>JAHXMU010000383.1:251031-308630 GCA_019455685.1 Philornis downsi | reverse complement strand
GCTATAGCAAATGGAGATCGATTTTTAAAAAATAGTTTGCCTAAAATAGTTTCAAGTCTAAAATTCCAGCTAAATCGGTATACACCTCAAGCAAAATTGAACGATATACATACATTTAACGAAAAATTCGAAGATATGACAATTATTTTGGGCATATAATATCTTCGCAAAGGACTGTAGAAATGATTCGAAAGTAGGGTGATGTTAGTGCCCTTTCCCCTGTTTTTTTCTTCTTTATCCCGATATATTGACTAGATTTAATGGCCAATCGATAATCTTTAAGATATTACTGCTAATTCGTACAACAACGTTTCTTCACAAAATCTACCCGTAATTGCGTTTGTAAGTCATCATGTGGTAACCTTAAACACATGTCCCCACACCCGCCACAACCAACGGAAGAATGTGTAGTATCGATCTGCGTACAAAGAAAACATTTATCTATACACATGTTCTGCGGTCCTATGTGAGATCACGCAGGCCGGATGAAATAAACAACAACAATGTTAGAACAATTTGAACTGCAGACTTTCAGAAACCGAAATATGATCACATACTCGTACATACGAGCATGCCAAAGAATCAAATGAACTCAAACTCACAGAGGCACAGTGGTTATTGATGGCTGGCAAAAAGAACAGAAGAAAATTTTGTGTTTTTCATAGTGTTGCCACATTTTCCAAAAATTTATGCGTTTTTCGTAGCTGCACTACTAAACGCAAAAATATATAAATGTGTATCCGCAGATTTCCTTCAAAAATATTGGTAATCGGCATTAATTTTCATAGCTGAACTTTTATCAGTCAGAATTTATTTTATTTATTTAAATTGTACATTTTTCTAAACTTTTAATTTTGTTTTGCTCTTGCTTATTGCAGCTAAATCACTGAATTCATTTAGATGCAGAAAGTTATACTAATATTTTGCTATCTTTACTACGATATACGAGTATCTTCTGTGGAAGGGCCAGTGAACGATTCGGCATACAAAGTTACGACCATAATCACCGCGTAATGCACGTCAAGTGCCCACGTTTGAATGACCACTTTTGTAGTAAGTTTTACAAGTTTTTACGCTTTCTTCGGTTGTCGAACGATGCATATTCGTAAATGGCGTACTTTTCACTAAATAAATAACACTTTACCGAGACTAAATAGATAACTCTAACGAAAACGTGGAAAAATTGGAAAAATCTGCATATTGCGGAAACAGAGCATACTAATTCGAATGTTATTTTGTTTTTAAGAGTTTTTAAGCGATTTTATCAAAGCGGCGCCTCGGCGTGGTTCGTAACAAAATTTCCCAAAATCAGCAAAGTCAAAAAATCGCTGTTAAACGCTACTAATAGAGTGTACAATTATCAAAGTAGCATTCATTATAATCTCTAGAGAAGGCCTGCGAACAAATTTATCAATAGAAAATTTATAAATTTCTAAAAAAAAAAATAAAATTGCTAAAATAAAAAAGCGTTACAGTAAAAAAGCGTTAAAATCAAAATTCTATCACATTAGGTATATAAACAATCTAGGCGTGAAAATGTTGTAATTCCTATTCTATTCCTATTTTATGGTTATTCTTAACGCATTGCTGAACGTCTCGGTTCAGGGATTTATGTCTGCAAAAAGCGCTAAATTGATAGATAGAAGAAAAATGTCAAAAAATTAAAAAAAAACCCGCATATTATGGGGACAGAGGATCCCAATTCGAATAATATTACTTTAATTTAGAGAGCTTTTAAGCGACTTTATAAAAAATGGTACCGAAAAAAAATTTCTAAAATCACAAGAGTAACAAATCGGTATAAAACCCCAAAAACGGAGCGTTCAATCGTCAAAATAGCATTCATTATAACCTCTAAAGTAGGTCTGCGAACAAAGAGGATTTGATAAATTTCTGAAAAAAAAACAAAAATCGCTAAGGTCCTTTTTTTCTTTCTTTCTTTTTTTATTTATTTTTTTTTTGTTATGTTGACAAACAGATTGAAAATTTTACTGGACTTCTTACTGCTATAAATATTGGTACTCCTCAACATAACTTGACAAAACAAACTACCCTATCTCGCAATGTTATTCGATTTATTGGACTCCGTAAGAATTATAAAAGGAAACAGCAGCGCACCTTTAACTTCCAGCAAAAAAAATTTCTATGGCCAGTGTGTAACGTTTTTAAGCAATTTCATTGATAAAAAAAATAAATGCTGTCCGAAATAAGAAATGGTCGACGCTCCTAGAACATCTCAAACCTGGAGATAAACGATTTTGGGCGATTTGGACGTCCTTTGAGATGTAAGAGTGATAGAAAAATTCCTATTTCAATGAGTGGTCACAATAAGCTGATTACAGACGAAGAAAAGACGGAAGCAGTAGCAAACTCATTCGCCAAAGCTCACGGGGTTACCCTGAGCTACACTCATTCAAATGATAGCAACGTAAAAAAAAAGTTGCACTACATCTGAAAACTCAGGAGGCATCAATAGACGGGGCTGTATTTATCACCACACCCAAAATTCGATGGCGTCTCAAATTTGCTTTTAAAAAATATTCCTATAAAAACAATAAAATTGTTGTTCAACAGTTGTATACGTCTAAATTATTTTCCAACGGCATTTAAGAAAGCTAAAGTAATAGCTATTCGCAAACCCAACAAATACTCAAGCAATCCTACCAGCTACAGACCAGCAAGTCTCCTAGCAATTTAAGAAAAATATATGAAAAACTAATTCATAACAGGATAGATGAGGTTGCCACATCTCACAGGATAATATCCGATAAACAATTTGGATTTAAAAAGGGACATAGCACTATTCACCAAATTGGTAGAATAAACAACAAAAATGGAACAAGCGCAATAGAAAGTGAACAGGGTTAATATTACTTGATGTTGAGAAAGCATTCAACACTATATGGCATCACGTTCTACTTCTTCTTAATTAGTTGCAGCAGATGTGCCAAAGTATTTTTGTAACATTATCGCCGACTTTCTAGACAACAGGGAATTTGCGGTTTCCGTTGGGCAGAGTATCTCGTCGTTCAAAAGTATTTCAGCAGGATCAATTTTTATTCATTCATTTATTTATTTCTGGCTTGTAATTTAAAGCCTCTTGGCCAATTATAAGTAAATTACAATATGCAACAATTCATCTATTAGATTGAATCTGTTCAATATAATAAGTTAAAAAAAACACGTAATAAAAATTAAATATAAAATTTATAAAAATATAATATGAAATTATGATCATTAAAGACAAAAAAAAGTTAGAAATTAATCGGTATATAATCTGGAAATATAAGATAATCGGTATGTAATAAAGGCTGCTCACAGTTTAATTAAAAACAAAATTTTGCAGTAAAGTCTGAAGGTGTTGTGGAATGTGCGTTTTGTAAGAATCAGGACACAATTTAAAACTTTTTAAATGGCTTGGTAGTAAATTGTAAATTCGAGCTACTCTTACTACAAAAGCACAACACATTAGTGTGGTTATTTTAGGAATAAGAAGCTGCTTATTACGAGTGGAATGTGAAAAATTAAATGAATTAAAAAGAAATTGAGGACTACACAATCGAACAACTTTATAAAATAACAACAAAGACCTAAAATCTATATAATTTTTAAAACTACAACCCAAAAAACGCTTAATATACGGTGTTATATGAACACGACGTGAATACAAACATCTCATAACTCTATTAAACGCCATCTGCATTTTTCTCATATTTTGTTTATTAGTGCCACTATATAACTCTAAACAATATAGAATACTAGGCATGATATAAGCATGAACCACCAATTTCTCCTTAATCGATCTGGGCAACACTAAATCAGTATTATAAAAACTTCGCAGTGAATAATTTAAACGCCGGACTACATTATCCACATGATAGTTAAAGCTTAGTTTGTTGTCCAAAACTACACTGTGGACCACTTCAATACGTGTGCCACGATAAGATAAACTCAGGTTTAAATCAGGATTAGAAAAAAGCATAGCTTTTGTTTTCGGAATGTTGATTGAGAGTTTATTTTCCGTCATCCATGACAATAATTAATATTACCACATAATAATTAATATTAACACATAATTAATATTACTTTGCAGGATTTTATCACTATTTTATCACTTTTTTATCATTAATTTTAAACTCGATCTGTACTTCGAATTTCAAACCTACAAAAGAAGTTGACATTGCTTATTATGCAGACGAAATAAAAAAACATATAAATCTCTTCGTAAGGTAAACGTAGCATTTTAAAAATTCAATGATTAATTTAAATCTTTGCCACGTGACTGTTAGAAGGTTGCAGCAATAGAACCAGCGCAGATTTTTCAGTAGAGTGTATTGACTCACATATACCCTCACTCAACGCCCTCTTGCGTTGGTTAGGAGATGTGCTACATACCAGAAGGGGCGTGGCAAATCCCTAGGTTTTTTTCAAAAAAAGGCCACAATGACTTAACGCACAATAAAAGAATCTTAGCTTGAACTAACTGAACTTGCCACATAGTCTACTCCTTTCGCTTAGGAATTATACAGAAATCACAGTTTTTTTTTTACCAAATTGGGTAATTTATGTGTAAACTACCCTTAAAGGCGTGGCAGTCCATTTCCTTTCAAATAACTATATCGCTAAATTATACCACATTTAGTACAAATGAATGAAAGATATGAATCTTGAAATGTATCGTATGGGTTAAATTAGCAAACTAGTATGGGAGGTGTCAGAAATGGCGTGTTTGTCTAACCCAATTTTTTTTTATAATTTTACCAAGCGTTATAAGGTTGCGCAACTGATAAAAAGTTGAGCTACTGAAATACTCCGAAATAGGGTTTGCGAGCAAAACTTTAAATCTAATCTAGATTTTTAAATCAAATCTGAATTTAAAGATTTTCGACAATAATTGGTCAATTTATCGAAATCTTCGAATTTAGGTTTGCAAAGGAACCATTACATTTCGACAAATCTGCCAGTTAGTATGAGAGGTGCCCCAAAATAGGTCTGACATTGAATTGATCGAAACTAAGAACATATGGGTTAAAGCGGTCATTTGTATTATGGTAGGGTCCAGAAAGGATTTGGTTACATGATCGATTTATTTCAAGTTTTGCGAAGCATTATAAATCAATCCATTGGATAAAAATTTTAGATATGGCATTCAACCCATTAGAAACTACAGAGGAAAGAGTGAATCAGTGGAAATAGGCTAGTTTGTCTGATATGCACCAAAAGGGGCGTGACTATGTATTTTATTCGTGTTCACAGTTTCTATGCTTAACGTATACAAAATTTGACAGCAACCAGTGCAACTGGATAAAAGATATGAACCCAAGAGTATATGGGAGGTACCAGAATTACTAGAGTTAATAGGTCGATTTCTTCAAATTTTGCCAAGCATTATGGGGCAATACTAGAGACAAAGGTATTGGTTGGTACGGTCTATAAGTTCAGAGTTGAAGAGGAAAAATTCAATTGCGGAAAATCGTCAATTTGTGTAGGAGGTACTAGAAGGGATCGGCCAATGTAGTCAATTTACAATCCACGGCTACGGTGTATCGAAATGTTAGGAAATGTAAAGTTTCAAGAAGTTTATGGAAAGTAATCAGCCAGCAGCTAGATAGATAAGCGGGCATGGGTCGATGACCCATTTACAATCCATGGCTACGACATACTGTTAGAAATGTTAGAATTTGCCTAGTTTCAAGAAGTTTCATAATGATTTGCCAGCCAACCAGCTAGACAGGCAGACATTATCGAGATAAAAAAGTTATGAAATATATTTGATCAAAAGATAGTTGGTACTTTGAAGGCTTCCTTAGGAGGGTTAAATTTTTCCTGTATTAAAGGATGGTCGACAAAATAAGTACACCAGCTTATTTTTGCTTTATGTTTAATTTTAGTTCATTTAACGGAAAGTAAACATGGCAATTCTTTTTTATTTAAATAACTTTAATATGGTAATGCCTTTAAAAGTAAAAAAGAAAACTGTGACTTCCCCGTTGTTTTCATTGTGAGTTAGTTTTGTTCAGGTGTGATTTCAATAATTGGTCAAAATAATAAATACATCGCTCAATTCTTTAATATTTTCGCAGTCTGCTGTAGCTTTTTTGGAAAGGCTAGTTATTTTACTGTTGTTTATCTTTATTCAAAAAAAAAAATATTTTGTTGAAAAAAATCAGCCATGGGTCAAAAGTCATTGCTCTCCGGAGGAGAGAAAAATTGTTTCAAGACTAAGAGAAAGTTACCAAAGTCTTCGTTCTACAGCAGAAACTATGAATCGGTCGCTATTTTTTATACAAAATGCTTTAAAGCCTAAAAAGACCGTCGAAACTAGCGGAAGATAAAAAAAAAAACGTCAAAAACAACAGATATCCGTATTGTAACACCTACGAAGAAGAACCCGTTTGTGGCTTCAAGAGCGAAAACAGCAAAAATGTAATTCCATCGCGAACGATTCGACGTGGACTACAAAAAGCACATTTACCAGGACGGATAACTAGAAGAGTTCCTTGGCTTAGACAAAAACAAAATTTAAAGGTTATATTGGCGTTTGCAAGACGTCATTCCAATTGGTCCAGAGGAGACGGTGCAAAAAAAAAAATGGTGAAACATTTTGCGGAGCGATGAAACAAAAATTAATGTAATTGGAGACGACAGTGTCCGGAATGTTGGACACCCTAAGGGTAAGGAATTCCATTTTCGCTTTACAAAGAAGACGGTCAAGCACGGGGGCGGCAATATTATGGTGTGGGGTTGTTTCTCGTGGTATGGCGTCGGTTTGATACATCGAATTAACGACACTATGACCAGATTCCACCACAAAGATATCTTGGAAAATACGATGTTGAACTATGCTGTGAAATGTATGCCGCCTCTTAGATGGACAATCCAGCAGGATAACGATCCGAAGCATGCTTCTAAGTTGGTAAAGTATTGGTTGTAAAGATAATAATGTTACTTAAATCCATTGGAAAATCTTTGGGGAGAGTTGAAACAAAGAATTGGAAAAGAAGTTCTTGAAAATAAAGATCAGTTATAGAATTTTGTTTAAAAAACTTGGTGTGAAATACCAGTAGAAACCTGCAGAAAGCTTATTGTCAGCGTGCCAAAAAGGGTTAACAAAATAATTGAAAATAAAGGTGGATATACCGGCTTTTAACGAAACTCAGCCAATTTATCACAACAAACTTGATTTCTTTTCTTTTTTGCTTAGTTTACTTAAATTACTTCCAATGTCCAATGATTTTTCTTGATTAATTTCTTACTTTTTGAAAATTAATGAATTTAGTTTTTGTTTTTTGTTATTGTTTTAGTATTTATTTTTATTTATTTAGTAATGTTATAACAAAAGAAATTAGTATTAGTTTTTTCTTTTAATTTAAATAAAATTTCGTCTACGTATAGGGTGTACTTATTATTTTGACCATATGTGTATAGGTATTTTCATTCGTTTGGTGAAATTACAAATAGTCGTATAATCCCAAAATCAAAAAATAACAGTTGCCTAAAGTAGTCTAAAACAAAAAGTTTTGAAAAACGCATGCGAATTAGTGGTTGATATTATTCACTCGCTTTATATAAAATGCTCCTTTGTTTAAATATGATAAAGTTATTTAGACAAACCAGTTGATTTTTCAATACCTTTTACATTTTTTTTAGTGATTTTTTTTATTTTAGAGAATTTTTTGGAAATTTTTGAGATTATATGCTTTTCAAAACCCTTAAGCATCGATAAATATGAGGTCATATCCATGATTGGTTTCTCTGTTTTCGAGTTAGTTATGTTTGTGAATTTGTATTTGTATTAAAAAACTGCGCCTGAGAACCACTGTGCAACAACGAAACTCTTACGCTCACTTTAAATCCGATACGAATAACAAAACTCTTCGCCAGATACAATGACGAGTGAGTGAGTTAATGAGTACGAGATCGTAGTGAATCGACAAAACGGACGAGAACTCCGTAGATCAGTTGAGTATTGGACGTCCTCGTTAACGGTTGGCTAAGCGGCAAATACGGTCTGAAAACGGGTGGAGTAACATCATCATACACAAAGTGGAGACGTAGCAAAAGAAGACCAACAAGAGGAATACAGTAATAGAATACAACAGAAAAAAGTAAATAACAAAAAAATATAGGTTGAAATTACAATAACAAAATTAAAAAAAGTTTAAAGAACCGTCAATCCTGTTAAGTAGTTGGATGGAAAGGCAAAAAATAAAATTACAATCTGAATAACTCAAAAGTGCAACATACTCATGAATGAGGCAGCCAAAAAAAAAAACAAAAAACAAAAATTACAAAAAATTTAAACACTCAGCAAAGGCATCAAATAGATGTGAGCAATAACACATGTTTTTGAGGAGGAAAAAAATAAGAAACCTAACGAAAAATGTGCATACAATTGATATCATAGATCATACATTTCGTAAAAAAAAGATCGAGTGGTTTTTCGTTGAATTTGAAAACTGTGCTACTGAAATATCAAACTTACCGCATGTGCAGCAGCAGAAGTAATACCTCATCGAGCTGAAGATCTGTGGTGGTCCTCCATTGCGGTGAGGCACAATTTGTGAATTAAAATACTAAAAAGTGAAAAATGAAAACAAAAAAGCAATAAATAAAAAGTGCAGTTAAGAAAATTTGTACAACTCAAGAAGATATTAAAGAAACGAAGAAAAACAAAAGATGACAAAGAAGTAATAGAAACACAAGAAACCGCTAAAGAAACAAAATATACTCGTATCTCAAAGATTGTTATGTATCTTGTAACTTGAAAATGCATTTACTCTGCCTCTAACTAAAGCCAAACAATTAACATTGTGTTGGCCCATCAGCCGTCGGCAGAGAGTGAAAATCCCCACACAAACACACACACACAGACACACAGATCTACCGCCAAGGTGCTCTGCTCTCAAGTCCGGAGTTTATCAGAGAATCACTTTGAACGAAATCTACCTGCGCTGGAGCACCGCCGCTCATACTAAATCAATATAAACAAAATAAGTAACTTAAAATTGTACTCTTTTCATACCCAGGGAAATTCTCAAGAAGAGTATTTGTCCAAAAGACACTCAAAACTCTTGTAACGTAAGCGTTTAGGAACGAATCGAACGAGAAGATGTAATAATAATAAACATAAACCCAATGTGGATTATGGAAAGCTAAAAACTACAATACTTATGTTCAATATTTTCCATTATTTTAATATATATATGAATATAAGAATCAGCCATCTAATGCCTATTACGAAATCAAATTAGAAAATAGTTTTGATTTGTTTAATTTTCTGGAATCAAAATCAAAAATATGCAAAATTTTGATTCTGATTCCGACAAACAAATCAAAATTGCTTTGAGTTTTCTTTCAGCTTCATGCATCCAAAACCAAAATACAAGCATTAAATGATTTTGATTCATATACTCGTCGAAAGGAAATAAGAAATAATTCTGCTGGTAAAAAGTTCGCCTCAGGAGAAGTTTGTGAACATCAACTGCTCCAGTTTTTTGCCAGTGGGGACGAAGGTTTCTATGACAGAGGCCTAATGGAATTACCTTTAAAATGACAATGAGTTATCAACAGAGGCCTAATGGAATTACCTTTAAAATGGCAATGAATTGTCAAATATAATGACGGTTCATTTTTGATTGAAATCTGATTATCCTAACTATGGGTACAAGGAAGGTCCCAAAACTACCCGACACAAAAAAGTTGGCCAAAATTTCCTTTATTTTTTAAACATTATCCTCTTTTAGCTCTCGATGGTAAAAGATTTGTCAACAATGAAGAGGTGAAGTCCTGTGGTTGATGGCTATTTTAAGGAGTTTAACAATTCTTACTATGAACAGTAAGAACTATTTTTAAGAAGTTTAACAGCTCTTACTGTTAATAGCAAGAACTGTTAAACTCCTTAAAACAGTTTAACAATTCTTACTATAAACAGTAAGAACTGTTAAACTCCTTTTAAACGGTGCGAGTATATAGTAAGAACTATTAAACTCCTTAAAATAGCCATCAACGCAGGACTCCACCTCTTTAGTGTTGGCAAATCTTTTACCACCGAGAGCTAAAAGAGGATAATGTTGAAAAAATAAAGGAAATTTTTGCCAATTTTTTTGTGTCGGGTAGTTTTGGGACCTTCCTCGTACCCATAGTTAGGATAATCAGATTTCGATCAAAAACGAAGCCATCAACGTAGGACTCCACCTCTTCAGTGCTGACAAATCTTTTACCACCAAAGCATTTTGTCAAATTCGGAAATAGAAAATATTCCGAGAGAGCTAAATCTGGCGAACAAAGTGCGTAATGAAACAATTCGATCTTCAATAAGATGTTGGATGTGTGAACTGGAGCATTGTCCCGATGAAACAACACTTTCTTTTTCATCAAATACGGCTTTTCCATAATTTCATCACCTAAACGCTGCAATAAATGAGCATAATCTTCGCAGTTGATGATTTTTCTCTGCTGAAGATAATCAACAAAAATAATTTCATGCGCATCCGAAAAACAAGACGCCATGACCCCCTGCCTGCAGATGGATTCGTCTTCACCTCCTTTGGACACGAATCTCCCGTTGCAGTCCACTGCTTTGATAGTCCCTTTGTCTCAGGTGTGAAGTGGTGAAACCATATTTCATCCATGGTTATAAATCGAACCAAAAATTCGGCTTTATTGCAGTGAAACAAACACTCTACTGAAAACAGCTTTGACCACTGTTTTTGCTCTATTGAAAGCAAATGCGGCACCCACTTTGCGCACAGCTTTCTCATCTTCAAATCTTAGATCAATATACCACGTGTAGCACTTTTTGAAATGACTATCATTTCAGTTAGCTCTGGTACCTTCAGCCGTCGATCATCCAGTACCGTTTAGTGGATTTGTGTCAGTCGTGGACACCTCATTCGGGCGGCCACTATGGTGTTCATCTTGGCAGCTTGTACGTTTAAACTTTGCTACGCAATATTTTACAGTCGTAAACAAAGGAGCAGACTCCCCCAGAGTAGAAACTAGCTCGGCTTTAATATTGGTTTGACTGAGACCTTTCAAATGGAGACATTTAATTACATAACGGTGATTAGTTTTTTCTATATTTACAAATTCACTGAAATCGTTTACTTTTGACGTCTCAAATAAAAGTACCAAACAACGTGGCGCCTTGAAACTTAAAACAAGCAAGGTTGCCACTTTTCACCAACATTATTTTTCCCCCAAACTGCTGGCACCATCTATACGTCAGTCAGGTCCGCTAGGTTTGGGACCGTCCTTGAATTTTGCAAAGCTATTAAAGTTTAATTATTTAATTTTTATTTTTAAAAATAAATTTTAAATTTTTTAATTAAATTATTTATTTGAATTTAAATTAAATTTCAAATTTTAAATTATTAAAGATATTCTAAAAAATCTTTTAAAAATATTTATCTCAACTTCTTTACCATAAACCGCTAGAGCCACATACGCTTCCGTGCGGGAAGTTGGCTTCGTCGGTGAAAATCCTGGCTTTGGTTTTAACTTGAGTTTAGTCTTCATATTGGCAGGGCTTCGTTCTTTGAACGAGTTTTTGTTCAAAAGTGGTCCGGCCGAAAGTAGATCTTGTGACTGCGGCCACCAGATAGAATATTGGAAACATGTTTTATGCAATTGTCTTCTCTGTATGATGATATTAGGGACTTGGACGCATTAGGGATTGTGAGGATTGGGGACAATTGGGAGGTGACGGACATGTCTTCAACAAACAGGCTGGCTGAAGCACGCTACTTTACAGGCAGATTTCATGCAAGCGTATATGATGCAGCACGACCAATTCTATGCGAGGTATGATGTAGCGAAACTGAAGCAGTTTTGGTCTACGAAACCCTGACCAGAGGGCTTTCTTTTCTGGTAGCACGGGAGATCAGGGACCTCAAGAACAGTTTCTTCTTGTCTGATCGTGGCGTAGGACCCTTTGTGGGACCATCGTGCTGGCTGTGGTTAACAGAACACATGTTGTCTGTGATCTTGCATTACATCAGGTTCTCCTGAAGGTAATGCGGGAACTTGGAGAACACCGTTCTTCGTCGATTAGGTTGAGGTGTCTAGATAGGCTACACTCTTTACCGGGAGGAAGTTCACTTCATACCAGCGACTTCAAAGGTACTTTGGTAGGTACTAAACAAATTTTCCAAGGGGATATGATTCTTATCTCAAAGGTGCTTCGACTAATCCTTCCGGGATTAGTTTGAGTTCCCCAAAGTGGCGTTGACTATCGCAAATGCAAATAAAATACAGTCCCACGTGTGATGGCACACCGTGAATATGGCTTTCAATGCGAGACCCACGTAAAATTACCACAATTGACAAATCAGATATGACAAATTTCATTTGGAGTTTTGCTATTGGTTGGATACCACCACCATGTTTTCCTTGATATAGATATTGAACAATTTTGTAAAACAGTGAAAGAGCTACAATATTTACCATGTGGCAGAAATTATTATGTTATTATTGCCAGATCGAATTATTACTTTTTGATTATTTAGAAAAATTTGCAAGGAAATTGAACCTGCGTCTCCACCAGACGCGTTTGTATTTCATTAGATTTGGTTTTCAAATCCAAAGTCTGTTTTGTGAAGTGCTGCTTTTTTCCAACATGTACTTGTACCGAAGATTTGAACATTTTGTTTTCCTATACTAATACCGAGATATCCATTTTGGGCCCTCAAAAATAAAGGTAAATATAATACACATAAAGCTATGATTTCAGTGAAACTTTTATTTCATTATAATGCTTGAACCTTGCAATTATGTACGAAATACAATATCATTTAGACCGCCTCTGGATTGGCTGCGGAAAGGGATCCTTTTAAGGTATTTAGTTTTCGATCAATTCTTCGCGCATTTTGGAAGGTATCTCTGTGATAGCTTGACGAATGTTGGTTGTGGCAAATTTTAACACACCTCGTATTACAAAATTTTTGCACAGTTTGTGTGATTTGTTAAAGTAAGGCCGACAGACATGCTTGACTAGGATGACTGTTTGGATTGTGAGGAGGAAAAAATAGTAGTAGATAAAGTCATCAGCTCTTGTCACGCCCTGCTTATATACCCATAATGTATTCATGGATTGGTCGAAATAATAAATTCACCGTTACAGTGTGCACTCTACAGTCTGTTGCTAAATCATATTCCTTTACTTAGAAATTATTAAACTTATCGACAAGTCTATTCTTAAATTTTCAGTCATTTAGTTTTGGATGCACAAACATTAAACATGTTATCTTTATCACATGGCTGTGTGGACCCCATTACAAAAGCGGTCATTGGCTTATAATGGGTTAATATTAGACCTAAATTCTTATCTCTAAAGGAACTTGTTGTAGTTTCTTTCATGATTGTAGTCTTAAATAATAAACGAAACGAATTCTACAGCGGATGTTGTGAGCTGGAAATCTTAGTTTCATAAAAAAAAGAACCAGTGATTTTAATTGTAAATTATTTCGTACTTAAGTGAAACGATGAAGAAAACACAACAACAATAAATTGACTGTGACAATAACAAAAGCACAAAAATGTGAAGAAAACTAAAGAATCATGAAATAAATGGCTGAAGTGAAATATTATGAACTCAGTGACAAAAGTCTTTCTTTCTTTCTTTCTTTCTTTCATCGCTCCTTATCAGCAACAAGAAACAAACCCAGTTTTTACATCAAAAAAAACTCGACTACGAACTCGACATAAATCCTACATGCGGTTGGTTCCACCACTCATACAAACACATAAAAACCAAGAATTTCTACAAACTGTCATTCCCTTCTTAAATTATTCAAATAGTAAAAGTGATAAACCAAAATTCTACACGGAATCAGTGTATTTATTAAAAAAAAAAAAAACAAAAAAAAAGAAAACAAATCTTAAGTTGACTTTGTGATAACGAAAGTTACAACTATTTAGTGCATTGCAAGTCACTTAAAAGGAGCCAAAATTTATCATCAAAATTGTTAAATGAAAAATAAAGAAACTCCACACGGCGGACGAAAGATAAGAACCACTATCGTTTAAAAGTGAAATGAATGTACAGAGCAATAATGATTCGATGAATGAATGAATGATTTGTTGTGAGAAATAAAAGTGAAATATCCTTTAAATCCTTTACATATGGTCACCTTCTAAAAAGCAAGTAAAACATTTATAAAATATTAATCAAAATATAAGAATACTTATTCGTAAAAATGAAACAAAATTTGGTCAGTTTCATTGCGAGTATATGCAAAAAAATGTATGATTACAACAGGCAGATTTATAAAAATAGAAGAAAAGGATTCATAGATACATTAAGATTCCCTTCATTTTAAGGAAAGTATGGGACAGAGTTTAGAATAGACATTAACAAACTTATAGTTAATCTTATTTTCTAAATCTCTCAACTAACGGATCCTTCTAGTTAGTAAATCGTAATACACACTATCTCCATTTAAAATTCGAAGAACTGCAACTGAAATTCAAAAATTCTATTGAAAAATCAAAATACATCAATTGAAAATCAAAATTTCCATTTAAAATTCAAAAGACATCAAGTGAAAATCAAAATTTTCATTTGAAATTCAAAAGATATCAATTGAAATTGAAATATTCCATTTGGAATTCAAAAGACATTAATTGAAATTCAAAAGACGCCAAGTGAAATTCAAAAAACATCAATTGAAATTCGAAACTCATCAATTGAAATTCTAAACTCATCAATTGAAATTCAAAACTCATCAATTGAAATTTAAAACTCAACAATCGGAATTCAAAACTCATCAATCGGAATTCAAAAGACATCAATTGAATCAAATTCAAAAACAAATCAATTAAAATTCGAGTGAAGAAATGAATCTACATATAATAGGTGGCTTAAAAGTACTCTCACAAAAACCCACCATTATTGAATGGAGTGTATTGCGGCCGAAACTACCAATTATTTTTCGAATTTCAATTGATGTGTTTTTGAATTTTAATTGATGCCTTTTGAATTTAGATTGATGCTATTTTGAATTTCAATTGATGAGTTTCGAATTTAAATTGATGTGTTTTGAATTCCAATTGGTGTCTTTCGAATTTCAATTGACGTCTTTTGAATTTCAATTGATGTCTTTTGAATTTCAATTGATGTCTTTCGAATTTCAAATGGAAATTTTGATTTTCAATTGAAGTCTCTTGAATTTCAAATGGAAATTTTGATTGATGGTTTTTGAATTTCAAATGGAATTTTCGAATTTCAAATAGAATTTTCGAATTTCAATTAGAAATGGTGTAGTTACCACAGTGAACAAATTTCACTAAACAATGTGAAACGAAAGCGTTATCTGCATTAGCCGTGTTGATCGTCTTTCAAACCAAGGCTTTGGCTAGAAGTAAATTTCTATCGATTTTGATTCCAATCATTTAAAATTATTTGAAACCGACTTCAGTGTATGTGCATAATTTCATACCCGTTTATCTTATTAAAAAAAGCTTTTCCACGTCTTCACCCATAGGAAAGAATCATCATTATTTGATGAGGTGAAAATATGACAGCAAGAAAGGAGTGTTAAAAATTTAAGGTTTTTTTTTTTTATAAAAAGCGTTTCATGGTTTTCCAAGGCGATTGGGCGACGTCCGTTTGTCTAGCTAGATGGCTGGTAACAACGATAACTGTCTTTGAAGCTTATTGAAACTCGATGTAGTCTAATATGGGTTATCCATTTGTAGATTTTAAAAGTAAAGTTAAATAAAACACACATAAAGCTATGATTTCCATGAAACTTGTATTTCATTAAAATGCTTAGAGTTTGCCATTATGTACGAAACACAATGTACTTTAAATGACCGCCTCTGGATTGGTTGCAGCAGTGGATCCTTTTGAGGTAGATTTCGAAAGAATACAGCCCAATGGCAACTCCAGACCATAATACGCACCAAACAGTCTCTTTTTCCGAATGCAATTACTTTTCCACAATCAGTTCTGGGTTCTCCAAGCCTTATATGCGACAATTTCGATTGTTGATGTAACAACCGATTGAGAAATGAGCTTCATTGCTAAAGAAAATTTTGTTCGAATAAAAGCCCACGTTTGAGTCATCACTTTTGTAGTACGTTTTAACTATTTTTACGCGTTCTTCCGTTGTTAAACGATCCATATTCTTAAATGACAAACCTTTTACTAAATAAGTAACATTTCAAATGATATGTAGGTAGTTAACAGCTGACAGCCTTGCCAGGATAATCCTGTATTATTATATAACTTCATACTTACAACAAATTCTGACTGATTTGATACAAATCAAAAGTTTATTAAAGCTCAGAGATAAAAATGGCCGGCATCGCCATACGTTTTCCGACACGTCCTTTACTAATTTGTAGATTTTCTGAAATTCGATAGTTAGTTAGTTAGTATGATGCAGTAAAGTGGTTGGGTAAAAACTGAGAAAAGGCGATCATTTAACAATATGGTTCTTCTCTTATGAATCACTGATTTAGTATGTACGTGTATTATTAGGTTTACATCTTCCTTGCAATTGCACGGAATTCCGTCAAATTTGGTATACATCATGAGCTTAGTAAACCTTGTTGATAATGAAAATGGATGTCATTGCCAAACTCCTTACGTAACCACCAAGTGAGAAATGAGCTTCATCGCTGAAGGAAAAAAAACGAGCATTGGAAGACAGCCTGTTGATGTAGCATTCAGTCAGCACATTTGCGGCTTTGTGAATGGTCAGCCAGCTTCAATTGTTATGTGAGTTAGACTCTATAAGGATGGAGGTGCAAATCCAAATGCAAAATACGCCATAATGAGCCGCAAAATAGGCTTAATTGTTGGGAACGCCGCGGAATCGTTAAATTCGGATTATCCGCCACACTTTCACTTACAGAAGTGATATTTTCGACAGCGTGTATATTGCGATGATGCACAGGTCTGATCTGTAACGCTGCCAGTCTCTTCAAATTTCTTTATAATCTTGCCAATTCCTTGCACAGAAGATCGATTATGACGACCATAACCACCACGTAATGCACGAAGAGTGCCTACGTTTGAATCACCACTTTTGTAGTAAGTTTTAACTATTGTTATGCGTTCTTTGGTTGTGGAACAATGCATATTCGTAAATGACAAACCTTTCACTAAATAAATATCACTAGAGATGACAGAGATGACAGGTAATAAATATCACTAGATGTGACGGAATGAAAATTTCTTAACCCAAAATGTACACATATGTTCAAAAAATAAGTACACCTGCTTATTTTTGCTTTATGTTTAATTTTAGTTACCTTAACGGAAAGTAAACACGGCAATTCTTTTTTTGTTTTTTGTTATTGTTTCAATATTTATTTTATTTCTAATGTTATAACAAAAGAAATTTGTGTTTGTTTTTTCATTTAATTTAAATAAATTTTCGTCTACGAGCCTTTAACAAAGAAATATAAGGTGTACTTATTATTTTGACCATATGTGTATATGTTCACATGAAAAATCGAATCCCTGAAGCTACAGTCTCCGGAAATATGGCCTATCAATATGTCCTATTAATACGGTCTATTAATTCTAAATGACGCGAAAAATTGCACTCTAACGTAGTTGGTATATGAATTAAAGCATTTGGGAAACACTGCACAGCCCCTGCATCCAATTTAGTTTTTAGTCTAAGTAAACACTAAAATTTCTGCTAAAGTACTCGGCAATACAATGCCTGTCTGTCCGTCCTAGTGCTCTAATATATCATTAGCACTTTTGGTTTTTCAGCCACAATCATACCGTATAAATGCGTTTCAAATTGCTTCGTGCAATTTTTGTAGTTTTTAGACGAGAAACAAGAAAAAAACTGAAAATTATTTGATGATTCCATTACAGTCCAGTGCAAAAACATTTCCAACATAAATGTGCATCATAATCTTAATTTTGAAGTGATTAAGCAGCGAGGCGATGCTGTTGCTGTCGTTACTACGGTTGGATTTAGGTTTCTTGAGTGATGCAACAGCTAAAAGGTTGAATTAATTTAATATCTTTGGTATTTGCAGTATATTTTCATATTTCTCTTTTTTGTAATTTTTTCTAACATGTTTGGGTTTAGCATTTCTATGAAAAATGAGATCATCGCTGTTATATTTAATTAGTTTGCTAATGTAGTAAATTAAACTAATGTATAACATCTGCAGTTTAAATATTATGGTTTCGTTTCTAAAGTGATATGAGAAATCTATTAAATAACATCAGTTAGCAGTCATTCGTCTAGCCTAAGTAAGTGTTGAGATAATGCAGGGCTGAGATAATTCATAACATTTATAGATATTCATAACGTGGAATTTTGCACAGCGCCCCGATACAGATTTTGCCAACATATTCAATGTTATTCATCTTACTTGCAATAACATTCTAATGAGGCGTAGAAAAACATTGGCATGAGCTGTTTTCAGCAATTACTGAACACCAAATATAATTGTCTGAGAACCAAGACATGGCTTGATTCAATAAACAAAACGTTTATATCAACACTATGGAAATTCACATCCATAGGTTCGGGTCAGCCAATTCCAGGAAAATGGTAAAAGTTTAAAAGATACATAGAAAAACAACAAAAACAAATATATACAATTGTTCTGTATAATTTTTCACTATGGAGAAAAAATTCTTAAGAGAAAGTTACAGCAACACGGCCAGTTGTTTTAAACGATATAAAATATTATATTAAATTTCAAATGGATCGGATGGGTTATGTCTAGAGTATTTAAATACCCAACCTTTTCAGAAAATCGATACTAGAATTGTTCAAAAAAAAAATCAATTCAATTTTTACAAAAATGTGGTTTTCGGTTGTTCGATTAGCAAAAACAATCACATTAGCCGCCTTTTATCCAGCTTTAACAAATCCAATTTAACAAATCATTTAAGATGTAGTAAAAATCCAATATATTTGCATGACATAGAAGACTTTATTTAGTACTCAAATGGGCCCAAATATGCGTTTTTGTACGCGATAACTTGTTGCCATTTTGAATGTAACTTCATTATGCCTCCCTCAATGAAATCCTCTTCGCTATTGACAAAAAAAAAAAACTAGGATAGATAAGTTTAACAAGCTACTCTTGAGTCGATTTTTTTTACCAGTAAATTCATTCGGCACAAAGAGGAACAGGTTGTATTCACTTAGTGCCAGATCCGGACCATCGGATGGAAGCAAAAGAACCTTCCAAACAAGCTCGTGAAGCTTCTAACGACTCACTATGTGCGGCTGTGGCCTGTTCCTGATGGAACACAATTCTCCCCTCCTATTGTCCAACGTGGGCCAATGGAATAGTAAAATTGTTGATTGTACAGGTTCGAATTTAGTGTTTGGCCGTTAGTCTTAGATTTGCACAGTTTGCACCGGTTCACCATCATTCGGCCGCAACCGGTTTTTTTGTTATTGTCATAAGTGACCCATTTCTCATCACCAGATAGCATCCGATTTCAGTCCATCAGTTTTTTTTTTTTTGTTCGTTAACTTGTATGGCACCCATACATTGAGCTTCTTTTGCATCCAGTCTTACTCAAGTAGTTCTCAACAATTTTTTCTGCAGTCTTCAGCTCCAGGATAACTGACAGTACTTAAGTGTGCTAATCGAACTTAACGATTTCCATTATTTTATCGGCTTTTTCACAATTGAACTTCCAGAACTATTTACATTTTCAGGTGACCAGCTTGCTTTTCGTAAAATGAAATTGATGTTTTTTGAATTTCAAATGGATATTTTGATTTTCAATTGATGTGTTGAAATTTCAAATAGAATTTTTGAATTTCAATTGGAATTCTTCGAATCTCAATTAGAAATGATGTTGTTTGTTTTGTCATTGCTTGACTCTGTGTGGTTTGAGGACGCATCAAAGACGAACACCATCAAGGAGAAAATACGAAATTTCAGTAGATGTGTTTTGAATTTCAATTGATGTCTTTCGAATTTTAATTGACGTCTTTTGAATTTCAAATAATCTCTTTTGAATTTCAGTTGATATTTTTCGAATTTCAAATGGAAATTTTGATTTTCAATTGATGTCTTTTGCATTTCAAATGGAAATTTTGATTTTCAATTGATGTCTTTCGAATTTCAAATGGAACTTTTGAATTTCAAATAGAATTTTCGGACTTCAATTGGAATTCTTCGAATTTCAATTGGAAATGGTGTAGTGCTTTTTTGAGTACGAAATCTTATCTTTCTAACACCATCTAGTGTAACTCGATCACACTTATACAACTTGAGTTGCAGATTACTAAAGGCATCAATTGTGTAAATAATGCGTTTCCTAATATTTGGTATATAAAATATCTAATTTTTTCGGCTAGGCTACTTGTGTGATTTTGTCAGACTCAAACACAATCTCTTCTTATATATAACATATCGATTTGGCTCATTTTACAATATACTAGATGGCACACCAATTGCACTACAATACGAAATTCAAATAAACTTTTTTTATCATTTATTTTTTTCTTTATTGTATAGAATATTCAATTCTATTTTATATATCTAATTGCTTTTGATGATGATAGACCGTAAATGACCTCCTTGCTTATTCAAGCATATGCGCCACCTGATCAGAAAAATATTCATTGGATATATTCAATGTATATTTTTTTCACAGAGGCCATCAGGACTACAGAAATACATGTTTGTTGTTCTATTGAAAGCACGATAAAGGCCGAACTTGCCCATACAAGGAATAAACTCAAAAAGTAAATGTTTCTGTATTATATTCACGTAAAGGTGACCATGTAAAGTATGAAATCAGATTATATATAGAATCCCAAAGATTTTTAACAAGTATTTGACGATAGCTGCCAATATCGCTGTTAAAAAGTAATACCAAATTATCCATTTTTCGGTTTCAAAAGTAAATTAAAAATAAAACACACATAAAACTATGATTTCGATCAAACTTTTTCTTGCCATTACGTACACAATACAATTTCATTTAAATGACGGCCTCTGGATTGGTGGCAGCAGTGGATCCTTGTGGGGTAGTTTTCGACCACTTTTCCGCACATTTCGGGTGGTAGCTCGGTGATAACTTGACGAATGTTGGTTTTCAAATGCTCTAACGGTTGGGAATTATCCGCATAAACACGGTCTTTGGCATAGTCCTACAAAAAAAAGTCTTACGGTATCAAATCTCATGATCTTGGCGGCCAATTGACGTCGCCAAAACGTTAAAATATGCTTTATGGAAATTTCTCATCCACTGAAGCCAAACTCGGCCGTGTTGTGTGGCTCTTGACAACGTCTTGTTGAAACTACATATCATCCAGTTCATAATCTTCAATTGAAAGCCAACAAAAAGTCGGCTATCATACGGTCGTAGCTCTCTGATTAAAAATTCAGATTATCCGCCACACTTTCACGAACAGAGGCAATATCGTCACAAAATATTGAAAACTTACAAATATAGTTTAATTGGGTGATAAAATAGACGATAAATAATCCATTGATTTTGAACGGGATTTTTTATATTTAATTTGGCAATTTTTTGTTTATTTTTCACAGCATTTTCTGGATTATTTTTTTTTTTGCGGCATTTCGGAGCGCCGTTAGTTGTGTATTCGGTGGCGTGTCATAACGTCCATTGACATTACGTCCATGGACATTGTGACACACAAAAAAGTGTCACAAAGTCCATGGACATTAAGGCACTTTTGAAAGTGACATAATGGCCATGGACGTTGTGACACATTCTACAGGGAAGAAAAATGTAATTTTAGAGATTTTTTAACATAAGATTTTTATTGAAATACATAACAATTTAGAAAAAAAAAACATAATAATTATTGGAATATTTTTAATTTAGATTCAACAATTTGCCGAAAATATGGGCAAAGCTGAGATAGAATTGTTGTTGAGAATTGTTTTTTTTTTTTTTTGGATTTTATTAAACACCAGCTGGTGCTTGGGCTAGGGAAACAGAATACGAGAAGTCTTCATCGCGGATAACTTGAAGGAACTTAAAAAACGTCCATGTTTCTCCAATTTCTTAGAGAGCTTGGAGTTAAACCCTTCTAAAGAGCTAGTAGTTCTCACTTGTTGAAGGTGCACAGAAAATCCGGAAGGTGTGATCTGAAAAAGTCATTATGGGGACTTTAGAAGGAAGAGAGATTGGAAGTTCAAAGCAATTTATAATGGAAAATTAAAAGTGGTGCAATGTACACATAATGTGTCTCATGTGAAATTGAAAAAAAATGACATCGGCGCCGATTTTTTGACTAACTTCACCTTCTTTTTCTATTCGTGCACCCTCATTTTTTTTTTTTAATTTCACACAGCTTGTGCAAAATTAAACTGCATATTATACGAAAGAGGGGAATGAGGGTTCAAGAAAAAAGTATCTCACCTTTGTCATCCACTGCTTCTCAAAGTATTTGACAAAACTACTGAGGCATTCTCGATGGTTTCTTGAGAACTCTAGCATATCGTTTTTTAGAGTCAGAAAATAAAATGGCTTATCGATGTGCTTAGATTTTCCATATTCTGAAAAGAAATTATTTTCTTCGAACAACAATTTTAAATCTTGGGGAGTATTTGGATTCTTCGGCATTCCGTTATTGCGAATTCGATGCAACTGCCTCTTAATTTTTGGAAAGCATACAGAGGATGCCAGTTGTGCATCTTTCATGCACTCTTGGTGAAAAATTTCACGCACTCCTTTCCTTTTTGCAGCTGTTTTTTTTACATTCACTTTTTAAATTTTTAATAATTTAAAATTTTTTATTAAATCTTCCGGAGGCGCATGACTATGATGAAATTCCAGACTTAGTTGCTCGCAAGAACCATCTTTTTTTAAAGAAACTGTTACATTGCAGGAATTAATATAGCATTTGTATCGCGTATAATCTCCATAAACGTGTTTTTCCCTAAAGATTTGATTTTTGTCAGTTAATAAAAGCAGTTTTGAACTTCTTCGGTAGCCAGTAACAAATTCACATTTAAATACTGTCTTTTCCATATTTTTTAATAGCACACGCCTTTTTCTTCTTCTTCGTCGCTTCGAATTTTATATGTAAGTATTGAAAATAATGGTACTTTTTAAAATGTAGAAAATATTTGCAATATTGTGGACATTATGACACTTCAAAAGGTGTCTTAATGTCCATGGACCTTATGTCACCGTGGCAATGGACATTATGACACTTCAGAAAATGTCTTAAGGTCCATGGACTTTATGACACTTTTAAAGGGTTATAATGTCCATGGACGTAATGTCAATGGACGTTATGACATGCCACCGTGTATTCATTGTACGGAACCATTCTAATTGTGGGCATGGTCGTTGATAGTTGATAAGAAATTCGTCAATCGAGATAAGTCGATACAGTATTAAGGAAATAAATTTGCCCATATAATGACGAAAACAGCCTACTTCAGAAAACGAATTTAGAAAAGATCACATCGTGCTTGGTATTCTATAACAATTTATGGCATTTTTTGTACGTATTTTGCTCATGAATTCATTTTCATTTGCCGTTTTACAGCTTCTTAGAAAATTACAATGTCCGAAGAAGTCAAATTTGTTCTACCTCTATTGTGCTTGAACATATCGAATTCAGAACTTAAACGCTTGAATATACTTCAGCTTTGTCCCTGCGGATTTGCAATCATCAAATCAGAGCAGTGACATTTGGATCAAATTAATTTATCAAAGACAAATCGTCGAATATGGTTATAGTTATTTTCATATCAAATCTTACATTACTTGGACTGGAAAATCTTAACTCAAGAGACAAATCAGTAAAATTCGAGAAGTTTTTCATATTACATTCATGCTAAGTTATCAATGTAACGTATCAAATCAAATTCTTCCGGAAAACTTTAATAGCTAATCTGAAAAGAACTAGAAATACTAGATTCTTGAAAAGTTTTTGCGACAGCTATCAATACCGCTATTAAAAAGTAATATAAAGTTAATGCGCACTGTATAGTACTTGCACTGCTAATCGTATTTTTTTTAAATAATTCCTGTTTGAGATCGCAATTAAACAGCAAAGGAAAAATTATTAAAACCGGGTTTTTATGAAATATATATGGATATATGAACAATTCAAGTCGGTGTCATTGTTTGGTGCCAAAAACAAAAATTAGTTGACTCAAAAAAGCATCTATGACTTCATTAATTCAACAAAAGACGAACGTCCAAATAAAAGTTTGTTTATTCTTGTTGATTTTTCAATTATTTACGAAGAATTCTTATTTGTTTATACAACAGTCGGCGATGTGGTTTGTTGTTAAGCAACAACCAGACTTTTTTATGATGTGAATGAAGAAATACAAAAAAAGATTGCACGTACAGTGGCGAGCAAAATTGCAAGAATGTTTGCGTGTCGTGGTAGTCAATGGTGTGAGAGATCTAATTTTATTGTTTTAAGATTTTGATTTGTTAATTATTTGCAATTAATTTTCAGGTAAATATAATTAACCATTTTTAGTAAAATCTACACGTTTCGAATTTTCAATTCGTTTCTCGTTTATATCTGGAAAAGTTAGAAAATCTCCCCTAACTTGGAAATGGAGTATTCGCTCGTAAAAATTTGTCAACTTTTGGGTTGGGGTCAAAACGGTGTCTTCAATTATATCTTAATTGCTCGATTATTAAAAACTATTATGTTTAGCAAATTTTTCATTCTATTTTAGCGGTTTGTTTTAAACCAGTAGTTGAAACATTGAAGTCATCACATGATATTGGTGTCTATTAAGGTTAAGAGATTGCTTTGTTTTGCCGATTGGCGTTTCTCAGTATTTATGTATTTCGAAGTTTTTGAAATAATTTTCAGTTCCATGTGAAAAATATTACTTCATCCAAACTCACCCAGAAATTCTCTATAATTAAGTCACTTTTGTGCTTCGATGTTCTATTTACGAGAATTTTATGAATTTTTCTAATTCTTCTACCTTTTTTCCTTCTTTTACTATTGTAATACAGAGCTAGTATGCCATTTACGAATATGGATCATTGAACAACCGAAGAACGCGTAAAGATAGTTAAAACTTACTACCAATCTAATAATGCAATTGCGGGTACTTTTCGTTCTTTATGGGGTGATTATGGTGGTCATAATCAACTTACTGCGCAAGGAATTGTCAAGATTATAAAGAAATTTGAAAAGACTGTTTGCCATTTACGAATGTGGATCATGTAACACCTGAAGAACGCGTAAATATAGTTAAAACTTACTACCAACCTGATGATTCAAATGTGGACACTTTTCGTTCTCTACGGGGTGATTATGGTGGTCATAATCAACTTACTGCGCAAGGAATTGTCAAGATTATAAAGAAATTTGAAAAGACTGTTTGCCATTTACGAATATGGATCGTGTAAGAACCGAAGAACGCGTAAAGATAGTTAAAACTTACTACAAAACTAGTGATTCAAACGTGAGAAGTTTTCGTGCAAAACGGAGTGATTATGGTTGTCATAATCAACTTACAGCGCAAGGAATTGGCAAGAAATTTGAAGAGACTGGAAGCGCTACAGATGTGGTCAGGCCTGTGCACCATCGCAATGTACGCACTGCCGAAAATATCGTCTCTGTTAGACAATCCGAGTTTCAATTCAGAGCGCTCTGGCGATATGGTAAGCAACCTTTTTCGGCCTACAAATAAAAATTATGAACTAGACGATATGTGGTTTCAACAAAACGGTGTCACGAGCCACACAACACGATCGATTTTGGCTTTATTGCATGAGAATTTTCCATGAAGCGTAATTTCATGTTTTGACGATATCAATTGGCAGCCAAGATCATGCGATTTGACGCCGCCAGACTTGATATGTGGGGCTACGTCAAAGACCATATTTATGCGGATAATTTCCAAACGTTGGAGCATTTAAAAACCAATATTCGTTAAGTTATCGCTGAGATACCTCCCGAAGAAATGTGCGAAAAAGTGGCCGAAAACTACTTCAGTAGGATGCACTGCCGCAACCAATCCAGAGGCGGTCATTTAAATAACATTGTATTTCGAACATAATGCCAAGGTCCAAACATTATAATGGCACGAAAAGTTTCATCCAAATCATAGTTTTATCTGCATTTTATTTAACTTTACTTTTGAAACCGAAAAATGGATAACCCGGATGGATAACAAAATTAGAAAAATAAAAATATGTCATGTTATTATGTTACCAGAGCAATATAGTAAAAAACATTTTACGGACTTTATTGGTATTTTGTAAGCAAATTTTGGTGCTGAACTCATAGCTATTTAAGTCATACAAATGGTACAGCAGATATGTCATAATTTGTCAAAAAATTTGGAAATCTATCATTTCCAAGAAACATATTATTATCTTGCGAGAAGGCACTGCGTCCAATTAGAGCATTATGGCCATTTTCAAACAGACAATCGAGTCTAAGCTTTAAAAATAAGAATCTTAATTACAAGTACGTTATAGGGCCTATAATGTCCTTCGCTTCCTTCCTATATGACACAACGCGGTAAGGAGTCACTTGCGAAAAATGCAAATTCTTCACAACAAATGCTTAGAAATGATTTTCATCAAACATTGGAAGTACCGCACTTCTGTGCTACATGAGGAAACAGGATACGAACTTTCTAAGGATTATTTTAAAAGATTAAATGATAACTATTTGAATACAATTCTCTGTTCTCTTTTTTCCGTAATAAGAGAATGTAACGATTTGTAAATAAATTAATAAGGGGAATTTATTAAACCGAAAATTTGTGTTTATAAGTGGTCATTTTCGCAGACAATCACTCTATGAACAATAATTTTCTCTTAATGTTTGGCTTTATTATTTATTTTTGTTTTGCAAATGAAGGTTTTTAATCTTTTTACGTTCCAAATCGATTGTAACTCCATTCAATTAATTCATTTTTATGTAATAACAAGATTTAGTTGTTGCAATATCTTGGAATAAAATTCAGAAACTCTACGAGTACTACTACTACGAGTAATTTTTAGATTTAAGATATTGTTGGATTAATAAATAAAAAAAAAACACTAAAGTAATAAAAAAGAAACTATTAAAATATTCCTGTATATTCACGTCGTTTCCACGAAAAGCCCATTTTTCGTATAGCATTCTACTGCATCTGATTGGCATATATCTTAACCCCACGTCTTTTGCATTCGTTGAAAAGTGCAAAAGTGCCAAAAAAAACAGGGACGATAAAATGCTACGGCATTGTACAAATTTATTACTTTGCTTTCAGTCAAATATTTCAAAATCCGACGTCAAAACATTGGAGACTAAGTAAATAGATTAACAAACAATATTTCACTTTTCTTCGCCACTGCATGAACTATGAGAACGAGAAGCCAAAGAATATAAAATACTCGTATGTAGCAGTAGTGACGCGATTTTAAAAATTGCAGATAATACCAAAATGTTCACAAAATTGTACCACAAACTAACGAAACATGTTTAGAATCTAAAAATATCGAGTGTTCTGAGTAAACGAAAATATTTTTATGATTTTAAACCTGTATTGTGATATCATAGTGCATTTAAATATCTAAATGTTTTTATAAATATATTTAGATTCTGTAAGAAATTATTGAAACAGTGATACGAAATACAGGGTGGCGCAATAGAACGTGCGTATTGCATCTTCTTTTTTTGCGGGGTAGAAAAGGCGCGGGCGGGGGGCGCCTACATCGTTGGGTTGGCGGGCTCATGGAGTTTTAGTCGCTATGAATCACTTCGACGGGAAGCGTCGCGCATTTTGCGTGCGCGCATTTTACGAGAACTTTCGTTCATATATTGCTACTAGGCGACTATATTGTGCTGAATATGAACTACGGCGAATTAGTGAAGCTCCGAGTGCTAATTTAATTAAAATATGGATAAAGCGTTTTTAAGAGACCGGTTCAACATTTAAACCACAAGCAAATGGTCGCCCAAGAACATCTAGGACCGAAGACAATGTTGAGAGAAATTCACAAATGTCGACTCGCAAGAGATCGTCTGTCTTACAATTGTCGCGACGAAGTTTGCAACAAATTTTAACATTGGATCTTAAACTGCATCCATATAAGCTGCAATTAACACAAGAATTGAAAGAGTCTGACCTAATAGCAAGGCTCGCATTTGCTAATGAAATGCTTAATCGATTTTCCAATTTTGACAATATAATTTTCTCTGACGAGGCTCATTTCCTTATGAATGGGTTCATAAACCGTTAAAATTGTCGTTACTGGAACAGTGAAAATCCCAAAATCAAACACCAGAAATCATTGCATTGTCCTAAAGTGACAGTAGGGCCAGCAATCTCTGGCAGAGGAATAATTGGTCCTTTTTTCTTCGAAAATGCGCGGAAAATGTTGGACGGATTTTTGGCTCCAGAAATTGAAAGTTCAAGAATAGTGAATTCCAGAACTTGGTTCCAACAAGATGGAGCTACCTGTCACACATCAAATGACTCCATGGCGGTGGTGAAGCAGATGTTCCATGGCAGACTGATTTCGAAAAGAGGTGATATCCCATGGGCCCCACGTAGTCCAGACTTGACGCCTCTTGACTTTTTTTGTGGGGATACCTCAAACACAAAGTCTACAGTAATAATCCAAGAAACATCGTTCAGCTCAAGGAGAATATCCGTGGTGAAATGGCAGCCATTACACCAGTATTACTGAAGAAAGTTTTCAATAATTTTCGTTTGCGGTTAGAGGAGTGTCATCGTAGGGAGGGTCACCATTTAGATGATGTTATTTTTAAAAAATAAACTCCATTTATTACTCTACAATGCCTTAGATTTATTTTAATCATACCTTTTGTATTTATTTTTTAATATATTTTTTAAATATGCACGTTCTATTGGGGTGGCTGACCAGAGGATAGGGGTATTATTTTTTAACTGCCCCATATGCGACAATTTTGCTTGTCTACGTAACCACCGAGTGAGAAATGAGCTTCATCACTGAACAAAATCTTGTACAATTGAAAAACCACCCTTGGAATCACCACTTTTGTAATAAGATTTAATTATTTTTATGCGTTCTTCGGTTGTTAAATGACCCATATTCGTAAATGGCAAACCTTTTAGGTAATAAACAATACTTTAATAAATCAAACTTCATTAAAATTGTACAGATTTTTTACCTTAGAAATGAAGGTATCAGTTTCGAAATGGTACAACAAACATAGACACAACAACAACAGCAAATTATAGGATTATTTTGAACTAAACTTTACCATTTAACCCGGTGGATTTGTATCTGTTTTATTAAAATTATATAATTATTTGTGTTTTGTACCTGCAGAATTCAAAACGATCATTTTTTTCGGTCCTAACTAAGGTAACAACTAAGTTCGCGTGTTTTGGAAAAATTCAAAATGATTTTCAATACCAGCTGATATAATCGATAGATAATAGATTTGCATTTATTGAAGGAGTGTACTACAGATGGATGTACAGATATAACAAATATACACAGATATGAACACGTACAGGTATAATAAATAACAATCGATTCTACCAAATTCGGCACAAATTCTTGCCGTACACAAGAAATCGAACTATCGCAGACTTGAACTTGCATCGAGACTTTTGCCTGCAACCGCTGTAGATTCAGCTGACCCGGGAGCTCAAACTTAATGAACATAAATAGTGCGGTTTGCTCGTTGAACGGACATTCTTGGCGACGAATCGCATTTCCAAAACAATATTGTTTAGTAAAAACTTTGGCCATCATTGGTCCGTACTTCTTCGAAAATAACATTAGTGATGTCACCACCGTCAACGGCGATCGCTATAGATGATAACATATTTCTCTTAGATCAAACGACACGATATGAACGTGGACGACATGTGGTTTGATGCTGGGTGTCACACAGTGATGCCTACAATAAACATTCTTCAAGAACGATTTGAGGGTATAATTATCTTTAGCAGAGATAACAAAAATTGGTCACAAAGATCGTGCAATTTGGCACCGCTAGATTTGTTCATGAGGAGTTTTCTGAATTCGCAAGTCTATGACAATAAACAGAAATCTAATGATGCCTGCAAATTCAGCCGGAACTGGCGCAATGGTTAGTACACCCAACTATCGTTCGCATGATACTGGGTTCAATCCCCTACACAGTCGCCTATCATTATTTGAACGGCGGTCACCCCGATGTGTTTGGCGAACATTTCAAGTAATCGAAAAATCGACAAGTTTGGTAAACTATGACTGCGACAATGATCGTTAAGCCATAGATCACGTTGAGTAGGCAAAAAAAAAAAAAAAACTAGAATACCTGTAAGCTCACTAAATGTAAGAAGCTCTCCATTATGTGCGAATTAAACCCCTTTCATTGTAATATAGTTAAATAAAACACGCATAAAGCTATGATTTCGATTAAACGTTTACTCCTTTATAATGCTTGAACCTTGCCATTAAGTACGAAATGCAATGTTATTTAAATTACCGCCTCTGGATTTATTCCAGCAGTGAATTATCAATCACACCTCCAGACCATAATGCGCACCAAACATTTACTTTTTCCGGATGCAGTAGCTTTTTCACAATCACTTCTGGGTTCTTCGAGCCCCATATGCGACAATTTTATTTGATGACGTAACCACCGAATGAGAAATGAACTTCATCGCTGAAGAAAATTTTGTTCAATTGAAAGCCGACGTTTGAATCATCACTTTTGTAATAAGTTTTAACCATTTTTATGTGTTCTTTGGTTGTTAAATGATCCGTATTCGTAAACGACAAACCTTTCACTATATAAACTATATAGATATTTAACAGCTGATAAGCCATTACAATCTTACAACAGCAGTAAGATTCATGATTAATTTGAAAGTCCAAGTCCAATGCAATGATGCAATGTTAAATTGACATTTCTTGAAGCTGACCTAATCTCACATCATTGGTTTTAATTAAATCTAATAGCATATGTTAATATCTTAAGCTATTATCTGTATGTGTTTCTACTACAGCTTGTTTACATTAGAGTTGATTCTAAAATAGCCTACAGAACATATTTAATGTGGTAACCATATGTATGTGATTTGAAAATTTCGCTTTCACGAAAATACACCCCCCACACCAAGATCATCATCATCATCAGCAGCAGCAGCACCATCCTCGACGATTCATAAAAAAAACTAATGGCAAATCGATTCCTCTCTTTTTTTTACAGAATTCAAAGAATATGTGCTAAATTAACTTAACGAAACTACACAAAAACTAGTAATCCAACAAAAACTATAAATTTATAAGAAAATAAAATACACCAGCGTACGCAATCCCACCACAAAGCACAATGAAACGCTGTAAGTGGAGCTGTGGCTCCACTCAAGGCTTCATGATTTCATGGTCACTGCTGGCACTGGTCATCCTGTTTCTAAGCTGCGGTCCCCAAAGAGCGATGGGTCATAGTGGTACAACGTTTATGCCGGCCTTAGAATGTTACGATAAATACAACAAACCTCAGGTAAGTGGAACTAAACTATATCAACTACAACACTACTTGTTATGAAAAAAAAAAAAATTCGAAATTTAGCATGACAAGAGCGGTTCCAAAACTAGCCAACCTAACAAAAAAAGAGACAAAAAAATTGGGAAAAATTTTCCTTATTCTTCAACATAATCTCCTTTTACCCTTTACACCTTTTACCAGTATTATTCCAGTACCTTCTATACCGTTCTCATAGTAAGAACTATCAAACTCCTTAAAATCGCCATCAACCGCAGATTCCACCTCTTCATTGTTGGCAAATCTTTTACCATCGAGCTATTTTTTCAAGTTTGGAAATAGAAAATAGCCCGGGGGAACTAAACTTGGCAAATAAGGTGCGTGATGAAGCAATTCGAACTTTAATTCATTAATTTTAGCCATCGCAATAGTGAATATGTGAACTGAAGCATTGTCTTGATGAAAACACATTTTCTTTTTCGCAACACGTGGCCTTTTCCCCATAATTTCATCATCTAAACGCTGCAATAAATTAGCATAATATTCGCTGTTGAAAAAAACAACAGACACCATGCCAGCTGATGGAACCCTCTTCGCCTTCTTTGGACACGAATCTCTAAGTAGACCCATATTTCATCCATGGTTATAAATTGATGCTAAAATTCAGTTTAACTGCGGTGAAACATCCCCAAACACTCTACTGAAACATATTAACGACGCTGTTTTCACTCTATTGAAAGCAAGCGTGGCACCCATCTTGCTTACAGTTGTCTGATCTTTAAATCTTCGGTCAATATACGACGAACAGCACTTTTTGAAATGCCTAACATTTAAGCTAGCTCACACGCCTTCAGCCGACGATTATCCAGAACAATTTTATAGATTTTCTTAACCGCGTCTGGCGTGAACATTTCAATTGGTCGAGCATTATGATGTTTCTCATGACAGCTCGTACGGCCTCGTTTAAACTCTGTTATCCAATATTTTACAGTCGTAAACGAAGGAGTAGATTCCCCCAGAGTAGAATCTAGCTCGGCTTTAACATTGGTTGTACTGAGACCTTTCAAATCGAAATATTAAATTACATAACGGTGACTAATTTTTTGCTATGTTTACCAATTCACTGAGGTCGTTTACTTTTGATGACTCAAATTGAAAATACTAAAGAACGCGGCGTCTTGAAACTTAAAGCATATGCTTTATAAGATTGCCGCCTTTCACCAAAATATATATATTTTTTTAAACTACTGTCATCATCTATACTTTAGGTCGGCAAGTTTCAGGACCGCCCTCGTAGCATAGATACATGGCTGTTGATTCATATATTTATAACGTAATTCATACACAAGATGCATATCAATTTACTTTCAATTGATATTATTTAGATGAGGATAATACGCTTGAGTTGACGAAATTATTTATTCAATTAAAATGTGTGGAAACAGAAATTTAGCGTGACAGTTTGATGAGAATATAATGTTATCAAGAGTCTAGAAAAACAGGGTGACATAAAACTTGTTAAAGAACCAAGAGAAGAACGTGATTGTTTAACGAAAATTTATGCGATATTTTGTGATTTTTTAAATCTGTATTGCTGATTAAATCTGTATTAACGTTAAGACAATAAAGTTCCTGATAAGATAAAGAACTTAAGATCGCAGAGCATTATCTGTTGTAAAGCCAAACCAATCCAAAACCGATTTAGACAAATGATATATGAATTTTACTCAATAGCAATAAATTCTGTAACAGAAAATCACCTACCCCAGCAGCGCATATCAAATCAGTGTACGACTTTCTTTTTTTTACAGAATTGCAATTGTAATGAAATACCCAAAAAAATTCTACGAATACGACAATTATTTCCGTAAAGATAAACAGCTTTAATAACATGTATCCCATGTTGGGGTAATCCATTTTTCCGTTTCAAAAGTAAAGTTAAATAAATAAATAATTATGTACGGCATACAACGTCATTTAAATGAGCACCTGTGGATTGGTTGCAGCAGTGCGTCCTTTTGACATTCTTCCAATTTCATTTCCAAAAAAAAAAAAAAAAAAATCGCCTAATGACACCTTCAGATCATAATGCGCACCAAACAGTAATTTTTTCCGGATACAATGGCTTTTCCACAATAACTTCCGGGTTCTCCGAGCCCCATATGCGACAATTTTGCTTGTTGACGTAACCACCAAGTGAGAAATGAGCTTCTTCGCTTAAAAAAATTGTGTTTGATTGAAAGCCCACGCTTGAATCACCACTTTCGTGGTAAACTTTAACTATTTTTACGCGTTCTTCGGTTGTTAAACGATCCACATTCGTAAATGGTAAACCATTCACTAAATTACCATCAGATGACTGGTATTTAACAGCTGATATGGTCCTGATACTGTAACAGCCAATCACGCGTAATTTTTGTTTAATCGCTTCCCTCTCTGTAATTTGGACATCAAATATGCACCATGCTCTGGAAATCGTCAAGTCCGCGCATCATGTAAGCATTGTTTAGGTTACTCAGGAGCTAAACATTGTACAAAAAACCAGCTGGATATAAAATTAGGCAAGATGTATTGCTCTCATATGAGTTAAAAACCTCATGTACCTAATTTCCATCTGTAAACCGGTGCTGAATTAACGCAAAAAAAAATCGAATTTCCATCTGCGAATCGTTGATCTAATGCAATAAAATCGACCCACTTCTAAAGCGAACGGTGGCTGGTAATGAAAAGTGAAAATCATCTATCAAGAGCTCCTTTGCTACGCCCGAACTCTTAATTCAGATCTTTACTCTCAGCAATGGGACTCATTGAAGGAAACAATCGCCCAGAAGAGGCCATCTTTGGGCAATAAGGGAGAAGTTGTGTTCCTTCAAGACAATGCCAGACCCCACAAATCGGTAGTGACCCGCCAGAATCTCCTGGAGCTTGATTCTTATGCATCCACATTAAAGTCCGGTTCTGTCACCAAGTGATTAGCACGTGGTTTCTGTCTATGACGAATGATTTTGCTGGTGAAAAATTCGCCTCAAGAGAAACCTGTGGAAATAGACTGTCTGAGTTTTTGGCCCATAGACAGGCATAATGGAATTACTTTCAAAACGACAACAAGTTATCGAATAACATAATGCCTTTTTGACCTAAATCGGAGCATTCTAACTATGCCAAATAAAGCCTATAATGTCATGCAAAAAAAAAACTATTTCTTTCTGGTATCCTTCAACTATGCATGAGAAGAGGGCACTTTTAATGCACCTACTTAGTCGATACGGCATTCCACCCAACACACTACAGACATATAAAAAATGGGCTTCTTTAGCACTTTTCCAGCAAGTTTTTCATTCATTCCTTAACTAAAATCAGTCAATGGAAGCAGAGCATAATTTTTAGAAAATGTTACAAATAACAAATATTAATTTTCACTGAAACACACCCACTAATGATGATGTCATGATTCAATACATCATTCAGCATGCTATGACAGCGGTTATTATTAATGGGCAAATTTTAATCCAAAAGAAAAAACTTCATCATTTTACGTCTAAACCTACATTTTGAATAATTCGCCCTTTTCAATATTTTTCTAACAGCTTTATCATACTCGTATATATTTAAATGGAATGCAGTATTCGACAGTGAACAAAAGATATGGAAAAAATAATCTCCAATTTAGATACGCTTGAAACGATCTAATTGTGGGAATCATTGCAGGGAAATGCTAAAAATACATTCTGTCAAAAAATACTGAGAATTGGTTAGAAGAGGCTATCCGTTTAAAGAGACTAAAGCCAGGATTGAGTTTACAGTGCTCGGTTTTGTCACTCCATGTCAAAAATATTTTACGACTTTTTTTAATAGATAAAAATTTCGAACAAGGAATTTGTTTGCGATTTTGTATTGCAAATGGTATTTCATTTGCCGAACAGCTGCAAATATTATAGTCAACATAAGGTGGAAAATTTGCCTCGCCCCTGGTCTTCAACTGAGGTTAACATCGCCAAAGCGAAAGAAATGGTGACTGAAAATCATAAATTAAGTTTGCAAGAGGTAGCCGCTGTGTTGTACAGATGGGTCCACATTATTTTGTACGATAGTTTGGGTATGAAACGTGTTGCCAAACGATTTGAATTTTGTTCAAAGCCTAACTGCAAAAGGTCGCCGAAGACATTCTAGAACGGGCGAATTCTAACCAAACATTCATAAAACGCATTATAACTGGTAATGAACCCTGGGGTTAGGAACTTGATGTGCAAACCAGTCAACGAGCTTCGGAACTATGAAAATATTTATATATAAAGGGTGTCCCAAAAAGAACACAACATTTCAATTTTAAATAAAACACAGATGTTTAAAAAAAATCATCAAACTTTATTATATCGTAAAGTAGACAGAATGAGGTTATGTATGGAACAACACACCGGGCAGATGGCCGATTTCGCAAAACGCGAAATAACTCGACCGGGAAATGACTGGTGCAGCAATTAAATTGTTTCTCTGGTTGTATGACATGTGGCGCCGTCTTGTTGAAACCACATGCCCTCCACATTCATTTCTTCAATTTTACCTATAGGCACGAAAAAACTGGTTATCATTTCACGATACCGAACACCATTGACTATTTGCGCTTGACATGCCTCATTTTCATAAAAAAAGGTCCAATGATTCCTCCAGCCCAAAATCCACACCACACAGTGACACCTTGAGGATCACTCGAGGATTTTCCTCATCCCAAATGCGACAATTCTCCCTATTGACAAAGCCGCTGCATAGTGGATTTGGAGACACCAATTTGATGAGCTCGGTGTCGAATTGAGGTGGATGGAGTTTGAGCGACATCATCACGAACAGCTCCGACATTTTCGGTCGATCGACCTGATCAAAGGCGCGTTGTTGTCTTTACATCACTAACAGACCCAGTTTTGGCAAATTTATCCATTAATCTCTTTACAGTTGTTTCTTTTGGAGCATTATTGTGACCCCAAATTGATCGCAATTTCCGAACTGTAGCTGCAAAACTTTAACCATTTTGGTAAGACAATTTCACAATGAGAATGCGTTGTTCATTCGTGTAGCGCTCCAGTTTTACTAACCTCGTACCTTCTACCAGCAAACAATAACAATTGTTCAAATGTCAAACAGTGACGCCAAATTTAAATCTTGTGTGCTTGTTGGGACACCTTTCACAAATAAAAAATGATCAAAATCTGTCATATGGCAAGATAATATTGACGGGTTTCTGTGATAATCGCGATAGTATGTGCCAAGAACTCTTGCCAGAAGATCAAACTGTACATAAAGAATACTATTAGGGCGTTATGCGGTGTTTGAAAAAGTACATTCGCCGAGAACGGCCAGATTTGTGGGGAAAAAACTCATGGATTTTGCACCACTACCATTTTCGTTCAAAACTCTACAAATGTCATTGTACAACCAGCGTATTTTCCTGGTATGATTCCGGCTGACTTTTTTTCACTTTCCAAACCTTAAATTATCATTTCAAGGCAGCCGTTTTCAATTAATAGAGGACATAATAGATAATTCGCAATAAAAACCGAGGTCTTTTCGGAAAGTGTGTTTGAAAATTGTTTTGATGATTCGTTGACAAAAGCATATTATTTCGGAAGCGGCGTACTTTGAAGGCAATGTAATAGATTTGAATGACTGATAAATATTTCTATTTTATTGATTTACCGGTATTTTGCTGGCAGAATGTATATTTCAGTGGATGCTTCATTAAAATATCGCACAATATATATATATTATATTATATATTATTTTCGAGAAGAAGACGATTTAGCAACTTCCAATTATTATATGATGCAGCGGTATATCTTCTACTAGATTTATAAATAAATAGTATTTCTGTTTTATTGATTTGCCGGTATTTTGCTGGCGGAATGTATATTTCAGTGGACGCTGCATTGGAAAGTCGTGCAATATCGATATATACTATTATATATGAAAAGGAGACAATTTACTAACTCCCAGTCGTTTTACGATGAAGCGGTAAATCTTTTACTAGATTTGTAAAAGATATCAATGGCCAAAATATATATCTCAGAAAACTATAACGTAATTCAATTCAATTCAACTCCTTTGTGAATTTTCATATCTTTGCCTATTACGTTAAAAATTTACCTTAAATATTTTACGATATTTTTATACTTCTATGTCAGAACTATTATTATGATGATGATCTAATTGTGATGAATGTACTTCTTTTTTACTTATACTCGTATTGCAGAAATGTATGCCCGAATTCATAAATGCCGCCTACGAGCTGCAAATTGAAGCAACAAATACGTGCGGCGAGCAGGGTGATAATCATTTTTGTGTGCAGACCATGAATTCGAATCAAAAGAACTGTGAATTTTGCAGGTAAACATTGTGAATTAACTAAACGAACACATTTAAGGAACTATGCTTGCTAACTCTGATGCTTCTTCGAACAGGTGGGAAGATCATAATCCAGCGTATTTGACCGACTTGCATGATCCACAGAACCCAACGTGGTGGCAATCTGAGACCATGTACGAAGGCATCCAACATCCCAACCATGTCAATCTCACTTTACATTTACGTAAGTCTATAGCCAAGCCAGGGTAGCAAACAAAGAGATGACAACGACAAACGAAAGCTGATCGCAGATGTTTGCTGAGGTTTTCATTCTTATTGTTGTTCTTCTCTTGAATTCCAGGTAAATCATTTGATATCACTTACGTGCGTTTGCTCTTCCGTTCGCCGCGACCTGAATCGTTTGCCATTTATAAGCGGACGTGTGAATCTTGTCCCTGGATACCCTACCAATACTACAGTGCCACGTGCAGAGATACCTATGCTCTGCCCGACTCCAGATCTATCAGGAAGGGGGAGGGCGAGGCTCACGCCTTGTGTACCAGTGAGTACAGTGACATTTCACCTTTGAGAGATGGTGAAATCGCCTTCTCCACATTGGAGGGTCGTCCCAGTGGCATATATTTCGAGCATAGTATGGAACTGCAAGTAAGTGGCTAACGCAATGGATTGAGTGAATAAACTCGTTTTATCCGCAAAGCACTCAACACTGATAAACTCTTTCTCTCTCTCTCTCTTTCTATCTCTGTAGGAATGGGTAACTTCTACAGATATACGCATTACTCTCGATCGTCTCAACACTTTTGGTGATGAATTGTTCGGTGATGCTCAAGTACTCAAATCATACTTTTATGCCATCTCCGATATCGCTGTGGGAGCCCGTTGCAAGTGTAATGGCCATGCCAGTAAATGTGTCGACAGCACGAGCATGAAGGGTGAGCGCCGCCTAGTTTGCGAATGTCGTCACAATACAGATGGTCCAGATTGTGAGAGATGTTTGCCGCTGTACAATGACGTCAAATGGAAAAGGGCCACATCCACCGATGTCAATGAATGCAAAGGTAAGTGGAGTGGCATCATAGCCCACAACTGGTCCGTAATAGTGGTCCATAAATGACTGGTTAGCTACACGGCCGTACATGGCCATAACAACTGGGATGCTAGACAAGTTGAATGATTTTGTGATGTGAATTTTACAAAAACGAAAAGCCGTTAGAATGGTCAATACGAAAACGCTGAGAAAGAAAGATTGAATGGCAGTGGTCCAGTGATTATATTTCCCGCCAGCAAGCAGTAGTGTTCGCATATTGCTCGGGATGAATGGGTTGTCGGTGATAATACTACTTTGCTGCATTGGAAGGATTGCGTGTCAATGGGAGTACTCTTTGCAAACAAATCGAATTGATTATCGGGCGCCCGTACTATGGTATTTAGTTAATAGTGAGTATGACCTAATTGGGCCAACGTCTGATATTCAGCTCCCGTGTTAGCAAGGAAATCAGCAACAACTTTGTGAAATTACAGGAATGTACCAAGTAATAAAGTGTTAAATTATGAAGTACTATGGTGATCAAAAAGTAGGATCAATTTTTTTTAAACATTTTATATATTTATAAAAATCTGTTTTATTGCCTTCAATGTATTTACTTATGACTATGTTTTTTCCAATCCTTGTAACCCAATAGTCACATTTCGGTAGAGCCTTCAGAGTTCGATGCGAGTCATGTTAAATCTCTTCAGTCGACTTAAAACGGTATCTTTGGGTCGATTTCTTGAGTTTAGGAAATAACCAGAAATTGCACAGTGCTAAATTGGGCGATTTTTTTTCCTAAACTCACGAGAAAACAGTGCAGTACTCTAAAAATGAAAAGCTGTCTGCCCATAAAGGGGATGACATGTTAACAGTTCGATCAGGCAGAGATCTTATTAGAGGATAATTAGATTAAATTTTCATATTAAAAATTTGCCATTTTTTCCAAATAGTGTCAAATAAATCAAACATATCTGCTCATTCCCTTAAATCAGACCTTTTCTTGTAATTAGATTCATGCAAAAGGCACATAACACTCAAATTGCATGACATTGATGGTTTTACTTAGCATAGTTAGAATGATCCGTTTTACCTCAAATAAACAACATTTTGTTGGATAAGTTGATGCCATATTGAAGGTAATTCCATTACGCCTCTTTTATAAAAAACCCCTGTCAGTATTGGCAAAAAAAAACAGAATTGTCGATTTTTGCAAGCTTATCTTGAGGCGAATTTTTTAATAGCAAAATCGTTCGCCATAAACAAGAACAGATGATAATCATTAAGAATCTCTCAACCAAGCTGTCAAACAAGATAGAAAGAGAGAGATAGAGGGAGAGGGAATAAAGAGTTGTTATCGGTATGTGGCCTGGCGTTGTACTGACGGAATACATTTCCTCTCATAAAGCTGGACGCTTCTGGGCGATTGCTTACTTCAGAGCGTTCAACTGTTCGCAAATCCGAATTAAGACTTTGGCTGAAGGAGAGCAGCTTATGGTGCATTCCCTGCCAATCCCACCAACCACACAGCACAACCTTTCTGACCTTAATCCTGGCTTGGTCACCGTTTGCGTCGACCCACCGTGACTCTATCTCGAACGTTTTTACTTGACGTTATCGTAAATGAACCACTTTCCACCACCAGTTATCATCCGCTTCAGAAATGACTCGGTTTTATTTCGAATCAGCAACGATTCGCAGATCGCATATGCAGCCTCATTCAAGTGGTTCCAAATAGTTTTTTGTGCAATTTTTAGTTTCCAGGCAATCGAAAAAGTTCTTACATGACGGTTAGACATGACTATTTCCGTTTGTATAATATTATTGTCGATTATTGGAACGGAAACCAATCGAAACGAAACCACAATTGCGTATAATTAAACGTTTTAGTATCAGAACCATAAACACTACTCACGTTTTGAACCACACGGTCAAACAATGCTGAGTCAAGCAATCACAAAACTGTCAAAATAGTTTTTTGGGTACGAAATGATATTTTTCTAACGCCATCTATCGCAACCTGATCGCACTTACACAACGTGAGATGCAGATTAAACTATAAAAAAAACTATAGATTTATTTCAACTTTACGTGGGAGGTCTCAAACCTAACCGAGCAGAGGTTTGGAAAAAATTATTTTAGTAAAAAGTGGCAACTTTATATAACATACGCTTTAAGTTTCCAGATGTCGCATAGTTTAGTATGTTTATTTGAGCCGTCAAAAAGATCTCAGTCCAACCAATATTAAAGCCGAGTTAGATTCTACTCTGGGAGAGTCTGCTCCTTCATTTGCAACCGTAAAATATTGGATAGTAGAGTTTAAACGAGGCCGTACGAATACCGTGGTGATCGAACAATTGAGGTGTCCACGCCAGACATGGTTAACAAAATCCACAAAATAGTATGGGATGATCATCGGTTGGAGGTGCGTGAGCTAGCTGAAATGATAGCATTTCTGAAAGTGTTATACATCGTATATTGACCGAAGATTCGAAGATGAGAAAGCTGTACGCAAGATGGCTACCGCGCTTGCTTTCAATAGAGCAATACAGCGTGAATATGTTTCAGAAGAGTGTTTGGCGATATTTTACCGCAATAAAGCCGAAATTTTGCTTCGATTTTTAACCATGAGGGAGACATGGGTCCACCACTTCACACCTGAGACAAAGGAATAGTCAACGCATTGGACTGGAATGGAAGAATCGTGTGTAAAGAAGCCGAAGACGGTTCCAACTGCAGGCAAGGTCACGGCGTTTGTTTTTTTGGGGTGCGCATGGCAATATTTTTATTGATTATCTTCAGAGAGGAAAATCCATCAACGGCGAATATTATACTCATTTATTGCAGCGTTTAGATGATAAAATTATGGAAAAAAGTCCGCATTTGACAAAAAAGTGTTGTTTCATCAAGACAATGCTCCAGTCCACATTTCCACTATTGCAATGGCCAAAATTAATGAACTAAGTTCAAATGGCTTCATTCGCTATATGCCGAGTTGAAGCTGAGTCCATGGTCGGCCATTATTCGATATAACTCCCTAATTTAAATTGAAAACTGTCTTACTTTTTGGACGTAGTAATATAGCATTGGCAGAAATTGGACAAATAGCAAGTGATTTTCAGCCACGGTATATGGATACCCGAACAGAGCTATCCAGATATTTTGGATAATGGATAAGGGAAGAAAGAAGAGGAAGATGGCTAAGGTGAGAATGCAGGATGGTACCAGGGAATGAATGCATTCCCAAAGATTGGAATCTAAGCATGATATACTTTGTGTTCAAAAAGGTGGTCAGAACTTATTTACCTACTATATCTGACCTGAATGGACACAATGTGGTTTTAGACGAGCTAAACATACTTCTGATCAGACATCGATAATAGCACAAATTCTGAACAACATCCAAGAAAAACAGATCTAAAGGGAATGAGTTCGAAAAGTGGAGAGCAGATGAACTCTATTTTTATTACTTTTTCTTATATATGTATGTATGTTCGAGATAGATTTGCTGTAGCATTATTATATCTGTATACATGAAAAAAATCACCAAATTGCAAAATACTACCTTAAATTAGACGCAAATTAATTGCAAAACACATCCTATGTCTGCATGATACCGGGAATACTTGAGAAGCCTTTTAATAGCTTAATGGACGGCTTGAAATAGGCACAGGCTTACATGCGACATGTTATGCTAGTTGGCAACGTGTAATGACCACTTAAGCAGCCGATCATATATTCTATTCCCTGAAATATCTAAATTCTAAATTTTCGTCCAACTTATTCCTTCCAGCCTGTAACTGTAACGGTTATGCCGACAAATGTTTCTTCGATGCGAATCTCTTCAACTTAACTGGGCATGGTGGTCACTGTCTGGATTGTCGTGACAATCGCGATGGTCCCAATTGCGAGCGTTGCAAGGAAAATTTCTATATGCGTGAGGACAGCTACTGTATCCACTGTGGTTGTGATCCAGTCGGTTCCCGCTCACTGCAATGTAATAGCCAAGGAAAATGCCAGTGCAAACCTGGTGTAACGGGTGATAAATGTGATCGCTGTGACGCCAATTTCTATCAATTCGGTCCACATGGTTGTCAGCCCTGTGGCTGTGATCCCAGAGGTTCATTCGAAAACATGCCCTCTTGCGATGCTCAAACTGGCATCTGTCACTGCAAGGACAATGTAGAAGGAAAGCGTTGTAACGAGTAAATTTTGTGTTTAACATCTTAAATGCGAAATTTTAATTTACATAATTTTTGTTTCAGATGTAAACCGGGCTTCTTTAATTTGGATTCCACAAACCGTTTCGGCTGTACTCCCTGTTTCTGTTATGGCCACACCTCGGAGTGTCAAACAGCTCCGGGCTATTCGGTTGTCTCGACCACCTCCAATTTCAACAAGCACAAGGAACGCTGGGGCGCTGTGGATTTGTACAATCAAGAGTTGGACATTAAGTATAATCAATATAGCCACAGCATTGGTACCACGGCCCACGGCAACGACTATGTTTATTTCACGGCCCCAGATCGTTTCTTGGGCGATCAGAGAGCTTCCTACAATCGCGACTTGAAATTCAAACTGCAACTTGTGGCCCAGATTGCTCCTAGCACCAGTGCCAGCGATTTGATTTTGGAGGGAGCTGGCACCAAGATCTCTCTGCCGATATTTGCTCAAGGCAACGGCATGCCCGATCAGAATGTTAAGGAGTTCGTCTTCCGCCTGCACGAACATCGGGACTACCAGTGGCAGCCCAGCCAGTCGGCTCGTGGATTCCTCTCAATTCTTTCTAACTTGACTGCGATTAAGATCCGCGCCACTTACTCGAAACAAGGGGAGGCTATTTTGGACGATGTTGAACTGCAGACGGCTCACAGAGGCGCTGCTGGCCATCCCGCCACTTGGATCGAACAGTGTACTTGTCCCGAGGGTTACTTGGGCCAATTCTGTGAATCATGTGCTCCTGGTTATCGTCATAGTCCCGCCAAAGGAGGTCCCTTCATGCCATGCATTCCTTGTGATTGCAACGGTCATGCCGAAATTTGTGACTCCGAAACTGGACGCTGCATTTGCCAGCACAACACAACCGGCGACAATTGTGACCAGTGCGTCCGGGGCTATTATGGCAACGCCTTGGGAGGTACCAAATATGATTGCAAGCGTTGTCCTTGTCCAAACGATGGCGCCTGTATGCAAATCAATGGTGATACAGTTATCTGTACCGAATGCCCGGTAGGCTACTTTGGAGCCCGTTGCGAACAATGCTCGGATGGCTTTTTCGGCGATCCTACCGGCCTTTATGGCGATGTCCAAACCTGTAAGTCTTGCGATTGCAATGGCAACGTTGATCCCAATGCTGTCGGTAATTGCAACCGCACTACCGGTGAATGTTTGAAATGCATCCACAACACTGGCGGCAAATATTGCGACGAGTGTCTGCCTGGTCATTTCGGTGATCCTTTGGCTTTACCTCATGGTCAATGTGACCGCTGCAGTTGCTATGCACCCGGTACCGAACAGAACCAAGATGGCATTTCGCAGTGCGACCAGGTGACTGGTCAATGCCAGTGTAAACCCAACGTCATTGGACGCGATTGCGGCGAATGTCAACCCGGTTACTTCAACATCATGTCCGGCAACGGCTGCGAGAACTGCATGTGTGATCCTATCGGCAGTTACAACTCCACCTGCGATCGTGTTAGTGGCCAGTGTTTCTGTAAACCCGGTGTTGTAGGTGTACATTGCGATCAATGTGCCATCTATCATTATGGCTTCTCCTCTGAAGGCTGCAAGTCTTGCGAGTGTGACGAGAGTGGCTCAAAGGGTTTCCAATGCGACCAAAGTGGCCAGTGTCCTTGCAATGACAATGTGGAGGGTAGACGTTGCGACCGTTGTAAGGAGAACAAATATGATCGCCATTTGGGTTGTATCGATTGTCCCGATTGCTACAATCTCGTTCAGGATGCCGCCAATGAGCACAGGGCCAAACTAGCTAATTTGAGTTCAACATTGGATGAGATTGCTCGCACACCTGTGACCAATGACGGTGAATTTGAGGCCAAATTAAAAATCGTCCAAGAGAAAGTAGACATTCTGCTTAGCGATGCCAAATACGGTGCCGGTGATGGCGGTCAAACCTATGTCGAAGTTTTGGAAGATCTCCACAAGCGTTTAGAAAGCGTTAATACACATCTGGACAACGCCGACTCTTTGCAAGATGCCGCTAATTTGGAGATTGAAAAAGCAAAAAAGAACCACACCAATGTGCAGGACATAATCCAAGCAGCCAAGAGTGAATTGAAGAACGCTTTGAACCTGCTGAACGACGACGGAGCTCAGGCCTTAGCCAGAGCCCAAAATAAATCCATCGAATTTGGTGTACAATCCGATCAAATTTCGGAAATTTCTCGAGAAGCCAGAACTTTAGCTGAACGTTTGGAATTTGAAGCTCAGTTCGATTTTAAGAATGCCAAGGATGCCAATGATGCCGCAGAAAAGGCCTACGAATTGGCCAAGAATGCCATAACATTGCAACAGAAGGTTAACGATGAGTTAAGAAGTGATGTGCGTTTGGAGCTGAATACCGTCAAACAGACTTTGGGCAACACCGCACAAACCACCAAAGAAGCCCTGCGAAAGGCCAATGAAGTCTATGATGTTGCCTTGACTTTGTTAACTGACGTCAATGGATTGTCGGCACCCGACATTGATATCAAGAAATTGAAGGAAGAGGCTCTGGAGGCCAACAAACAAGCCGACGAACTTTTGAGGCAGGTAAATGATATATCGAATAGCAATGGAGAACTTTTCAGAGATTTTGAAGAGGAGTATAGCTTGGCTGAGATAATGTTAGAAAGGTAAGTATAAAGTTTAGCTCAGCCGACAAGATTAATAGACAGTTGTTGGTTCAAACGCTTGCTGTGAATATTTTATAGAGCTAATCAACAAAAGATGGACGATATCGATTTGCTAAAAAAAGCTCAAGATGCTTTCGAAAAGGCCACCAAAGCCGTGGAACAAGGTGATAATACCTTAAAAGAAGCTAATAATACATACCACACGTTGGCTGGTAAGTTATCTTACAGAAAAATGGAAAATTATTTCTATCGTACGTTTTTTGTTTCGAATTTTGTTAGGCTTCCAATCCGATGTTGAAAAATCAGCGGAAAAAGCCGATATGGCTTTGAAAACTGTGGGAGGCATTAAACAAGAAATTCAGAAAGCCGATGCTCTGATTAAACAAGCTGAGGCAGCCTTGGAAGGCGCCAACAAGAATGCCAATGAGGCTAAAATGAATGCTCAAGAGGCGCAAAAGAAGTTCGCCGAACAGGCCTCTAAGGTGAGTACATGTAAATATTAAGAAGACAATGCGCTATTAGTTATTAAACTTCATTAAATTAAATTAAACTTCTCGGACTAAGCGAGGTATCGAATTATTATTAGATATGTTATTAGTTCGGTTCGATTTAGACCTTTCACTATTTTAAAAACCTGAATATGGGTTTCAAAGCAAAATACAGCTTTTGCGCTTTCTAAATTTGTCACTCAAATTTTTGTTTCAAAAATCTAGTCCTTCCAAGGGAATTGTGGTCCTGAAACCCTCCTAAAGCTAATTTACGACGGCTTTACGTAGTGGGGCATTTAGGTCCATTAGGAACATGTAACCCAGCCAATGAAATGGCTGCATTTTGAAGCGATTGACCACATCGATGTCGGTGTATAGCCCATTAAACATTCTTCTTAAAAGACGATAGGTCTACATATTTTACAGAGTAGTTTTCTCCCAAAAATTCCCAGATATCATTCATACCTGGTCTGGCAAAATAGGATTCTTATTCGCCGATAGAGGGCTTTGTCGTAATACCGCTTGCTGGATCGATATCATCCATTTGTAAACAATATTCATCTCCAAATTTATAATTGTCACTGCTTACACAGCATCCTAAATGAGCAGATTCTTTGATCGTCAAAACGAATAACTTGGCTTTGCTCTCGTTTACCACCAGACTCACTTTTTCTGTTTCCTTCTCAATGCTTGGGAAAACTGCAGCAGCATTTCGCAGTTTTCCGCCAATAATGATTATATCATCGGCATATCGAAGCTGCTATGACTTTTTTTAAAGATGGTACCATCCATGTTTAATGTAGCATTTCCCAGAATCATCTCAAAGAGTATGTTAAAGAGATCGCACTAAAGGCTGTCGCCTTATCTGCAGGCCCGTTGGATGATTTAGAAATTTATGATTTTTTTTTTTAACGAAGTCCTCGTGTCGATCAATGTCATCCCACAAAACTTCTCAGGAATATCAAGTTTTGTTGCAAGTTTTATATAATTTTTGCTGCATCAAACTTTCGAAAGCAGGTTTGTAGTCAACATAAATCGTCGATTTGCTTTCCTTGTATCTTGTTCAGAATTTGTTTTAGTGTGAATATCCGGTGTGTTGTAAGCTCACAGAGTCTAAAGCCTCATTGATAAGGTCCAATCGATTCAGACATAATAGGCTTCAGTTTTTAACATGTCACATTCGACTGATATCGCTGTAGTTTCTACGCAATTTCTAAACGCCTTACTTATACACAATGCCCAAAGATTCTAATTATCGGAAATGCACTCCATGAGCTAAACCGTGTTAAGGCGCTGACGCGTGCTCATTATGAGTTAATCGCCAATGGTCTTATATTGCTCTATCGGCAGACCTTCAGAATCCGTAGCTTTGTTGCCCTCAAGACTTAAAATTCTAATGACGTTCTGTCGCAGTGGCGGACGACATCATCGTCATAACTGGAGTAATTTGTCCACTTGTGCTGCGATCAGGAAATAGCAACTTACTGAAGTGTTCTTCCCACAGTCAAAGCGGAATCCATGTATTTGTGATTAGATTTCCACATTTGTCCGTGACCAGATTGTCATCGTTGTCTTTGCAAGAAGGAAGTTTCATTCCATAACGTTTAGTTTTCCCTTTTTTTGGTAGAAACTTTGTGCTTCACCTCAAACCCGGTATCTTTATATCTCTCTAACAAAATACAAACACTTGGCACTATATAGCATATCGCAAGATGTCTGAGGAAAAGAACGCTGCATATGTCGCAACGCAGCAGCCAATTATAAGATGTGCTGCGTGGGAAGGCTATAAGAAGGGAAAGGGAGCCACGATTGTGAGAAAAAGCGAGAGAGCGAGACTGTAGCCAACTATGTCTCGCTTTTTCCACAATCGTTGCTTCCTTTCCCTTCTCCTGGAGCGTTGCCATATTCACAGGCGGTGATCCGAGCACCACTGATCACATGATGATGATGACACTAGAAGTGCGCTTTTCACCATTTACCTTGGGAAGAAACTGGGTTTTATCTCATGATTAGGGGATATCAAGTTGCCTGTGGACCTGGTTCCATTTACTACTATATTATGGAACAAAAGCAATCAATCTGAATCTATTTTAGGAGGTATTGCTATGTAGGTTGAATTTTCCAATTGTTGGCCTAAAACATCTGTCCTTCTTACTCAAATCTCCTAGAATAATTTTAATGACGGCGCTAGGGCACTGATTATTCTACGCAAATGTTATCTTTATCTGCCTGTCTTTGTTAAATGTTCCGATGTTTGTGTTTTAAAGTCGAGCACATCCCCATCATATTTTTTTTTTCTTTTCTAGTTAATTTCAAATTTGTGTTTAGACAAATCTTTTAAACAAACGTCTGACACTAATATTCCTATTAGTTAATAGCACCAAACTTACAACTATTTCAATATGCAGTAAATTTTGTGTTACTTTCTAAAAGCAAGTTTGCCATATTATCTCCTTATTCGCCTGAAAATAAACAATTAAATATGAATTTTAATTACAATGACTTCACCATTTTGTAGAGTAATAAATGGAGTTTATTTTTTAAAAATAACATCATCTAAATGATGACCCTCTCTACGACGACACTGGTTTCTGGTGTTTGATTTTGGGATTTTCACTGTTCCAGTAACGGCAACTTTGACGGTTTACGAACCCATTCATAAAGAAATGAGCCTCGTCAGAGAAAATGATATTGTCAAAATTAAAAAATCGATTAAGCATTTCATTAGCAAATGCGAGCCTTGCTATGAAGTTAGACTCTTTCAATTCTTGTGTTAATTGCAGCTTATATGGATGCAGTTTAAGATCCCATGTTAAAATTCGTTGCAAACTTCGTCGCGATAATTGTAAGACAGACGATCTCTTGCGAGTCGACATTTGTGGATTTCCTCGTACTGACTCCATAACTCTCTCAACATTGTCTTCGGTCCTAGATGTTCTTGGACGACCATTTGCTTGTGGTTTAAATGTTGAACCGGTCTCTTCAAAACGCTTTACCCATATTTTAATTAAATTAGCACTCGGAGCTTCACTAATTCGCCGTAGTCCATATTCAGCACAATATAGTCGCCTAGTAGCAATATATGAACGAGAGCTCTCGTAAAATGCGCGACGCTTCCCGTCGAAGTGATTCATAGCGACTAAAACTCCATGAGCCCGCCAACCTAACGATGTAGGCGCCCCTCCTTCCGTGCCTTTTCTACCCCGCAAAAAAAGATGACGCAATATTCACATTCTATTGCGCTACCATGTATATTGGGTGACTTTTTGTTGCTATAGAATTTGAAATGGACCTTAATATTAATCTGTTTCAGTTTCTAATATCAGAGCCAAAATTGTAGACAATTTAGATTCTAATTCCGACAAAAAAATCAAAATTAAATATGGCATTGCGAAAAGAAATCCATTATTTTTTCAAAAGATGGCTTTGGTAAGCTGTATATTGCTTTGTATAAGTGTGACCAGGTTACGGGCAAACGACGTTAGAAAGATAAAATTTCGTACTCGAGAAGCTACTTTGACAGTTGTGTGATTGCTCAGCTCAGTATTGTATTATCACATATCAAAAATACTCATACACGCCAGTAAACAGAAAATATACCATATTTTAAAGTTTTGCTTCAATAAATGCAAAAACGCTAGCCAGGCGGCTAAAAATCTAGAAAATAATTTTTTTAGAATGTCTGTGGTTGTAGCGAAATTGTAGATTCCTATTCCTGGATAGTCCAAGACAGCTTGGCTGTCCCAGAGAGGCGCTGGCAATCGCATTGCAATAAGCCCAATATGATTAGCACAAAGTGGATAAGACATTCGCGGCGAGACTCACGTAAAACCCCCGAGGATTCTAGCATGTCGATAGAATCATGAGATTCGACCGTCACGCCAGCGCTGTTTTGCTTGTTCAACATTGCACCAAAAACCATTTGGAATTACTTGCATAAGACTGGATACAAAAACCAGCTCGATGTGTGGGTGCCACACATGAGTTAGCGCACAAATAAGCTCATATTCCAAATTTCCATCCGCGAATCGTTGCTGAACCTCAACAAAATCAATCCATTTGTGAAGCGGATGACGAAAAGTGGATAATTTACGACAATATCAAACAGAATCGATTGTGGTCAGTTCGCAGTGAGTGAGCACAAAAGGTGGCTAAGCCAAGGTTGACGGTTTTGTTGTGTGTTTAGTGGGGCTTGGTGAAGTGTTGGCCTGCTACCGAACTCTTAATTCGGAACTGTACTGTCAACAATTGGGCCGTTTGATAGAAGTCCAGAACCGGACAGCTTTGGCCAACAGGAATTATGTTTAATCGGAACAACGCCAGACCACACCCATCAATAGTGAATTGCCAAAAGCTTTAGGAACTTGTTTGGGAGATACTTATTCATTCACCTTATTGTCCCGATCTGGCACCAAGAGGCTAACACCTATTCCTGTCTATTACGAATGATATCCCTAATGGAAAATTCGACTCAAAGGAATCTTGAGAAAATCGATTGTCCCAGTTTTTTGCCAATAAAGATGAGAGTCTCTATGAGAGGGGCATAATGGAATGTTGCCTTGAAAATGGCAACAAGTTATCGAACAAAACGACTTAAATCGAATCATTCTAACTACGCTTTATAAAGCCTTGAATGTCAAGCACATATAGTGGATTTCATTTTACTTCACCCTAAATAAGTTTATTAAAAAAAAACTAATTACATAAATATCGTAACGAACTGGAAACTGAATATATCGTTGTTGAAAAAAAGTAATGAGGATTGCGGAGAAATTTGTCAGCTGTATGCGGCTTGCAATTCAGAATCTGTGTATTATACAAATACGATACATCTCAAGCAACAATTTGTTTATATCCCTCCATACATAATTAATATTCATGCACTTTTTTTTCCTAAACGTTACCATTCCAGGATGCTGAATTCATACGCAAACGTGCCAATGAAACGAAAGTTAATGCTCGCAAACTGCGGGATGAAGCCGATCAGCTGAATCATCGCGTTAAGATAACCGAGACTGATATAGCTAAATTGGAAGAATCTTCGAGTAAAGATGACAACTTAGTTGACGATGCTAAGAGAAAGGTAGAGAATCTCAACAACTCTTGCGTTGAAAACAATTTTTACAATATTTGTGTACTCCTCTGCAGGTGGGTCAAGCTAAAGCCGATACAGAAGAAGCTAAGAAACAGATCGATAAAGCTGTCATGGAATTGGATGAGATCAGAGATGAGTTGATTAACCTTAAGGATATTGATACAGTTGATTTGGATAAACTGGGTAAGTTATTTTAGGTCACAAATTGGAAAAAACGATCAACTATTTCATAGCATCTGTGAGAAATCGATTAAATTTTTTTATTGTAAATGTTTTATGACAATTTCTTTGCAGAAAAACGTCTAGACGCTGTGGAATTAGATGTCGCCCGTGCCAATTTAACCGGTCGCATTGAGAAATTCCGCGAAATGCGCAACATTCAAAAGAAAACGATCGATAAATACGAAAAAGATCTGATGGAGCTACAAAACGAGGTCAATAACGTAAGACTAATATCTGAAGCATTGCCAGAGGAATGTTTCCCAAGAAGTCGATTGGAACCATAAGGCCAGGGATTCTTCCGCCGTAGAATACCACACAAACAACACAAATACAACAAATACCAGAACAAACCATTTACATTTTTTATGATTTTAGTTGATAAAATAATTCATTAATTTAGTGAAAATCATAATTAAGCTTTATTAAGAAATAGTAACGATTAATATGTAATTCTCTTTTTGTTTCTTAATTTGAAATTTGTAATATCTCGACTAAAGAGGATGCAGCAAATGCTGTAATAACTGAAAGCATGACGCAAAAAAGTGCCTTAAACAACATCCTCTTAATGAACGATTTACACGTATTTAACTGCCTTTATACTGTAGAAGTAATTGCAAGTTTGCCACTACTTTCTGATTTGAATATCTGATTTAATCTATTTTACCCATTAAGTATCTATTTGCATTTTGATCTACTACTACTACGTATGACTTTTCTTTTTCGTTAAGAAATTACTATTAATTTTTGACGTCGTCTTGTACTTGTGTATGTGCCAATATTATATATAAATTTCCAAAGTCTCGATAGAAAAAGGAAACAAATTTTTTCTTAACATGTAAGAATTAAAAACTAAAATAAAATTTATGTATGTATTTTTTTTTTTGAGAAGAACTAAAATTTGCATTACATTATATTTTGATCTAATTTCCGATGTCGAGAAACATCCCACCAAGAAGGGATCATCAACGTCAGTACAAAATGTTCACTCATGGGAATCGGCTCACCATACGCGGAGAGATAAATCGAAAGGCTGTTGTCGAAACCCATCTGAATTAAGGCACAATAAAAGAAGCAAAATTATAACTTAATAACATTTTCCGGGCGGGGAGAATAATTTTTGTGAAGTCGATCAATTTGTACAAGTGGTACCTCAAAAGACGAAGCAGTATATTTTCATTCGCAAAATTAAGTTTACTAACCACATAATACGTGATAAATTATACTAAATTTAGTTTAATGACACTGCCTGGGTTAAAATTACGAGGTGTGTTCAAAAAATATTTATTCATCAATTTCTATTTTATATCCTTCAAAGTAGTCCCCCTCAGATATAATACTCTTGTGCCAGCGTTTTTTCCAATCCTCGAAGCAGTTCTGATATACTCCTTTTAGTATGTCCTTGAGCTCTCTCAGCGATTCGGTTTTTATCTCCTCAATCGTCGCAAAACGCCGTCCTTTCAAGCGTCTTTTCAATCTTGGGAGCAGGAAAAACTCACAGGGGGGCAAATCTGGTAAATACGGCGGCTGAGGCATGATAACGGTGTTGTGTTTGGCCAAATAATCTCCCACAATCAAAGATGAGTGAGTAGGTGCATTTCATGATGCAAAAGCCATTAATTTTTCCCCACAATTCCGGTCGTTATTTTCGTATTGTTTCTCGCAAACGGCGCATAACTTTCTTATTTACCATACGACATTGTGGTAAGAACTCCTGATGCACTACGCCATGGTAATCGAAGGAAACAGTGAGAAAATCCTTGACATTTGATCGAACTTGGCGTGTTTTTTTTTTTTGGTCTTGGCTCTCCTGGACTCTTCTATTGGGACGATTGGACTTTGCTTTCGATGTCATAACCACATACCTATGATTCGTCACCAGTTATCACCCTTTTAAGCAAAAATCTGGATCATCGTTGACGTCATTCAACAATTCCTCAGCGGTGCTCATGCGACGTCGTTTTTGGTCAAAATTCAGCAATTTTGGAACGAACATCGCTGCCACACGCTTCATGCCCAAAATTTCCGAAAAGATTGCATGGCATGATCCAACCGATATGCCGACATCTCAGCAACTTCTCTAATTGTGATTCGACGATTCTCCATAACAATTTTCTTCACTTTCTCAACATTTTCATCGGTTGTTGATGTGCTGGGGCGTCTAGGGCGAGCGTCGTCATTCACATTTCCTCGACCTTCGTGAAAAGCTTATACCACTTGTAAAGTTTTTTTTTTTGACTCAGAGGTTTACATCTTCCTTGCAATTGCACGGAATTCCGTCAAATTTGGTATACATCATGAGCTTAGTAAACCTTGTTGATAATGAAAATGGATGCCATTGCCAAACTCCTTACGTAACCACCAAGTGAGAAATGAGCTTCATCGCTGAAGGAACAAAACCAGCATTGGAAGACAGCCTGTTGATGTAGCATTCAATCAGCACATTTATGGCTTTGTGAATGGTCAGCCAGCTTCAACTGTTACGTGAGTTAGACTCTGTAAGGATGGAGGTGCAAATCTAAATGCAAAATACGCCATAATGAGTCGCAAAATAGGCTTAATTGTTGGGAACGCCGCGGAATCGTTAAATTCGGATTATCCGCCACATTTTCACTTACAGAAGTGATATTTTCGATAGCGTGTATATTGCGATGATGCACAGGTCTAATCTGTAACGCTGCCAGTCTCTTCAAATTTCTTTGTAATCTTGCCAATTCCTTGCACAGTAGATCGATTATGACGACCATAACCACCACGTAATGCACGAAGAGTGCCTACGTTTGCATCACCACTTTTGTAGTAAGTTTTAACTATTGTTATGCGTTCTTTGGTTGTGGAACGACGCATATTCGTAAATGGCAAACCTTTTACTAAATAAATATCACTAGAGATAACAGGTATTCAACAGCTGATAGTGTTGCCAGATCGGCGGTTTTGAAATCACTAAATGGATAACGCTTTATGATCGAACAACTATCTCATATTCACCTGATATACCTGCGGTTGACTCTCTCCAAAACTGAAATTACTATTTCAAGCCAGCTCTTATCAAACGATAGAAGAAGATAGAGAATCCTCCCGGACTATAGTCATACTTCGAGGCAATGCCATAAATTTTGAATGAATAATAAATATCTTATGTTTTACTAACCAATTCCCGGTAATTTTCCTTTGACGGAATGAAAATTTCTTAACCCAAAATGTACACATATGTTCAAAAAATAAGTACACCTGCTTATTTTTGCTTTATGTTTACTTTTAGTTACTTTAACGGAAAGTACACATGGAAATTTTTTTATTCAAATAACTTTAATATGGTAATGCCTTTAAAAGTAAAAACAAAACTGGCGCTTCCCCGTTGTTTTCATTGTGAGTTAGTTTTGTTCAGATGCGATTAAATAATAATACATTGCTCGATTCTTTAATATTGTCGCAGTCTGTTGTAGTCTTTTTGGAAAGGTTAGTTATTTTACTGTTGTTTATCTTTATTCATAACAAAATATTGTAGTAAAAAAAAATCAGCCATGGATCAAAAAAGTCATTGTTCTCCGGAGCAGGGAAAAATTGTTTCAAGACCAAGAGAAAGTGGCCAAAGTCTTCGTTCTGTAGCATAAACTATAATTCAGTCGCTATTTTTTGTACAAAAAAAAAAAGTTTTTAATCGTATTACGATATCGCTTCCCATTGACAGTTACCGTTACGCCGTTTTCAGTTTTAAAGAAGTAAGGTCCAATGATTCCTCCTGACCAAATTGCACACCAGAAAAATGGTGTTGTGGAAGAAGCTCTTGTGTCAACTGAATCTTAAATGGAAACAAATGCAAATCCTTATGCAAAATTGTGGCCAAAGTTGTTCTTTAAAGACCAAGCTCGGCGTCGAATTGAGGTTGATGGATTGTTTTGAACACTTTCTTGAGCAACAGTAATGACCCTACATTACATTTCTTCGAAATCATTCACTACACGATAGATAGTGCGTCTTGTTGGCACGTTGTTTCTCCCAAAAATTTCACGTAACTTTCTCATCGTCACAGTAATCGATGATTGATTTTGATAAAATGTTTTAAAGAATAAAACATGTTGGTTTATCGAATATTTTTCCATAATAAATTTGCCACGTCTCTATTTAATAACTGCCAAATATGAACTGTCAAGACTAATGTTTGCCAAAATGGCGGCAAAACAAAGTGGTATACCTTCCTGTGTGAATCGGAAACAAAATTCACACCCTGTGTAAATCAGAAACAAAATTTAATACAATTTTAATTTGGTTGTCGGAATCACAATTAAAATTGTGTGAATTTAAATTAAAACGGCCGTTGGATGTTATGAATAAAATGCCGAACTTGGCACAGCCAACACTCTATAGTGAGGACTACATAAGAAATGATTTAATTTTCCAATTTGTGATATTGAAACGCTCATTGGTTCGCTTTGAAAGTGACCTAGATACAATTACCCGCCGAAACGAAATCAAAACTGGTGACTAGTCTTGATTTGTTCCAGTTTCTGGTAACTGATTTTAAGATTATATATAATTTCTGTTTCTGATTCGACAACAGAATCTAAATTGTATCAAATTCTAATTCGAACTCGTACGCCCTAGTGTAAAGTTTATGAAATGTTTCGTGTGTTTGCCGTTTAGTTTCAAAACAAACAAAATTATTATATTGCTGTGAAAATTTCTTAGGTCCTGCCATCTAAAATTACATTTTGGCTTGAAACGTTCTCTCTCTGCCAGTAAACGAAGAAATGAATGCGCTTGTCTGTCTATTTATATATAACAGCAATTCGGTGCTGGAAAATACTGGTCGATATACAACAAAAACCACAAATGTAATTATTGAATAACAATTACTTTAATTTTTCATAACATTAAAGGAGACTGACGCTTTCTGCTAGTAGTTACTGGGCATTTACTTGTTCCCTTTCGACTGGAATATCACAAGTTTAGTACACCATCAGTAGCGTTGTAAAATATACTAAGATGAATCAAATGTTGTATCGCATCAGCTCAAGAAATCGTCAAATCCTAAAGCCAATACACTGGTTCTCAAGTATGGCCGGCTGCAACATGACCAGCGAAGTCAAGTCAAGAGATCCCTTAAAAATGTACGATTTTACCAACTGAAATACATCTAAAATGTATTTCATGTGAATTTGAATTTATGTTTGTAGCGTTACTTTGATGTTATCCCTCTCATCAATTGTGGGCATGGCAGCTCAGTTCAATTTTATTTGGACTAACCGTGATAAATCGCTGATGTACTATACAGATGTAAGTTAGAGTAGAGTGGGTGAGGTCTAATAAAATGTTTACTTCTATTTATTTCTTCCGCTATTCATTTTTTGAAGGCTCTTTGCACCACATTTCAAACGATAATTTCTCTTACAAAAATATCACACATGGTTTTGAAGCATTCACAGTTGTTCAACATGCTACAATCAGTTCAGAATTCACTTATTTTGCGTGATTTGGAAATCTTTGAATTAGGTAAGTTTCGATATGTAAACTTCTGGAAGATCGTAAGAGCCATTTAAATAGCATCTAAGTTATATTTTCTTACTGAAATTGGCTCACAAGAAAACTACGCATACCTTTACGATGTATCATATCATATAACAAAGTCTCCGCGAAAGCAGTTTCTGCAGGAAACTGTTCTTTCTGTGTATTAAGAACTGCTTCATATAAAAAAGTCTCTCTGAACATGATTCTCATACAGAGGTGCAAACTGCAAAGAGGTTTAACTGCAAAAAAGTGTACGTTCTGTCAAAAACAAGCACAATGAATTGATCATTAAAAAAGCTCGCTTAAAAACACTGTTAAACTTTTGCTTTCCGCTAAGTTAGCACAACTCTCCACCATACTGACGTGAAGTTTGGGCGCCATCTGTAGTGGGTCTACGGTACTGTGTTTTGTGATTTTTACAAAGAAAACAAATATTGAATAAAGATTTTATCTCAAATTTTATATTGCAAATGGAATAGAATGAGTGTCCAAGCGTTCAAAATTTTACAAAACGTTTACTTTGAATTAACTTTATCACAAACAATTGCATATGAGTGGTACAACGTATTCTAAACAGGGTCGAGATGTGGGGGACTATTTGGCATGATAAGAATGCCGATCAATACCTTCAACTGAAATTAACATCAACAAACAAAACAA
>JAHXMU010000383.1:199628-251021 GCA_019455685.1 Philornis downsi | reverse complement strand
GGAGATCAAGCCACGTTGTCTTTGCCAGACTATTCCAATTTCCCGGCACTTTCATGTACAAGCAGATCTCAGGATAATATACTTTGTGAGTGCAATTTGTGTAAACTTTTGCAAGCTCCACCACAGAACATAATTCGGGGAAAAATTACGAAAAATAAAGCGGCTGACAGGAAATGTAATAAATGCGGGCGAAAACTGGATACCAAGAATTTCTGCACTTCTTCAAAATGCGTTTCAACTCTGACTGACCTAATTAAAAATAATTTATCGTTAAAAGAAAAGGAACATTTGACATCGTCAATATTGAAAGACATTTCAGTTGCACCAGGAAACTCAACAAAACATGGGCAGTTGTGTTTATCACAGAAAAAAGGGGGAAAAAAAATTCCAGTGTTCGACAATTTAAATATGTGCGGAAATTACAGAACCATTGGTACCTGCTGCGAAAATTCAGAGGCCTTCAAAAATACCGGCAGTAAAAAAACTAATTCCAAGAACTTCCACAGTAACATCCACGAGCCCATATTTACAGGAAACCCGGACACGCTGATTATCGAAATAATCCCTCCACCTGAACTTCATCTGATGTTGTGAGTTGTAAACACCCTGTATAACCACATGCTGAAAGAATTCCAGCACGATGCCGATGAATGGGGTAAGTCCTGCAACGTCTCCAAAGATTTCGTACATGGGGCTTCTGCTTTTGCTGGAAATACCTGCAAAACTTTGTTAAACAGAATAGATATTCTTCGGGCAAAATGTAACATCCATTGTTTGAAGTATGTCAAATGTTTTAGTGACTTTTCAAATGTAGTGAATTCGTGTTTTTCAATTATCCTTGACGAAAAATTTGAGGTTTATGTTTCGCAATTCAAAACAAGTTATCTAGACCTGCGAATCTCAATCACTCCGAAAGTTCATGCCGTATTTTTTCACGTGCCATACTTTTGCCGCAAAATGGACTGTGGACTGGGTTACTATAGCGAACAAGCTATGGAGTCCGTTCATCACGACTTCAAAAAGACATGGGTGAATTACAAAGTAAACGGCACACATCCAGATTATAATACTAAACTACTGAGAGCTGTACGGGAATATAACTCCCGCCATGTTTAAAGAATGATTTTTTCCCCAATTTTTGGATAATTCAACCAAAAAGACTTGAAATAAATTCCGTCATTTACTTTCGATGTACAGTGTCATCGATTCGAATGAAGTGTCATCGATTTGTGAATAAAGATTAATTTTTTACACGCTTATCATATTCTTTTTTAATATTTCCAAAAGGCAAACACTTATTAATATTCCAGTAGATGGTGCTTTACAAACAATTCAAGACATTCATTCTAATATCGATCACGAAATAAACTTGATTTTTATTGAAATTTAGTTGAAGCTGAGTGATTGTTTTGTATTCCTAGAAGATGTGCAGATGTTTGTATACATTCTTGCAAAAAAAAAAAAATCAAAATTCAAAAAAAAAAATATTTTTTTCGAATTTTCTCATTTTTGACGAAAAAAATCTTAAAATTGTGTTTTTTTGAAAACGGCTCCGGGGATTTGGCTGATTTTTGGGTTTTTGAACTTCTCGATGGTGAAACTTTCGATGGCCGAAGGGAAATCAAGAGTGGTTTTTTTGTCCATTTAAACTTGGTTCAGGGACACCGTGAAATGTTGAGAGGATGCATAAGCAGTTCAAAGAAAGTCGATAAAGTGTTGAAGACGAAGAGCGTACCGGACGACCATCAATTTTCTACCGGTAAAATTCGTGTCCGGTAAATACAGGTTTGGTGCTCAAACTAAGTCAATTAACCATTAAGGACCTTGTTGATGATGCGTAGGAGGATAAAATAACTCTATTTTAAAATATATTATGGTCCTCAAGCACATTAGAACAGGGCTGATACCAAAAGCAATAAATTTTTATAAAATAGACCGTAAAGTTGAAATATGTGACGAAATGGTATCTTACCACAAGCACGGTATAAGACGCGTTATTACAGTAGATCAGACCCGGTTGTATATTTATAATCCGGAAACAACCAACGAATTAAGTGAATATCATGCCTGAGGTAGGATAAGATCAAAAAGATTGCATAATGTCATTGTCGCTTAAAAATCAAGGTTATGTCAACAGCCTTCTTTGATTAACGTCGTATTGTGCATTTTGAGTTTCTTTGCATAATCACAGGTTCAAATCCACATATAGCCATTCATTAATATTTGAGCTGCGGTTACTTCGATGTGTCTAACGAATACTTCGAATAGTCGAGTAATCGATAAGTCCTGTAAATGCTTCTCAAACTTTCACATTCGAAATCATCGTTAAGCTGTAGGTCCCGTTGAGTGAATTCAAAAATATAACGCGTGTAGGTTTACTGAATGTAAGAAGCTTTCTTATGTCTCATTCATGAGATGCAGGAGAATTTAGTAAATTTTTTGTTATTCGCCAAAAGAACCCGAAATTGTGGACAGGCAACACTTAGCGTGACTTCGCCTGAAGTATAGCTCATCGTAAATTGCAATGTGCTCTGAAAGGTTATATCTGAAAATGACAATTTGACTCATTTCGAGGATTGGAAGCAACTGTGGCATAATTGCATTGTGTAGGCAGAGAAATGCTTTGAAAGCTATGAAATAGATTTGGACGAATGAATACATTCTTTTTAAAAAAACAAATATACGGGTCTTACTTTTCGCACAAAGTAGTTTGCGGGAAACTTTTTTTAAATCACAGATATTCATAAAGACTACTTTCAGATATATATATACGAATACAAGTACTTGAACAGACGTTTAAATAACTTAGTTTCTCGCAACATTTCTTCCTTTTAGAGCTGCCCAACAAATCCAAAATGATTGCAGATATGAAGAAGATTCTCAATAAATCGTGGACAAATATTAAAATACAATTGCATTTTTTTACAATTTGTGTCATTTGCATTTGCACCTGGTACCTCTTATCCGGCATGATGGTAGATGTATATAAGACCTACATAAATCCGCAGGAATTTAGTATTAAATTTCGTAAGTACAAATCAATTGTTCGGAATTATGGATGCAGCCATAAGTTCATTTTGATAATTGCAAATGTCATCCTCTCATCAAAGGTAGCACAGTTATAGGTTTATACGAAGGTGGTCCCAAAACAAGACGAACTGACGTATAGACGATGCCAGCAGTTTAAAAAATATATATTGGTGAAAAGTGGCAACCATACAAACATATGTTGTAAGTTTCGAGACGCCCTGTTATTTAGTATTTTGAATTGAGCCATCAAAACTGAACGATCCCAGTGATATTGTAAACATGGAAGAAATTGGTCACCATTATGTAATTCAATATTTCCATTTAAAAGGTTTCAGTTCAACCAATATTAAAGCCGAGCTAAATTCTACTCTGGGGGAGTCTGCTCCTTCGTTTACGACTGTAAAATATTGGGTAGCAGAATTTAAACAAGGCCGTATCAGCAGCCAAGACGAACACCGTAATGATCGACCAATTAAGGCGTCCACATCAGATACGGTTAAGAAAATCCATAAAATGGGATTGGATGATCATCGGCTGAAGGTGATGAGCTAGCTGAAGTGATAGGCATTTTGAAAAGCGGTATACAACGTATACTGGCCAAAGATTTGAAGATGAGGAAGCTATGCGCAAGATGGGTGCCGCGCTACCTTTCGATAGAGTAAAATCTGCAGTAAAAACGATTCAGTAGAGTGTTTGGCGATGTTCCACCGCAACAAAGCCGAATTTTTGGCTCAATTTATAATCTTAGATGAGACATTGGTCCACCACTTCACACCTGAGACAAAGAAATAGTTAAAGCAGTGGACTAGAATGAGAGAATCGTGTCCAAAGAAGGTGAAGATTCCATCTGGAGGCAAGGTCTTGGCGTCTGTCTTTTGGGATGCGAATAGGGATATTTTTATTGATTATTTTCCGGAGGGAGAAACCATCAGAGGTTAATTTATTGCAGAGTTAAGGTAAAGAAATTATGGAAAAATGTCACATTTGGCGAAAAGTAAATTGTTGTTTCATCATCAAGACAATGCTCTAGTTAATAAATGAAAGTTAATGAATTAAAGTTCGAATGGCTTCATCACTCATCCTCGGACTACTTCCTTATTCCAAACTTGAAAAAATGGCTCGGTGGTAAAAGATTTGCCAACAATGAAGAAGTGGAGTCTGCGGTTGATTTTTATTTTAAGAAGTTTGACAGTTCTTACTACATACAGGGTGTGGAAGCTATTGACTACAGCTGGAAAAAGTGTATCGAGCTAAAAGGAGATTATGTTGAAAAATACAGAACATCTTTTCCAACTTTTTTATGTCCTCTTTATTAGGCCGGCTAGTTTTGGGACATCCCTCATAAACTTACGCACGAATATACAAGGACACTTGTCATAAAGAAAAATAACTATAAAGAAAACTTTCATTTACGACAGTATCCAACACTGAATTTTTCCTATAGAAGTGTATATAGATTCAATTATTATTTACGAGACTGTCGATGATTGGAGAATCGATACTAAGTTCAGTATCGTCAGTATTATTAAGTTCGAAGTTTTTGATGTGCACGTGCTGAGAACATTTTACCGTATGAGTACTATTTCCGAATTTGTGAGTAATGGGTAAACCATTCACCGAATGAACAACTCACACACATTGCCATGGAAACTGAGAAATGATCGCTCAGTGTTAACGACTTCGGTAAAAATGTAAAGGATTGCAATTGAAGGACATACAGATCTGGAATATTCACTTTACAACAAATTTTCTCTATAAATGTAAACCTAACTTCACATGCAAAAAATGCGATGGATAGGAAAAGAGTGCACTCGGCGCAAAAACTGTCATGTAGAAAATCTGGAACGTAGATGTGGACTTGTAGCTGGTAAGAAATTAAAACGACTTCTCTTATAATTTGGATCTGTAATTGATTAAGTAACCACAATCCTCATTCGAGCGAAATATTTTTGAACATGCTGGTTTTGTAGATAACGACTATGAGTGACCAGATATTGAGGCATTTTTACAGGATATAAAGGGGGAAAAAGATGATATCAGCCCAACTGTGGAAAAATTTAGCCTACATAAACTCATATTACAACCTAATTGTGGCTAAGGTGAGCAAGTGATTGAATGGGGCAGAAAATGGTACGTAACCAAACGCAATGAAGACCAATCATCGCTAAGCTGCACAGGCGTGTAATAGTCTCTACCAGCGTCGACAAACTGCCCTGATAAGACCAGTTACGATCACAAATGTTGCACATCATGTAAAGAAATGAATGCCATATACCTATATATGGCAACATTGCAGCCAGTTAGTAACGTTTCATTTCTCTTTGGATGTTTAGTTATTCATCTAAACCTATCGCCTTTAAATTATATGCTGATGCCTCGACTTGATCAAGTCAATGGTTTCTACAAAGCCGGCATTCTCCGTTAAGGACGATGAGCCCACATATTTTTTAGAGAATTTTTTCCTCAAAAAGTTCTTTAACAAATTCGTCTGTTTGTGTCATACAGCAAGTCAAAATTGGGATTTCCCAGGAAATCGACTTCGCCAAACACTCTACTGAAACATCGCATCACACATCTTGCCCACAGCTTTCTCATCTTCAAATGTTCGGTCAAGTACTAACACGTAAGTACTTTTTGAAACACCTATCATTTCAGCTAGCTGACGCACCTTCAGCCGATGATCATTCAATACCAGTTTGCGTATTTTCTTAACCGTGCCCAGTGTCGACACTTCAATTGGTCGACTACTATGGTGTTCGTCTTGGCAGCTGGTACGGCCTCGTTTAAACTCTGCTACCTAATATTTTATAGTCGTAATAATAAAAGCTTTGAAAGAATACCAAACTCGGCCATAGCCTCACACAATTTTTGCAATATCGAACTATAGAAGGCAGTTATAAAGGAAAAAAGTCTTAGGTAGAGTATTCTGATGCATATTTACGTCTAATTTCCATTTCTAAATTTGTATGTAGTACACAAGTTATAAGTTTTTTTATAATTTACGTTATATCTTTAATTATTGGTGTCAGTAAGAACACAATTCTCGTTAATATTGTTCATATCCTTAGAACGCATGTATTCGTCTAAAAACGATTTCAAAATTCCGTGTATTTCGAGAGTTATAATAACTTGCGGTGACAGCTATTTTTTGAAAATCGCTCAATATCTCAATATATTGGAATTTTCCTTGCAAGCACAAATATACAGGGTGGTGCACCAATTCTGCTACAATACGAAATTCAAATAACGTTTTTTTAATCAATATATTTCATTTATTTTTTATTGTACATAAAATTCAATTTTATTTTATATAACTGCTTTTGAAAATGACAGACCGTAATGGATCTTCGGCGCGACCGATTTTTAGCGTCTGTGCAAATTTCAGTCTGCCCACTTGTTGAACACCCAAAACATTGAAGTGTTGGATCATTCGTTTGTAAAATAAATTCGATTTCGTTTGTTCCATCACATTGCGAGGTTGTTAAATGTAGGATATAAGACTGGGAATTTGTCGATAGGAGTGGAAAATTTGCTTCGATATTTCGTACATCAGAGACTCTGTTGAGGCACTTTTCATGTAGAAAAAATGCCCCCCTAAGGAATGAAACTCACTTCATTTTCTGTAGGAAATGTGCGTGTGGGGAATCGTTCTCATATATAAAAACATTTGTGGGAATACTTTTGTAATAGCAAACTGTCAACAAATAAATGTAGCAGAGAGAAAACCGACTGTGCAAACACTTTTCATGTAAAAAATGCCTTTAAAAATGCTCTTCATCGTACACATTGTTTCTCCCTAAAAGCTTTGCCAGCCCGATTTCCAATATGGCATGACAAGTGCATGGATTCACCCTATTTCTACATAGAGTATTTTATTGTTGGTTGTGATTCCTATTTATGCGGTCTCAGTAAGTAAATCACCGCTTATGGTCATATTAAAAAAAAAAGAGAAGAGAAGAGAAGAGAATAGAAGCTTACTAACGCCTTATCTTACTATTCTCTCCATATTCGAGCAGCTGCTATAATTTTTGCTAGCATCTATATAGTATTATCTTTGCATGGTGTAGCCTTAATGGAAATTCTACATCAACTTATCAGCTACGCCACCAGGGACAATTTTGTACCTTCAAAGGAACGTCTGAAGTACTTAGAATCGTGTATTAGACTGCAGCAACAAGTCTACGAGTAAGTAATGCCACATCTAATAATGTCACATGACACAAGTTCATTTACAATTTTGCAGATATTGCCATAAATTAAATTGCATCTACAAAATTGTATTCGTACCCGTTTTCCTCATAACGATGTTCGTCAATTGTTTGATTATTTTCCAGTTTAGTCTAGCTGGGGTAAGTCAGTGGATCGCATTTAGGAGCGCATTATTATTCCCAGTTGCTTAGTAACGAACATTTTCTGTTTTTCAGTCAAAAAACATCGATGTTATTTTAAGGAGTCTAATTTACATATCGGCGACAATGACGGAAATTGCATTTTGTTGTTGTAACTGTCAGCGTTTGACAACCGAAGTAAGTTCTAATCAAAATTAAAGCAAAAAGTGCTCTTATGGAAAAGTAATAACGACATAAATATGAACAAAGACGCACAATCGAAGCCGACCGAAAGTCACTCACTTACTTAAGATTTTGGATTTCTAAAATAGGTCAGTAATCGTAATCGAAAATCGGTACTGAAAGTCAACGTGAGCGACTTTCAATACCGATTTTCGAAATGCGCTTCTACTTAAAATTTTGGGTGCCTAAAATAGGTCAGTAATCGTAATCGAAAGAAAGTAAAACTACCATTGTTATCGACATTTTCATCAGGATTTGAGACGCTTTTGTAAATGCGTTTAAAGGAACACATCCTAAAAACTAAGCAAAGAAATTGTTAATCTTATTCGGCCAATTTGTTACTACTGTGACGGCCGTCGGACATAACATTGTTGAATACGAGTATGTACCTTGCCTAATTATCAGATAAATGTCTTCTCATATAAAGAAAAGAAATCCAAATTTTTCCGATAGATGGCTTTAATAATTTGTTGCTCGCGTTGTATAGGTGCGATCGGGTTACACTAGATGGAGCTGGAAAGATAAGATTTGTTGTCTTATTCGGCCAATTTGTTACTATTGTGGTGCCTATCGGACATAACATTATATAAGTATAGTAAAAAAATTCATATTTTTCCAATAGATATACTAAAACCATTTGTAGCTCGGGTTGTATAAGTGCGATCGGATTACGCTAGATGGCGTTTGAAAAATAAGAACCTACTACTGCGCTAACATCAAAGGCGGACACTAGCAAAGAGAAAATACGTCATATTTTATAGTTTTTCTTCGATAGAGGAAAAAACGCAAGCCAAGTGGCTGAAAAACGAATATAATATTCGAATATATAGCGCAATTTTGGATTCTGAGATTCTGTTCCGATAATTCTGATATCAAAGATACACCGCGATCTAGGAGTTCAATTGTAGAAAATGTTGATAAAATCCTCAAGTTCGGCCGTTATGTATTATTTCGATTGCCCAGAAGCCGAACATTGCACAGAAAAAAAACGTTTGGAATCACTTGAACAAAACTGGATTTAAAAAAATCCTCATGGACCGAATTTTCATTTGCGAAACGCTACTAAACCGCAACAAACTCGACCCATTTTTAAAGCGGATGGTGACTGGCAATGAAAAGTGGAATACTTACGACAATGTCAAGCGAAAGCTGCTCATCTACGGCCAAACACTTAATTCGGATCTGTCCCGTCGTCAATTGGATCGCAATCGCCAGAAGCGGTTTTAGAAAATCAGAGGAATTATGCTCCATTAGGATAACACCATGTCATACATACCGACAACAACTAGGTAAAATCTTCTGGAACATGTTTGGGAGGTTCTTAAGCATCCACCCAATGATACGAATCCGGCACCAAGTGATTACCATCTGCTCCTGTGTGTAGTAAATGATGTGGCTGTTGAAAATTTCACCTCGAGGGAAATATAATAGAATTACCCGCAAAAAGAGCAACAAGTTATCGAAGAAAACGGTGTATATTTGAAATCATTAAATCGAATTATTCTAACTGTGCTAAACAAAATTTTCAATATCACGGAAAAATTGCGGATTCCTTTAATATTATTACTATATTTATTACTATAAACTATTTTAACCGAAAGCTTCTATACCTTGCTTATAGTCAGAACTGTCAAACTTCTTAAAATAGAAATCAACCCCAGACTCCATCTCTTCATTGTTGGCAAATCTTTTACCACCGAACTATTTTTTAAGGATAGAAATATATAAATCTGCCGAATAAGATGCGAGATGAAGTAATTCGAACTTTAATATATTAATTTTGGCCACCGCAATAAAAGATTGTGAACTGGAGCATTGTCTTAATAAAACAACATTTGATTTTTCTCCAAATGCGGTATTTTTCCATAATTTCATCACCTAAACGCTGCAATAAATTAACATAATATTCGCCGTTGATTGGTATCCCTTTCAGAAAATAATTGATAAAAAATGTTCCACGCGCATTTCAAAAAAACATTACTCTTTTTTTGGACACGATTCTCCCATTCTAATTCACTGTCTCACCTTCGTCTCCTCCATGTTTACAAATCGACGGAAAAATTCGGCTTTGTTACGGTGAAACGCCACCGAACACTTTTTTTTTTTGCTTATTTTTGCTCTATTGAAGGCAAGCGCGGCACCCATTTTGCGCATACCTTTCTCAACTTCAAATCTTTGGTCAATACATATACGATGTATAGCACTTTTTTAAATGCCTGTCATTTTAGCTAGCCCATCACCTTCAGCCGACGATAATCCATTAGCATTTTGTGGATTTTCTTAACTGTATCCGGGGTGGACATCTCAGCACCTGGACACCGCAGCTTGTACGGCCTCGTTTAAACTCTGCTAGCTAATATTTTACAGTCGTAAACTAAGGAACAGACTCCCCCAGAGTAGAATTGAGCTTGGCTTTAATATTGGTTGGGCAGAGGCCTCTCACATGGAAATATTGAATTACATAACGGTGACCAGTTTTTTCTATGTTTACAAATTCATTGAGATCGGTTACTTTTGATGGCTCAAATAAAAATACTAAACAAAGTGAAACTTTTTACTTGAAACTTATAGCATATGTTTTACAAGGTTGCAAATTTTTACCAAAATAATTTTTTTTCAAACTACTGGCACCATCTATACGTCAGGTCGGCTAGTTTTGGGACCACCCTTGTATTTAAAGAACTACTCGTACATGAGAATTTAAAAAACGGAAACGAATTTTTGAAGCACAATTCTATTTCCTCTTATATAAAAAAAGAAATATCAAAATCTGTTAAAAAAATGTGGACCCCAGGTTGCTGTGCCCAAACAATCACTTTCCGTCTTTACTCTGTGAGATTTCAAAGATATGATGGGATTTTCCATGTCCACCAGTTATATATTCCAAAGAAAAATCTTACGTTTAAATAACGCCTATTTTAGTAGTTAGAGCTCAAAATAGTGAACATTATTACAATTACAATTTCAAATTTTTACAATTTATTTCAAAACACACTTTTTTACTAACAGAGTGGCCGGTTATCTTTCACCTTCTACGCCAATAATTGGTACAATGAGAGTGAGGAATTTAAACTCTTGACTAGGATGATGATTTTGAGATCGAACCGCGATGTAAAACTAACAGTAGGTGGATTTACCAATCTTTTGCTGATGACCCTATTGATGGTATGACAGCAATGGAAGATGAAGTCGATGTCAAAACAATTGTCCTTTTAATATTTTATTCTTTTTACAGATTATGCGCTCTACGATATCGTATTTTCTATTGCTACGTGAAGTCAATGACGCGAATTGATTTTAATAATACGAAATCATGATATTGATATTGAATAAAACTGGTTTTCAAAACTAAATGGCAAAATGGATAAGAACAACGTGTACATATTTGCTACCTTTTTACTACGACTTGTATTTGACGCATACTTATAAACTATTCTTTACTACATATGTATAATTTGATCCAGACCAGTCAATGTTTGTAGGCAGGATGTAAACTGAAAGACTTAAGAGATCATTAGGTGACTCGTATTTTTCTTTAAAAGTATAAGAATATTTGTAGAATACATTTAAGATTGGAATTTTTAACAAAATATATGCATGAAACTCAAAAACCTTAAGCTCTTCATCATTTCCTGGGTACAAATATTATTATAAGGTGTAGTAAAAAGAAATCCATTATGCTTGCATAACACTGAAATTTTTATTTAGAATAGTTTAAATCAAATACTCGTATGCATCGTTTTATTCAATAAATGTTTGTGCTTTTGAAATTAATTACTCTCTTATAAAACTCTGGTTCCTGCTGGCAAAAAACTGGTACACTCAATATTTACACTAAATGGATAACCCTGTATAAGCCCGTTCCCATATATGAAGGAAAATATGATAATAATAAGAAGGGAATTGGTATGAAGGAATAATTTTGTAATAACACAACAAATCTTATTTGACGACGTAAAAATCATATCTACAATGAATGCAATTCAGCTGCCAAATATGGTCTTAATTCACTGTGAAAATTTATCGTAATTTATAGAAACGATACTGTTAACTGAAAGCAATTTTAAAGCTCATGTATTTAAACAGGGTGTCCGTCGGGAAGCTATACTAATTTGTTTGTTTCTAATTTTTGATTAAATAAAAGAGAATGGATCTTATATTGATAAATGTTTTATTTAATGTCGGCAATTATGTATGGAATACAATATCAGATAAATGTCCGCCTCTGTTAACCTCACAAATGCGAGTCCTTTCTCATTGCATTCTCACACATTTCACGCGGTATTTCATTAATTCCATTACCAAAATTTTGTTTGATTTGCTCAAACGTTTTTGGGTTGTTTGCATACTTTGCTTTTCAGATATTCCTACAAAAAGAAGTCCGGAGCAGTCAAATCATGCGACAGTGGAGGCCAATCAACATCACCATTTCTTGAAATAACTCGTTGTGGAAAGAGGTCTCGCAGTAATTCCATTGTAATCCTGGCTGTATGGGATGTGGCACCGTCTTGTTGACACCACATGTTAATCAACCCCAAAGTATGCAGTTGTGGCGTCAAAAAGTTTTCAATCATATCACGATATCGCTCCCAGTTACCGTTACGCCGTTTTCAGTTTCAAAGAAGTAAGGTCCAATGATTCCTCCTGACCAAATTGCACACCAGACTGTCACTTTTAACGAATGCAAAGGTGACTGATGAGTAATTTGAGGGTTTTCCATTGCCTAGAACCGACTATTCTGTTTACTCACATATCTATTTAAATGAAAATATGCCTCGTCACTCATTATGATTTTTTCATGAAAATCGGGGTTGTCATGGGCGAGCTGTAACATTCTATTGGCTTATGTACGGCGGCATAAATGGTCTTGTGAAAGAAGCTCTTGTGTCAACTGAATCTTAAATGGAAGCAAATGCAAATTGTTGTGCAAAATTGTGGCCAGAGGTGTTCTTTGAACACGAAGTTCCTGAGCACGGCGTCGAATTGAGGTTGATGAATTGTTTTAAACATTTTCTTAAGCAGCAGTAACATTTTCAGCCGATCTTGCAGTAAGTTGTGATCCTTGCTTAGCCCTATCAGCTACAGACCCTCTTTCTTCGAATTCATTCACTACACGATAAATAGTGCGTCTTGTTGGCACGTTGTTTCTCCCAAAAGTTTCACGTAACTTTTTCATCTTCACAGTAATCGATGATTGATTTTGATAAAATGTTTTAACGATTAAAACACGTTGGTTTATTGAATATTTTTCCATAATAAATTTGCCACGTCTCTACTTCACGACTGCCAAATATGAACTGACACGACTAATGTTTGCCAAAATGGCGGCAAAACAAAGTAGTATAGCTTCCCGACGGACACCCTGTATTTACCAATTGGATTTTGTCACTTATGTTTCCAGCAGCTGTTTGTTGGTGAAAATCGCTTGTGCTGCAAACCGCAATTGTAATTAGTAAGTAATATAAATAGAAAAAAAATTAAATTGTCATTATAGTTAATTTCTTCACAAGAGTTCACCTGCAATAGGTTCACTCTAAGCCTAGTACATTTTCAACAGCGCTAAGAAGCACAACACAACTGCAAAATGCATCAAATGTTATATCATATCGGTGTAAGAAATCGACAAATTCTAAAACCTATACGCTTGTTTTCACATATGGCTGGCTGTAATATGTCATGTGAAGTTAAACCCAGAGATCCATTGAAGATGTTAGTCTTTAAACATCAAACGTTTTAAACATATTTTGGTGATTCTCAATTCATATTTCTAGCATAACTTTCATTTTATTCATATCATCCCTTGTGGCTTTGGTATCTCAATATAATTTCATATGGGTAAATCGTCACAAATCTATGATATTCTACACAGACGTAAGTTAAAGTGAAAGGTACTCTTCTAGTATAAAAGTTTAAGAGATTTTATTTCTAACATTTCCAAGGCTGTCTGTACTTCATTTTAAACTGTTATTTTACTTACAAAAATGTTTCTCAGTCACAAATTTACAACATGTTGCAGACGGTTCAAAATTAAGTTATTTTACGGGATTTCGGTATATTTCAATTAGGTAAGTTTTTCTTTGCTACAACTTCTGAAACGCATTTTTAATTTTAATTTGATTAAAAAAGCGATAAAGTGTAAATGCAGACACGAAAGTTAACTCAATTGATTTGCCGTATTAAAGGGAGTTTATTAAACTGAATAATAGAATAGAACAAAAACTACAGTTAAGTAATTTTGATGAAATTGGGATGATTCCTTTTTCTTGTATTTTCATTATCAAATAAAGCAGATTACAAAAAGTTTGAAACAGTTCCAATCGGTTAGTTTCTGCTCAAGTTATCAATTGTGAACTAATTACGGTTGGCACTCACTATATTATTCCGTATTATAAAGTGGTGGACAACGATATTTGAAAACATTAATGTCAGAACCAGAGTACGCATTTACCCCACCTGAGTAATCCACATATGTCGTTATGGAGAATAAGAAATAATCGCTTACACACTGCCCATGAGAAATGAGTAATGGTATGTGCACACTACTGACGATAGTGAGTAACTAAACTTGAACACCACTCACCACTCATAGGCCATGTTTAATTACCCATGAGAAATGAGGGATCGCCATCGATAACTCCTACCCAACGTCGAGTATATATGTAATTGCCCAAAACAACTACACAATTCGCATGAGTAATGTTAAACTTTACACACCAAGCAACCGTGGGGAACTCATGGGCAACCCCTAGATGACAATGAATAACTCAGGCATAACCTTATTGATCCGTGAGTTTACCTACGGCTGTATCGTTTGCGGGTTATCCATTTTTCGTTTTCAAAAATAAATTTAAATAAAACAACCTCTGAATTGGCTGGATTAGTGAATCCTTTTAAGGTAGCTTTAGACCACTTTTTCTCACATTTCGGGCAGTATCTCGGCAATAACTGGACAAAAGTTTTTGTTTTCAAATGCTCCAACGTTTGGAGATATCTGTGTGGACATGGTCTTTGACGTAGCCCCACAATAAAAGGTCTAACGCCGTCAAATCGCCTGATTGACGCCGGCAAAACTAGAAATTACGCTTTATAGAAAATTCTCATGCATTTCAAGCAAAATCGATCGTGTTGTGTTGCTCTTGGCAGCGTAACGTTTATTCCAGCGTCCTTTTCGGAAAAATACAGCCCAATGACACCTCCAAACCAAAACGCGCACCAAGCAAGTTGACGTAACCACCGAGTGAGAAATGAGCTTCATCGCTGTATAAAATATTGTTCGAAAAATCAGCATTGAAAGCCGGTTGCTGCAGCACTCAATCAGCATATCTATAGCGTTGTGAATGGTCAGCCGGTTTTAATTGTTGCGTGAGTTGGGCTCTATATGGATGGAGGTGCAAATCCAGATGCAAAATACGCCATAATGAGCCGTAAGATAGGATTAATTTCTGAGACAAATTCGGTTTAAATTCTGCCACACTTTCACTAACAGAAGCATTATTTTTGACTGTGCATACACTGCGATAATGCACAGGTCTGACCACATCTGTAACGCTTTCAGCCTCTTCAAATTTCTTTACAATTTTTCCAATTCCTTGCATCGACCTACTATATTAGTACGACCATAACCACTCCGTAATGCGCGAAAAGTGCCTACATTTGAATTACCACTTTTGTAGCAAGTTTTAACTATTTTTACGCGTTGTTGTTAAACGATCCATATTCGTAAGTGATAAGATAGATAACTAACAGCTAACTGTCTTGCCAGACCGGCGGTTTTGAAATCACTAAATGGATAACCCTGAACAATCAATAAAACGTCATTAAAAATTGATGTTTATGTTGAAATTGCTGCAAAAATTCGATTAAATCGATTCTTTTGAAGGCAAAAGTAATGATTAATAATAATTAAACAAAATTAATAGCGTTAGACCACCCGTATTAGTATTGTAAAATATTTCTTTAGCGAAAGCCTATAAGAATAAGCTCTATATTAAAATTGAGCCCATAGCATCCGCTCATCAAGTCACTCTTAATACTTACATATTTTAATACGAAATTTGATTCCATGTTATCGCCTGAGTATAGGCTTCCAAAACTAATATCGGCTCGGCTAATAAATTTTACATTTTTCAAGGTTTTGTATTCATTTGCCATTGACCCAGTAGTTTCCTTATTAAAATCAATCTATACTTACAGGTTATAGCAGTAATTTTATTTTTATGTCATTTTTCTACTTTGGTGCCGTCAGTTTTGATATTACCAAAATTGTCTCTAATATTCCGGTAGTAGCCAATGTGACCATCACCGAATGCATTTTAGACTCATCCAGATAAATATCATTGTATGTCTTTAAGTATGGGCAATTGTTTAGAAAATACATCCTTTAAAATATACTAACGGGTGCCTTCCAAACATCTTGATGTTGTGATAATTTCACTGCTTTCACTTATTCTGACCTAATGGCTGTCCAATTTAGTTCACTTTCCTCCGCTTCGTCTTAGAAAAAGATCAAAAAAGATCTGTGGAAAATTTAGAGATTTACATTCCATGCAACTTTTCCATCTACATTTTTCTTTCTAGATCTGCCTAATAAAACTACAATGATTAAGAACACGGAGGAAATACTCAATAAATCATGGAAATACATTAAAATCCAGTTATATTCCCTAACAGCGTGTGTACTCTGTATCACCATTTGGTATTTTTCTTCTGCTTTAGTGGAGGATGTTTATAAGACTTACATAAAGCCCCAGGAGTTTGAAATAAAATTTCGTAAGTCATTATAAAATAACCCAATAAACCATTAATTCTTCCATTAATTCTTGGCATTTCCATCATTACCTTTGGCGGTAATCACTAATAATACAAAAAAAAAAAGATTTTCTTTTTTATTTTACCTTTCAACATGACTGTAATTCTATACTCTTATAAAGGGTGTCCCAACAAGAACGCAAGATTTAAATTTGGAGCCATTCAAAGTGTCATTGTTTGACATTTGAATAATTGTTATTGTTTGCTAGTAGAACGTACGAGGTTAGTAAAAATGGAGCGCTACACGAATGGTGTTCGGTATCGTGAAACGATAGCCAGTTTTTTCGTGCCTAGAATTGAAGAAATGAATGTGGAGGGCATTTGGTTTCAACAAGACGGTGCCACGTCATACAGCCAGAGAAACAATTCAATTACTGCATCAGTCATTTCCCGGTCGTGTTTTTTTTCGCGTTTTGGAGACCAGAATTGGCCACCTAGATCGTGCGATTTAACTCCATTAGACTTTTTTCTTTGGGGTTTTTTGAAGTCGATGGTTTACACGAATAAGCCGGCGATGACTCAAATCTTATAGTAGGAAATTGGACGCTGCATTAATGAAATAGCGCAGCATTTATGCAAAAACGGTCATTGAAAATTTCATTAAAAGATCGCGTGTGTGCCAGCAAAGCCGCGGCGGCCATCTGCCCGATGTGTTGTTCCATACATAACCTCATTCTGTCTACTTTATGATATAATAAAGTTTCACGATTTTTTTTTTAAATATCTGTGTTTTATTTAAAATTTAAATCTTGCGTTCTTGTTGGGACACCCTTTATAAAATATTTTGATGTCGATAAGCCAGGAGTGCACGAAATCGAAATTAGTTTATACTAAGAAAATATTCTACTTAGAGAAGATTAAGATATCGCAGATGATAAGCAATGATATCACATTAATAATGGTATCACATAGACGATGTGACGTAAATACCCGTTTGTTTACATATAGGCTTATCCACTTAGTGGTTTCAAACCCACCGGAAAAGTTTGCTATTTACGAATATGGATCGTTTAACAACCGAAGAACGCGTAAAAATAGTTAAAACTTACAACGAAAGTGGTGGTTCAAACGTGGACTTTCAATCGGATAAAATTTTCCTCAGCAATGATGCTCATTTCTCATTCGGTGGTTACGTCAGCAAGCAAAATTGTCGCATGTGGGACTAGGAGAGCTCAGAAGTGATTGTGGAAAAGCCATTGCATCCGGAAATAGTGACTGTTTGGTGCGCATTATGGTCTGGAGGTGTCATTGTGCCGATTTTTTCGAAAACTAAGTTTTTACGAAAACGGAAAATGGAAAACCGTATATTTATTCCGAAATGAACAGAATGTAAACTAAACTGTATCATTCGATATGAAGACTTTTGCATCTGCAAACTTTTTCAAATATTTAACAACATTCATTTCGGACGGCCTTGATTTCGAGACCAAAATTTCAAGAACAATTCTATATGAGGCTTGATTTGGTTTCGGTTGTGGAAGTTTTGGAAGCGCTTCTATATTAACTGTGATGATCCGAATATAAGAATACTTTTGAAGAGTTCCTTCCTAGTTAAAATGTTGCTTTAAAAAAGTATCGATTTGTGAAAAGTACATTCAAAATATAAAACATTCTATGACAAAAAAGGAGCAGGAATTAGTCATTCAAAAAGCTCACTTAAAGGAATTGTCACAATATTTTGTCGCTAGGTTTCAGCGTGATCTATCATTTAGTTTGTTTACAGTGCTCTAATTTAACAATTCGTCTTAATTTTTTTTCTATTTTTACAATCGATGAAAATATCGAACAATTTAACAATTTAAGACAAAAAATTTTGCATTGCAAATGGTAGTTCATATGCCTGACAGCTGCTGAAAATGTTACAGAAGACTTAGGGTGGGCAGACTTTATTACAAACAAGTGCATATGAGTGGTACAGTGCAGTCAAAAACAATTGAAATTTGGGGAAGATTTGCCTTGTTCTGGCCGTCGGCCATCAACGTCTTCAGCTGAAGTTAATATTGATAAAAGTGAAGGAAATGGTAACCAAAAATCGTCATTTAGGTTTGAGATGTACACCATTTTCTATGGTTTTCGCGGAGTTGTGCATACAGGGTTCTTGGCAGAAGATCAGACGGTAAATAATAAAGAAAATTATCCTAGCCATTTGCGTTTGAGAGAGCAAATTTACAGAAAAAACTCACTCCAAAAAATATCATGAAACATACTTCGTATTCAACTAATACCGAATTTTTTTTCTTTCCAAAATTCAAACTACCATTTCGAAAAACCCAATTTTAGTTTTTAGAAGGCATACAAGAGAATTTGCTCCGAGAACTAATTAGAAATTATAGATAAGAGGACAATTTGTGTTATAGCTGCCAGACATTATGAATCATTATAAATTATTACAATTATTGCAATGAGCAAAAATCTACGTATCAGCGCGAGTTAAAAATTACAGATCAAAAAATAAATTTCAGAAAATCCGCTAACTTGTATGGTAGAGATCACAGGGTATGTGGCAATACGATCCACTTTCATTCTGAAATCCCATTTTGACAACTGCTCAACGTGTACTAAATTTAATACTACAGAATAACAGAAGAATGCACAAGTTAAATCAGTCATTTGTGCTCGAAGTACCAGAAGAGACGTTTTCAATCGACCCGCCGATTTGCATGGAGGTACCAGAAGGAGAGGACTGATTTACAATTTCCACCCACAAATGGCAAAAATATTAGGTTGTGCTCAGTTTTACGAAGTTTCATAAAAATATACGGCGGTTGTGGAGTCTACCAGCCAGACAGGCAGATGGACGAACATCGCTCTATATGTTTAAAAGATTATGAAAAAAATTTGTCCAATAAACTTGATATTTAAATGCTTGTTTCTGAAAATGCCTCTTTCTAAAAATGAAGGGGGCTCAAAATATATCTGAAATATAACCCCATCTTACTTCCTCCCAAATGTCAATGTAGTATATCTCGAAAATTGGAGAAGATATAACAGAATGTATACCGCCTTTAAAATCACGATGTCAGACTTAATAGCAACAAATGTATTGAAATGAATGCATGAAATCACTGGGAGCAAACATAGTCATATAAAAAATATAAATATTTCTGAAATTTGCTACGCGATATCTCGGAAACTAGTGATAAAAGAGCTTTTCCTAGTTTAAAGATAGTTTTTTAAACGATTGCCTTTTTACAGCCACATTACCGACAGTACCAATTTTGGAGCAGTTCTGGTAAGGGAACATCGGATGAATGAGACATGGGAGAGCTTCTCACATTCAGTAAGCTTACATGCATTCTTTTTTAAACTTTTTTCGCGGCATAGTTTAACGGCGATTCCAAACGTCACAGTTTGGCAAGCATTTGAAAGACTTGTCGATTGCTCGACCACTCCACGCTCCTAGAAATATATGTATACCTGTTCATCCACCCCCATCCGATTAAAGACTTCTAAGGGCACATCGGCAACTGCAGCTGCGATGTGTGACCCATATACATCCCAGTTAACGTTCCTGGTGCGCCACTGCCTGATGCCTACGCTGCTACCTTCAATCCGTTCATAAGTGAGCATAACTTCAATGTAGTTATGGTCACCCACGGACGGACTGACCTGCCATCTAGTCTGAAACCTGGATATGGCTGCGCTATTCGCAATCGTCACATCAATATCGCTAACTCCATGCCCACTATCGAAATTATACAGTTCGTTCACCACGTGAAGTCCCCTAGAGAACATCCACTCCCTTAGCACCTCACCCCGAGATTGATTCTGATAGCCGGACGTAGCGCTGGTTCCTTGTTGAACTACATCGGGGAAGATGCGTTCGCGTTCAAACCGAAGATTACAGGTTTACCACTTGAAAGTGATAACGCTGTATCCATATACGTCGGATATGGATCCAAAGGCTCACTAAACTTGCAGTACAAGCTAGCCCCCCTTCCGAGCTACAAACTTTTGTACAATCTAAGTTAACGTCATTGGCAATGACTGCAACGTTATCCCCCGTACAAGAAAATACCCGCATAAAAGCAGGTAACCCACGCATCCCATTATGGGCTACGAGGGGTTCCTGAACGAGAGCAATACCGCAGCCACTGCCGCAAGTGGCCTTCCCCTGTTTCGCCATTGCAGCGGCGCGTCTACCACAATTTAACTGTAGAAGGCGAGTACCCATCCTAATGTCTAGCTTTCACCCTGGCTACCATGGCGTAATACAGCGGACAGTCCTCCTTCACCATACGGTGATCCGAGGGCTCCCCCTGAAGAGCGCAGTTACGGCCGTCACCTCCATGGGTTCGTCCGACCCATAGAAGTGACAGCCGCTCAAAAAATGTTAGGCGGCTATAGCGGGAACTGAACCCACCATCACGCGAATGATAGTCGCGTGTATTAATCATTACGCCACAATCGGTCATCTCTAGTAAGAGAGCCTAATAAAATTCTTCCGGGTTCATTTTCAGCTTCCTGAAAATAACTTATCGAATACGACATATATGAGTATACCTATATTAGGGAAAATTAGTCGACAGACAAAAATATATATTTAGTTTTACCTGGATAGACAAACTATAGTGGAAGGTAGCGAAATATCCATAAAAAAATCTTAGGATTGGGATACGTATAGGTCAGACCACTTGACTTATAGCTCTGTGCTAATTTACAAATTATATAAGTTGTAAAATTTAAAATTGCACCCGCAATATGACTTTTACTTAAGTTTGGATAAGAGCAGCTACTATTAAAAATTTAGATTTTGTAACATTCGACCCATTTGTAGCATTTTTTGGCATTTACATTTACTATGATCATAAACCAAACAAAAAGGACGAAAATCTGATTTCCGATTCTGAATTTAAAAAAAAAAAATATGACATATTCTACTAGCGCGTCATTTAATACATAAAATTAACAATGCGTCCTTAATGTATATCCCTGTTAATAGCTTTTCCAGCCCGATTCCCTGTGTGGCAGGATAAATGTATGACATTTCCTTATTTCTTCATAGAATATATAATTAATGCATCAGCCGTATACGTATATGGAATCAGTAAGTAACACCCAATCTTGATCATAATTTAAATATTTGAATATATCAATAGTAGTTCCACAATTTTTTCGATATTGGTATAGCTGGTGTATTTTTTGGTGGTACTTTTGTTGTGCTTTCCGTCCATAGTGTGGCCTTAATGGAAATTCTTCGCAAATTTATTATCTACACAACCAACGATGACTTTGTCCCTGCGAAAGAACGTCTAAAATATCTAAAATCATGTATTGAATTGCAACAAAAAATTTATGAGTAAGTAAGACATTATTTTTGTTGCTATTGGAAATATTCTTAAATTTGATTTGAATTTCAACCAAATAGGTACTGCGACAACATAAATTCCTTATATATAAATCGAAATTTTGCCCGTTTTTCTTATGGCTATAGCTATCAGTTGCTTGAATGTCTTTCAAGCCAGTCTGGCTGGGGTAGGTATAACAATAATTGTTCAATAAAGGTAAGAAAATACATTCTGAATCTGGCTGAATCTGATCAATCTTCAGTTTTAGTTCGCTTCAAATTCCACAAAATAATATTTTCAAAAAAAAAAAAAAATTTGGATGCGAATATTTTTTCATAATAAATTTGCCACGTCTCTACTTCACGACTGCCAAACATGAACTGTCAAGACTAATGTTTACTAAAATCGCGGCAAAACAAAGTAGTATACCTTTCCGACAAACACCCTGTATAATGCCTTCAAAATAGCAATAAATTATCGAACAAAACGCAGTATATTTGCTCTAAATCGGGCCATTCTAACTATTCTAAATAAAGCCTTCCATATCATATACTTTATATTTACAATCATTTAAGGCAGTTCTTGCGATACGATTTATGGTTGTTCAAAAACTTTCTTTTGGTTATTAGTACACAATACAATCGTTTAAGGATAAATGGCATCTGTTAATGTACTCGTATAAACTAATGAATTCTGTAGGCAAGCTTTCAACTCAGCATTCTAGCAGTGACCTTTTACCCAATGATCTTGTCACTTTTGTGATAAAGAAATGAGTTGAGAGTTAATACTCACTCTCCAGCAGTTCGTGAAACATCCATTTTTGGCATAACAAGAAAAGAGAACTCGCTATTTACTACCCCAAAACTCCTCGCCCACTAAAAGTACGCACCGTACGGATGTGAAATAAGGATTTTAAACACAATTTAACCCCCGTATTTTCTCAATCTTACGAAACAGTTGCTGGTTACCACCCCCCGCATACACAGCATCAAACCTTTACCTTCTAATAACTCATTTAATATTTACCTGATCTCCTTTCTAGAAAGACGATGTCGATGTAATCCTAAGAGCTTTGCTATATATATCGGCTGTAACGATGGAAGTTGGTTTGTTTTGTTTCAATGGCCAACGCTTAACATCAGAAGTAAGTTGAACTCACAGATAACTTGAAAAACTTGCAATGTGCAATCTTATTTAGTTCTAAAATATTATATTAGTGCTTCTGTTGCGGCCGATTGCCCAGGAGCTAAACATTGCACAAAAAACCGTTTGGAATCACTTGAGTAAGGTTGATTCATCTTTGTCATTCCATAAATAATACTACTGTGTCCAAAATGCTGTTTAAAAAATTAAACAGGTAGTAGCACTATGATAGGCAGATGTTTAATTTCACATTATAAAAGTTATGAAAAAAAGGTCACATCATAAAAGTTATTGGTGTCGGAGCTAAACTTTGTTGAGCAAAGAAGTTACATTAAATTTTGTTTACGAAATGGGGTTTCTACTGCGGAAACGTTTAGAATGCTGCAGAAAATATAGATCAATGCTGCAGCCTTCAGTGAACAGACTTTGTCGAAGTGAAACATTTACAAGTGGCATAAACAGTTAAAAGAAGACGAGAGCGAGTTCAAGACATGGGGTGTCCCGGATAATTATAAACCTTTACCGATGAAGTAAAGTCCAACAGACGTGCCAGATTTCGAGCAGTTCGCAATTTTTTTTTTTTCGACAAATATCGTCGCGCTAAAAAGCATTATTATGGGAGGTAAGACTTTGGTCTTAAGATGCGTTCGCGTTCAAACCGAAGATTACAGGGGTACCACTTAAAAGTAATGACCCTGTATCCATATACGTCAGATATGGCTCCAAAGGCTCGCACCCCATTATGGGCTTCGTGGGGATCCTGAACGAGAGCAATACTGCAGCCATTGTCACAAATGGCCTTTCCCAGTTCCGCCATTGCAGCGACGCGTCTACTACAATTTAACTGTAGAGGGCGAGTGCCCACCCTAATGCCTAGCTTTCACCCTAGCTACCATGGCGCAATACAGCGGACATAGCTTATGATCTAGAAACAACTTATCAATCGAGTGGATAATGAAGTGAATGAACTGCGGCAAAGGCGAAAAAATACAACAAATATTATAGCGGTATAATATTACGAGCATTTTTCCCCGCTCCAAACAATCAAAAAGGAATATTAACTGAGTTATATGCGCCATATACATAAGTGAAGTTATTCACAACAATAGGACGGCTTTATAGGCAAACAAGTCTTGATTTATGCAGCATGATAATGCACCCTCATGCGTTTTCCGCTAAAAAATACATATAACAACCCCCCGCAACGATCATATTAGACTACTGTAGTAGTGCGTAACTTCCGGCAGTATTGTAAACTTAAGAAACCGTCCCGGGGATATCGTTTAGAGATGATTGAATAGTTTCAACGTGAACAACAGCGCGCTATGAAGACTATTCGGCATGATTCGATAGCTGGAAAATGTTGGCATAATCGTCCAGTTCGAATGATTTGAAGGCGCTAAAAATTTGGACAACTAATTAAAGATTTTTAAAGAAATAAAAACTGGTTTTATTAGGTGCTGTTTGGCAATAGATGGCGCCAACTGTAAGTGCTAGTAGATTCTGGATGGTGAACATACCGCCACGACACAATAATGATTTTCTTTTGACGTCATATTTTTTTGGTTGTGTGAAATATATACGGGAAATACTGATTTTCTTCTTTCAATCAACGAAAACTCATCGAGAGCTTCAAAAAGTTTACGGGAATGCTGCTTCAAGTGAAACAACGTGTCGAGATTGGTTCCGTCGCTTTAAAGACGGTGATTTTAATGTTGACGACCGTTTGCGTGAAGGAAGACAAAAAACCTTTGAAGAAGACAACGAATAAGGCATTGTTTGATTGGGATCCGTGTCAAATGCATTTAGAGCTTGCTTCGATATTAAGAGTTACCCGCCAAGCCATTTCCAAACGATTAGATGGGAATGGGATGCGTTGGGAATGATCCAAAAGCAAGGAACTTGGGTTCATTACAAGTTGAAGCCAAGAAACGTTGAGCGTCATTTTTTCGCCAGTGAGCAACTTCTTCAGCGACAAAAAAGGAAAGGGTTTCTTTATCGTATTGTAACGGTTGATAAAAAATGGATTCATAACAGCAAACCAAAGAAAAGAAAGTCATGGGGGCTGCCCGGTTATGCTTATACGTCGTTACCTCTGCCGAATATTTACGCTGCGAAGGTTATGCTCTGTATTTGGTGGGACCAGGTCGGTGTTATTTATTATGAGCTGTTGAAACTAAGCGAAACCAGCACAAGGAATCGGTATCGACTTCAGTTAGTGCGGTTGAGCCGAGCTCTGCGCAAGAAATGCCTACAATAAGCGGAGAGGCACGAAAAAGCGATTCTTCAGCATAACAACGCTCGGCCTCACGCGGAATAGGAATTTTCTTCAGCGAAGAAGCACATTTCTCACTCGGTGATTACGTCAACGAGCAAAATTGTCTCATATGAGGTTTGGAGAACCCAGAAGTGATTGTGGAGAAGCCATTGCATTGCTGGAAAAGTGACTGTTTGGTGCGCATGGTCTGGAGATGACACAATGCTGTATTTTTTCGAAAACTACATCAAAAAGATCCACTGCTGCAACCAATCCAGAGGAGGTCATTTAAATGATATTGTATTTCATACATAATGGCAAGATTCTAGCATTATAATGAAGAAAAACGGAATCATAGCTTGATGTGTGTTTTATTTAACTTTAATTTTGAAACCAAAAAATGGATAATCCTATACTTTAGGAGTCGCAGATAAATATTTCTTTGTTAGAAACAGACTGCCACACTTTGAATGATCCCCAATGCTGCTGAGGAGTTTCTAGAAAAACATTATTTCCAGTTTGCGCTAAACTTCCTCAACTCAATCTTTTTACTTTGAAGTTAATGATCTCTAAATTTTGATGTTTTTATTTCAATTGTCTAAAGTCTGCACATTTTTGAGCTCTTCATCTAAGATTTTGACTTTATATAAATTTTTTACACAACAGTTTGCCAGTAATTTTCTAATCTTCATTATTTTATTTTAAAAATAAATCATAATTATTTGTATGCTTCACCACATTTTGACAATTGTTTGGAGCTCTAGCAAGAATACTTTTGTCAAAGTCAGAATTGTTATCTAAACTTTATGATACAGATATTGCTCCCTCTTAATTGCAAGTTGTTCCTTCCATTTGAAAACAATTTAAGAATTGTTTTGAAAAAATTAATTTTTGGTAGTTATAACAGTCCATTTCTCTGGGTAAATCGTCGAAGGTGCTCTCTGGAGATGCTACAATTTTGACCCACAAAATCCAGTTGCTTTAAGTATTAACAAAATAATCTTAAGCCGCATTTACGTCGTCACTTCAAACCAATTCTTTGTCTATAGAACGAAGTATTGTGCGAAATTGGCAACTCGAAATTAGCAGACAGCAGCTGCAGGTATTAAATGTGTAGGACATCTCAAATTGCCACTCGGATTCATCGTTGAAATGTCAGGGGCCGTTCAGTGAATCTAAAAATAGATTAGCATATAAAATCATACAGCTAGTGATATTCTGGGGGCTTTATTGCTTAGATTTTAATTCACTTTTTCACTTTTTTGTTTAGTTTTTGTTTCCATTCTATTACAGAGTGACAGTATTCTTCTCACAATTTATGATATTCATTGGTACAACGAGAGTGAGGAGTTTAAAGTTCTTACAAGGATGATGATAATGAGAGCTAACCGCAACGTGAAGTTAACAGTCGGAGGATTTGCCATACTGTCGTTGGTGACGCTAATGGCGGTAAGGAGAATGTTACATGATGGTCACTGATCTATATTTTCTATAATTCTGAATCTTTTTTTACAGATTACTCCAGTGTATCATTTTTCTTATTATTGCGTGAGCTAAATGGTTCGAACTGAACTAAAACATCCATGTACTGAAAATCTGTATTAGGAACTCATAAACACATATTTAGCTACTCTAAATAAAAAATATATTTAAAATTTTATATTTGTGGTTAGTTATTTTTTTTTTTTTTTTTGCGCGAGGGCAGATCAAGATAATTTTTCACGTAGTTCATATATTCTAGAAATACCATCTTTCGAAATTAAAACCGAATGCTTTAAGTGTAGCTACATAAGTTGTTACAGGAGAACACAAATTTTTCAACAAAAATCAATAGCAAATTTCTACAAATTTTACCTATTCCTAGCAGAAAACCAACTGTTTTATCAATTTTAGTTAGAATATTTTCAAATTAAAATGTTGTGACCGTCAATTTTTGTAATTTACAAGGCTCATCGATTTATTTGATCTTACTTAAAACCTAATCGATATACTTCCATTTAATATTTTTGTATAAATATCAGCTATAGTAAAAATAAATCCTTGATTTTTTCCGATAGATAGTTCTAGTAATCTGTGCCTCGCGTTGTATAAGTCCGGCTGTGCTGTGCCAGATGGCTTTAGGAAAATAAAATTTCTTACTCAAGAAACTATCTAGGTAGTTTTGTGATTGCTTTGCTCAGTGTTGTTTGAGCTCACATCAAAAATGGACAACCGGAATGAGAAAACAAGCCATATTTTACGCTTTTTCTTCGTTAAAGGCGAAAAGGAAAGTCAGGCTGCTGAAATTGCGATTAGTGTTTATGGTCCTAATATGGTAACAGACAATAACGTGCTGCCGTTCCGCCGATTATGATTTCGAAAATGCTCCTCAAAAATGCTCTGAAAGGCCAATTGTCAAAAATGTCCAGAGAGTAATGGAAATCGCCAAGTCCAGCTGTCATGTTAGCGCTATTTCGATTGCCAAGGAGTTAAACGTTGCCCCAAAAAGCCATTTGGAACCACTTGAATAAGGTTGGATACAAAAAAAGCTCGATGTATGAGTGAAAAACAGTTTTACAGTCAAACTCATAATTCTGGCCTGTACTGTCAATAATTACACAGCCTGAAGCAAACAATCTCCCCGATTCGACCAGATTTTGGTCAATAATACAGGACTTTTGTTCCATAAGGACAACATCAGGCCAAACACATTGATAGCGATTCACCAGCAGGTCCGAGAGCTTGTTTACGAGACTTTTATTCATTCATCCTATAGCCTGGACCTGACACCAAGTAATTGTCACATCTTGCTGTCTATAGCGAAAGATGCTAGTGAATAATTTGTCTCAAGAGAAGCTTATGAGACTATTTTTCTGCAAACAGAGACGAGAGTTACCATGAGAGAAGCATAGTGGAACCAACTTCAAAATGGTGGCAGGTTATCGAATAAATTGAATTTTCCAAAGCTTGTCAAATACAAAGGCAATCCCAAACTAACCGACATGAGATATACATGGTAGCAGCAGTATGAAAAAATTTATTTTAGTGAAAAGTGGCAGTCTTACAAGTTTTCAGTTTCAACACGCCACGATGTTTAGTATTCTTATTTGAGCCGTCAAAAATAAACGATCTCAGTGAATTTGTAAACATGGAAAAAATTGGTCGCCGTTATGAAATTCAATATTCCCATTTGAAAGGTTTCACTACAACCAATATTAAAGCCGATCTAGATTCTATTTTAGGGAGTCTGCTCCTTTGTTTACGACTGTAAAATATTGGTTAGCAAGTTTAAACGAGGCCGTACGAGCTGCCAAGACGAACAACATAGTGGTTGACCGACTGAGGTGCCCAAGGTAGACACGGTTATGAAAATCTACAATACGGTGTAGAATCAACGTCGGCTAAAGGTGCGTGAACTAGTTGAAATGACAGGCGTTTTAAAAAATGCTATACATCGTATATTGACCGAAGATTTGAAGATGAGAAAGCTGTGCACAAGATGGGTGCCGAGCTTGCTTTCTTTGCAAAAACCAGGTCAGGAAGATATTTCAGTAGAGTGTTTGGCGATGTTTCACCGCAATAAAGCTGAATTTTTGTCTCGATTTATAACCATGGATAAGACATGGGCCCACCACCTCAGCCCTGAGGCAAAGGAATAGTCAAAGCAGTGGACAGAAATGGGAGAATCGTATCCGACGAAGGCGAAGGTGGTTCGTTCTGCAGGCAAGGTCGTGGTGACTGTTTTGGAATTCGCATGGGAATATTTTGCTAATTTATTGCGGCGTTTAGGTGATAAAATTATGGGAAAAGCCGCTTTAAGCAAAAACAATGTGTTGTTTCATCAAAACAATGCTCCACTTCTCGCATCCACTATTGCGATGACAAAAATTAATGAATTAAAGTTCAAATTGCTTCATTACGCACCTTATTCGCCAGGTTTACTTCCCTCTGACTATTTTCTATTTCCAAACCTAAAAAAATGGCTCGGTGATAAAAGATTTCCGAACAATAAAGAGGTGGTGTGTGGGGTTGATGGTTATTTTAAGGAGTTTGACAGTTCTTACTATAAACAGGATAAAGGACCCATTGAATATCACTGCAAAAGTATATCGAATTAAAAGGAGATTATGTTGAAAAGTAAAGAAAGTGTTTTCCAACTTTTTTGTGTCTACTTCGTTAGGTTGGCTATTTTTATTATGGAAATTCGGTTTATAAACCAGAAATTATGAATTTTCGGAACATTTAATGTCTCGATTCAAATTTATAAGTACTCCTTAAGAAGTACTCCATAAGAAAATAATTTTGAACTCGAAAATCCTACACCAACAAACGTTACCCGGGATATATAGAACCACTAACTCTAGGCAAAGACCAACTGCATTCAAATGAACTTTTAGATTACCTCTACTTAAAGAAAGAATGTTTAATTTACCGACACTAAACATCTCATGCCGTAAATCCGTTATTAGGTCAGGATATCGAAACTATTAATATAATTTAATTTATGGCGCGGGTTCAATACGCCACACAGCCGATTATCATTAACTTAGCGGTGGTCACCTCTGACGAACACTTCGAGTAGTCGAGTAACCGACAAGCCTAATAAATGCTTCTCACACTGTGACATTCAAAATCGTCGTAAAACTGTTGTTCCGGTTGAGTAAGTCTAAAAGGAGAATTTGTGTAAGCTCACTAAATGTAAGAATCTTTCCCATATCTCATTCATAGGATGCAAGGTAATTTATTTATTTATTTACTTCACACCGTCAGTATAACAAGGCTGTCAGCTGTTAAATACCTGTCATTTGTAGTGTTATTTATTTAGTGAAAGGTTTGCCAATTACGAACCGAAAATTGATTGTAGGAAATCCATTACATCTGGGAAAAGTGACCAAACGTATTTTTTCGAATACGAAATCCAGCCAATTCAGAGGCGGTGCTTTAAATGGCATTGTATTTCGTACATAATGGCAAGGTCCAAGCATTATAATGAAATAAAATTTCATCGAAATCATAGCTTTGTGCGTGTTTCATTTAACGTTACTTTTAAAACCGAAAAATCTATAACCCTGTACAGTAGTGGTCAAAACATTCGCAACCGAGATGACATGTGTGGTTTGCATTTTTGTTTTTTGTTTTAATTACTCATTTATGAAAACTTTCTGTTGTCTTCTTAACTTCACTCGTTATTTTTTGGTTAATCAAGAAGAAAAGAAAAACAATTCCATTACTTTACAACAATAGAGTGTTCAAAACATTTGCAACTCTCCTTTCTCTTATTTTTGACTAACAAATGCTAGGACGGTTACCGTTATAATCCCATTCCTTCTCATCATTCTCAATAAATACGTATTGGCAGTTTATCGAAAAATGCATGTTTATTGTTTTGTTCAAACAGTTTTTTAGTTCGAAGTTAAAAAGGTTTACTTCGGTTTACAAATTTTTGAGGAAAATGGCTGAAAACAATGACTGTTCGGGATTAAAACCAAGAGTTTTAAGTGATTTTGAAAATGGACTTCCTCAAAAAGAAATTTCTACACTCGGCCGCATAAATCTGCGTACAAGAACGAAAACTAAAAGTTTACTCTTATTTTGGGTATCAAAATAAACGGTACTAATTTGAGACTTCTTAAATAAAACTCTTATTTATTTAAGAACATAACTGTATTGTAAAATACTTATTTCAGAATTAACAAAACTGATAATAATTCAATTTAAATAAAACATAATTTCATGACTAGGCAAAAGTCTGCGTACATAAAATGAAGAAATGAAATACAACAGTTTTTTTTTTATTTGTACTGTATATTAATAAGAAGTCGGATAACCATGACGAGCGAGAGCTTCGTTAAGGCGTTTTGGCATTGATAAAACCAATTTTTCGGTGTATTCCGAGCTTATCTTTCCCCATTCTGCAGTTAGTTAATACGTTTTGAAGCATTTCCTTTGATGTTATTACGTGGTTTCGTATTTTTCTTTCCAGTAAATCCCAAAAATGCTCAATGGGATTTAGGTTTGATAACTGCGGGGGAGTTTTTAATTGCTTTCGTACATTACACAACAACCAAAGCCTTGTATTTAGTGCAGTATGCTTTGGGCCATTGTCTTGTTGGAAGATGTAATCGCTTTCAGTGTCCATTTTTTTAACACTTTCGATAAGATTTTTTTTCAAAATGTCTAAATAGATCCTATGATCCATTGTAGATGGAATAAACTCTAAATTACCCACACCCATACTTGCCACGCAGCCCCAAACCATTACGCCATCACCCCCATGTTTAACTGTTGGTTTTAAAATTTTGAGATTCAAGGCTGTACAAGGCTTTCTCCAAACAAGTTGGCGGCCTTTTATGCCAAAAATGCAGTACTTGCTTTCATCCGTAAATACGTGTTCTTTGGCGAAAGCAATTCGTTTTTGTCTATTAACTAACGACACTAAGGGCTTTCTCCTTGCTACATGGCTTCTGTAGTTGGCCTTTTTCAAAATTCTGCAAACAGTGTCTTTTGATACATGTTTATTAAATTGTGAATTTATGTTTTCAGCAATTTTAATTGCTGTTAATCTGGGGTTTTCCCTCACCGACTGCACCACAACTCTACTTTCGCGTTCAGTTAATTTTGGTGGACGACCAGAACGAAGCTTAGAGACTAAAACCCCATTGTTTTTAAAACTGTTTATCACTCTCTGTATGGTGGAGTGAGTCCTTTCAACTATTTAACCGATTTCGCGGAAAGTTTTTCCTTGTTTCCACAAATGAACAATAATTTTGCGCTCAACAACATTAATTTCTTTTCTGTTTGCCATTACTAGAAATTTATTGCAATTCGAAACAAAAAAAAATCCAAAAACCTCTTGATAGATCAGTTTGATACAAACAATAAGTATTATAGTATCAATCAACAACAACAAACCGTTACGAAGTACCGTTTGTTTGCTTGTACGCAGACTTTTGCATATGATCAAAGATGCCATATTATTGTTTTTAAGTTGTCAAGTGCAATCAAACTTTGCAAATGCAAAAAGAAAAAACTTAGCATAATTTTGAAATGTAAATATAACTCAATTTAAAAGGATTACCTTTATGACTGCACTGCAAAATCATGTTAAAATATAAGTAATAGTTTGTACGCAGAATTATGCTTCCGAGTGTATAAAAATGTGATATTCATAAATTGACGGTTTGTTGCATAATTATCTATGGAAACATCCAAAAAGTTCATAAAGATGGAAGACTCCGTGTAACAACTGCATGTGAAGATCGTAGAATTAGGAATTTTTTTTACGAAATTTCCAGAGAGGCTAAAAAAGAAATTCCCATAGATGCGAGTCTTTCCACTATAAAAAGAAGAAGCCCAAGATTACGGTCTCAGAAGCTACAGGTGCACCAAAAAATCGTTTGTGTCAGAAAAAAATCGTAGAGCTCGCCTAAACTTTGCTCAAACACATTTTAATTGGACTCAACAGCAATGGAAAAATGGGTTATGGTCTGACGAGTTAAAATTTAATCTCCGAGGATTCGACAATGTTCGACGACCTCGGGGAGAAAAGTTTCATCATAGGTACAAAACCGCCACTGTAAAGCACGGAGCATGAAATATCGTGGTCTGAAAATGTTTTTTTGGGGTATGGAATATGAATATGAATGACAGCCACAATCTATAGAGATCCTCTGAGCTCAGTTATGCTTACGTACGCTGAATGGGAAATGCCACTTTCGTGGACCTTCCAGCACGACCATGATCCCAAACACACGGCTAAGGCTGTTAAAGGCTGGTTGGAGGAAAATCAAATCAAGGTTACGTCGTGGCCATGTCAATCTCCCGATATCAACCCGATTGAGAACAAGTGGATGGTTGCCAAACGTAATATCGGAAATGAAGTATTCCGAAATGGTGATAAGCTTTTCGTCGAATTGGAAAAGTAGTGGAATGCCATTTCAAGTGTTTTCATTGAAAATAACGCCTAAAAGATGTTTGAAAGTAATAAAAAAACAACGGCTATGCCACGAAATATTGAACACTCAATATTATTTTTTTTTTTTAAGTTTTTTTTATGAGTTGGAAATGTTTTGAATACTTGAATTTCGACTTATTTTGTTAAAAAAAAATAACTGAATTTAATAAAACAAAAATAAAAGAAGAAAATTCTTAAGGTGTTTTGATAAAAAAAAAAAATACTTTTAGTTAAAATTTCATTTAAGTTGCATATGTTTTGACCACTACTGTATAATATGGCTTTGTATTTCAATTACGCAAAACCCTTAAATGCGATGGGCAATTGGTAACTTCAATTAAGCTGAATTCCACATGAAAACGTTCACTGGATCTAATATGCAAATATTTGAAATACGCCACAACATTTTCCAATTGGAATATGCAATGAACTAAAGGCAAAACCACAAATGTTGTTGGTGGTCTAAACCTAAACAAATTAATTTCAATTTAATAATAACATCACCGAGAAAGAAGCTAGTTTTACTGGCATTGTCCTACCTGGGCATAGTCTCGTCGCAGTGCCTCGTCTCATCAAATCGAATGCTCTCTCAATAGCACTCTGAATCATTACTCTTGCGCCATGAATCAAATCTTACAACGTGCCAGTTTAAGAAATCAAAAAATTTTAAAGCCCATACATTGGTTTTCGATTATGGCTGGCTGTAATGTTGCCACAGAAATAAAATCCAGGGATCCTTTGAAGATGTTAGTCTTTAAAATCTATGCGCATTTCATATACATTTTAATGGATTTCAATTTATATTTATAGGGTCACTTTAATTGTATGTCTGTTATCAACTGTGGGCTTGGTAGCTCAATACAATTTCATTTGGGTAAATCGTCACAAATCGATGTTATACTACACGGATGTAAGTAACAGTGGAACGAGGATCAATACAAGCAATTTATAATGTCTTTTTCATTCAATTCATAGGCTATTTGTACTTTATTGCAAACTGTCATTTCCCTAACCAAAATATCTCATATGGTTTTAATGCATTCTGAATTATTTAACATGTTGCAAACAGTTCAAAATTCACTGATTTTACGAGATTTAGAACTGCTGCAACTGGGTAAGTTTCTATCCCTTAAAATGTAAAGTTTTTTTCACAGGAATCTCTCGCGAAAGTTCACTTTTGTTTCGGGTTTGATATTGCAAACTAATGGCAAATACATGAGAAATCTGTTTCTACATATAATTCATATTCGAAATAACAGCTCAATTCGTACATTCGCTCTTTACCTGTAATGAAATTAGAAACCTACATTGATTCTGTTTCTGCAGTTTCGTTTCCCAGACTGTTTTTTCAATTTACGATACCACGCTCTCAAAAATTTTAACAACTGAATTAGAAATCAAAACTGTTTCTAATTTCCTTTCGAGTGTATGAATCAAAAATAACATTATTTATGTTTATTTAACACAATTTTGTGAAAAGTAAAAAATGATTCAAATAACGTATTTTCTAAATTTACCATATCAGGCTCTCAGAAATTTTCACAGCCAGTCAAAAATTTTGAAATTGAAAAAGCTCAAATAAAATACAAACAAAATGTGTTATTAACTCAATCAGAATCAAAATTGTTCCTAACGTCGTTTCTAGTGTAAGAAACAAAACCAAAATTGTTTATGATTTCGTTTTGGATGTATGAAACAGGAGCAAAATTCAGTGCAATTTAGATTCGTTTGTAGGAATCAAAATAAAAATGTTGTATATTTTTGATTTAGGTTCCGGAAAGTGAAAGAAATCAAAACTATGTTCGTATTTAATTTCGTCTTGATTGCGAACTCTGGTTTTTGCAAAAGGGTGTTGAAAATATTTTGTGATTACAAAAAAAAAGCTTTGCTTGTTATGAAAAGTTGACTTCTAATTGGTCTCATAAAACGAAATTCGCTGCCTGACTTCTAAAACTATTATTATGCCCGTCCGTTAGCAATGAATCGAATTCTTAAGACGAAACCTGGGACAGAAAATACGCAAAATTCAAGCGCCCCTTCCTATTTCGTATGGAGTTTTGCAAAAAAAAACTTATATCCTTTTAATATTAAATCGCCACACAGGATTTAAAGTCTTGAGTACTTATTTACAAATGTTTATTGTAAAGTAAATCTTCTTAGTGGAATTGTGAATATGGCCCCTAACATTTTATGCCGCTTAATACAAGTTTTGATGTTGGGTTTATGAGCCTCACGCAATTATGTTCGTTCATACAAAAGCACTGAAGTATCGTTTTTATGCCCTCGCATATCAGAAAGGACTATATAGCATTTGATAAGAAAAAAGTTTAACGCATTAAGGGAGACGAATTCCTCTCAGAGCATTTTACAAAGACTAAGCCATTTCTGTCTGTATATCGGTTGGTTGGCCGGATGGACTGGTGGTAAATCGATAAATCAAGAAAATCTGTAGCCATCCCAACCAAATTTTGCCGGATGCAATATTTTCTGAAGTCTTACTTTTGGGCTTAAAGTAGTCAAATCGTCTGATAACTCCCGTATGAAATGAAGTTTAACAAACCTTACTTCTGCACGGTTTACAATCTGGCAAAATAGGTTTTGTTTCGATTAATAATAATAGATATATATATTTACCCATCCGATCTGGCACTTCCCTTACAAACCTTGAAACATTTTTTTTAATAATTTTTATTTTTTTCAAATTACGGTTTTTGCCTATTAATTTAGAATTGCAACTGGTGCCTCCCATACAAAATGGCGCACTCGACTTTTTCCCATATAATTTCGAACCGTGCGCCCTGTTCTTTTTCTTCTTTATATTTTTAGTCTTTATTTTTAGCATAATAAAAATAAATCCATTATTTTTCCAATAAACGGATTTAGCAATCTGAGTTTTGTGTTTGTTTATTGTCTGAGAGCGCATTAAAGATGGGCATCAGCAAAGAGAAAATACGCTATATTTAAAGCTTTTCTTAGAAAACAGTAAAAACACAAGCCAGGCGGCTGAAAATGTGAATAGTGTTAATGATCTTGATATGGTAGCAAATAATCCAAATAACTTTCTTTTTAATCCATATAAATTATTTGGTCTTTATTCATTTCAAAATTACTACATGTTTATTAAGTCTTTCCAACGAATTTTAAGAATGATAAAATGTAAATTATCTCCATAAACGGTAACGAATGTGCGCTATTCATTACTGACCGGAGATTTACAACGCCAATAGCTCCAATTATCATTAGAATGCAATGCTATGAGGGCGGTCCCAAAGTAGCCGACCTAATAAAGAACACACAAAAAAAGTTGCGTAAAAATTTCTGTTTTCTTTCCAACGTAATCTCCTTTTAGCTGGATACACTTTTTCCAGCTTCTTGGTAAGAAGAACCGTTTATAGTAAGAACTGTCAAACTCCTTAAAATACATAGCCACCAAAAGCAGAATCCACTTCTTCATTGTTGCCAAATCTTTTACCACCGAGCCATTTTTTTTTTTCAAGTTTTGAAATAGCAAATAATCCGAGGGAGCTAAATCTGGTGAATAAGGTGCGTCATGAAGCAATTCGAATTTGAATTCATTAATTTTGGCCATCGCAATAGTGGATGTGTGAACTGAAGCATTGTCTTGATGAAACAACATTTTCTTTTCGCCAAAGGCCTCCTTTTTTCAATAATTTCATCACCTGAACACTACGATAAATAAGCGTGATATTCGCCGTTATTGGTTTTTCCTTTCTCACGATAATCAATAAAAATAGTTCCATGCGCATCCCAAAAAACAGACCCCATGACCTTGGCTGCAGATGGAACCGTCTTCGCCTTCCTTAAACACGATTCTCCCATTCCAGTCAACTGCTTTGACTGTTCCTTTGTCTTAGGTGTAGAGTAGTAAGTGGTAGACCCTTGTCTCATCCGTAGTTACAAATCGACACGAAAATTTAGATTTATTGCGGTGAAACATCGTCAAACACTCTACTGAAACATCTTCACGACGCTGTCTTTGCTCTATTGTCAACAAGCGCGGCACCCTTCTTGCGCATTGCTTTCTCATCTTCAAATCTTCGGTCAATGTATGATGTATAGCACTTTTTGAAATGCCTATCATTTCAGTTAGCTCACACACCATCTGGCGACGATCATACATTTTGTGGGTTTTCTTAACCGTGTCTAGCGTGGACACCTTAATTGGTCGACACTACGGTGCTTGTCTTCGCTGCTTGTACGGCCTCATTTAAACTCTGCTGCCCAATATTTTACAGTCGTAGATGAATGAGCAGACTCCCTCGGAGTAGAATTTAGGTCGATTTTAAAATTGGTTGGACTGAGGCCTTTCAAATGGAAATATTGAATTATATAACGGTGACCAATTTTTTCCATGTTTAGGCTCAGATAAAAATACTAAACAACGTGACGCTTTGAAACTTAAAACATATGTTCTGCAAGGTTACCACTTTTCACCAAAATAATTTATTTCAAACGCCCTCGTATAATTCACCCATAGTATTTGGCTTTGGTTTTTTAAGCCTCCTGTTTGCAATAGCTTCTCAAGAAAAAATCAGTTGGAGTAAGATTAGGATATCTGGGGCCAACGGAATGTAAAGTGGCTAGAAATTTGCTTATTTATAAATTTTCGCAGCAAATCTGCCATGTGACAAATTGTCCTTTATTGACGGAAACCCCACAAAGTTGAAAGCGGAATTCTCTCAAAGCCTTTAAGTAATGTATTGGTAGCAATACTTATCAACCACCCAGTATATATATCTTTATCTATCTTTATCATCACACATATATTTTATATACATTTTCTTCTAGATTTGCCAAACAAAGCTAAGATGATTAAGGATGTGGAAAAAATTCTCAATAAATCATGGAAAACTATTAAAATGCAAGTAAATTACTTTACAATCTCCGTCTTGGGCATCGGTGTTTGGTATTTGCTTTCTGGATTACTTGTGAATGTTTACAAAACCTACATCAATCCCCAGGAGTTTGAAATCAACTTTCGTAAGTAAATTAAAATAGTGGACGTTGATAAAAATAAATACAGCGCATAAAGCCTTTCATATACAAAAATGATTGCGACTGAACCTTTCACATAAAAACTGCGGATAACAATCTCCATACATATATAAGTTTTTTAACAAAACTTTTCATATACATCACATTAACTTGCTCAAACGTTTTTCGCCGTTTTAGAGTTCGAAGGTTACCGACTTGCACGTATGGAAATATTGACCATTTTTCGAATCCTACACTTGAGGATGGTTAATTACTAGAGAAAAATTCAGAAGAAATCAGTTTTGTTTACTCGGTTTTCCAAAAAAATGTTCGAAACTCCCTTCTTTTGGAATAATTAAACGCCCAGCAGGATTATTTTTTTTCTGTAAACTTTATCCAATACAATTTTTTTGACATGCAATCCGTCATTTTTTTACATTATACATTTACGTATGCATTTTAAAATGCAGTTCCATCCATATAACTCATATTTTCAACGTGATTTTCGAACATTTTGAAATATAAATGAATCATTGCGATCGGAAGACATTCATTCTATTGACTTCTTTTGATACTTCAGTTGGTGACTCATTAGTATTTTCATTAGAACTGGATATTGCTGCATGCAATCCATCACTTGAAGTTTGTCTATTTCCATACAATACATGAGAATATGCCGAAGTTTGGCAATTTATATACGAACACAGGATTGATACACAGGATTTGAAGTCGTGAGGCCTTATTTGCAAATATTTATTGACGGTTTATAAAGAAAATCTTCTTAGTTGATATGTTGGGTTTATAAGCCCAAGTATTTATGATCTCCCATACAAACACTGAGGTGTTGCTTTTGTGCCCTCGCCTATTAGAATAGATTACATATCAAATAAGAAAAAAGTTTAACGCCTTAAGCGAGACGAATTCGATCCTGGGTATTTAAAGACGAAATTCGTCACAGGGCATCTTACAAAGACCAAGCCATTTCCTTTTGCATCTCGGCTGGCTAACCGCATGAGCTGCTAGTAGACCAATGAATCAAGAAAATCTACAGCGATCCTAACCAAATTTTGCCACAACTAATATATTTTCTTCGTCTCCAATTCGTCACACTAAGTTTCGAGAGTATTTCACAAGCCTGGCGTTTGAAAGGATGTTTTGGTTGGCCTCTTCTGCGCCGCCCATTGAATTCGTTGTCGCAAAATATTCGGGCTTACCCAGTCATAGCAATAGCTGTATATGTATATACGCTTGACTACGTCGACGTCAGAATATAGCTCATAAAGCTCATTGCACTTGCAATTCCGATACTCTCCGTTAACGAGAATGGATCCATATATTTTCCCGAGCATTTTCTTTTCGAAAACTCCCAGCACTGATTCATCAGGTTGTGTTATAACCCAGGATTGTGTGCCATACAATAAGATATATAAAACTCAAGTCTGGTATAATTAGAACCTTGTCCGTCGCGAGAAGGCAATATCATTAAATTGCTTGCTTAACCTATAATAACGTCTGATAGCAAGCAATACTGTGCTCTTTATCTCCATGCTGACATCATTTGTTTTGTTTACAGCGAAAGCGAGATAAATGAATTCATCCAACATTCCAAAATTATGGTTGTCAACGTTCACACAGCGTCCCGAACGAGTAGACTTTTTGTTAGGTGCAAGAAGTACCTTTGTCTTGTCCTCGTTTACCGCTAGACCGATTTTTGCTAACTCCTCCTCAATGCTTGATAAAGCTGCAGTAACATCCCACAGTTTTCGGTCAATAATGTCTATCGAACTGCGTAAGACGCGGCTTTTGTTAAGGATGGTACCAGTCATGTTAACCGCAGCTTTCCTCATAATTATCTCCAACAATATGTTGAAGAGATCACACATATGCTGTCGCCTTGTCTAAATCCTTGTTTAATGTAAAAAGGTTCACTAAGATTTCTGCTCATCATCACTGAAGACTTCGTGTCAGTCAGACTCATACTATAAAGACGTATAAGCTTCTCGGGAGTTCCAAGTTCGGACATGGCCTCATATAGTTTTTGACGTACGTCGCTGATGAATTCACCTTTTTAATCAGCGGAAAGATGTTATGTGTCATTGCCTTTTTCTTGGGTCTTCTCCAGAAATTACCGTGGTGTGAATATCTGATGAGTTGTTCATTTACCAGCTCTAAAGCCACTCTGATCATGCCAACTAGAATCAACTTTAGTACTTTACATGTCACACACGACAGGACCTAATAAACAATGGGTGAAAGACTGATACCAAGATTGGCTTTACACACACAAGGGCCACCCTTTTTCAACACAGAACATAGTACACTCAAATTACAATATCATAGGGCATGTATTTCTCGACTCAGATCGTATTTAGGAACTGATATACGCTGAATATCAACTCATCGCCAAACAGCTCAGCCGACAGGTCACCAGCGCCTACTGCTTTGTAGCTTTTAATCTGCAATACACTACTATTCTGACCTCGTTTTGGCTTGGAGCTCCGCAATTTATGGCATGGTCGGTAATTCGGGTGGTTTCCCTCATGCCGTCATCCAAAACTAGAAGCTTATAAAAATGTTCTCTCCATAATTGCAGAACACTCTCATAGTGTCCTTATTATGCTCTAATATTACAGAAATCCCTTGTTCGATCTTAAACAATCTAATAAACTAAAAAGATCTACACAAACTTTTGACAAGCACCACAATTTTAAATGCTGTCGGCCTGTGTAAAAATATATAATTCCAAAGCATTGGCTCATTTAATTATTAACCCCGATAAAGGTTAAGATTTCTGCCTGTTTAATTTTAAAAATTAATTCCATAACTCGTATCCTTCTACAAAGCCTTTCCAGCGCGATTTCCCATGTGGCAGGACAAAGGTATGGCATTTCCCTATTTCTTCATAGAATATATAATTATTGGATCTGAACCTTACTTATGTTCAGTTGGTAAGTATATTCACTGTATTACTGTATTACTTTATTACTTTTATTATTTTACTTAAACGATTATAGCTGCAATACTATTTGCTAACATATATGTGGTGCTATCGATGCACGGCGTAGCCTTATTAGAAATTCTATGTCAACTGATCAGCTACGCTACGGCCGACGAATGCGTTCCTTTGAAGGAACGTATAAAATATTTAAAGTCATGCATTATCTTGCAACAGAAAGTTTACAAGTAAGTGATACAAAAATAAACTGGATATCATTTCAGTAGCATAACTGAACATCATTTTCCTCCTTTCAGATATTGCGACAACCTAAAATCCATATACATAATCGAAATTGTACCCTTTTTTCTGCTGACGATGTTTGTGAAATGCTTAATTATATTTCAGACAAGTCTGGCTACGGTATGTTTACTCGCATTTATGTTTGCACTGCCATATCACATGCGTAATTTAGTCTTTTCAGTAGTACAAAAAGTGGACAAGGTAAAATTTAGGTTCAATCGGACCGAAGATTCTATAATTCTTATGTTAATGTGCAGTATTGAAAGAAATTCCGCAACGAAATTACTGAATATTTCTCATTATTACAAACGGAATGCTATACAATGAACAAAATATACCAACTTAGCAAATATTTTTTTGGTAATTTAAAGCCAAAATTATGGCTCTTCTATGCGAAGTGTATGAATCGGGTTGATCTCTTGCAACACCTTCAATTCAAACCATGTTTCGAATTTATCCGAGTGCAAATGAAAACCCGCTGTTTTTTCAATAGATGATTCCAGCGGTAAATGCTGGTCAAAAATGTCACATCGGAAATCTCAAGTGGTAAGGTTAGAAGACACCTGTCAACAAATCCTTATCATTAAATTTGCACATATTTATTGGCTCAATACATATGCATATCTTTGCGTGTAACAAATATCAATACACAGGTAACTACACTCGATTTGTTAACAGTTTTATAAGCAGTAACTTTGTCGATTTTGATTTTTTATCTAAAAAATTTCGAATTTTAAGAAAAATATGTTCGATGAAGTCTGCAGCCTTAGGCGAATAAAAGCATCCAGTCTGTCCGGATACGCTTCACACGCTACTCAAATACGTCCTGATGATCTCTTGTATCATTCTTGTTTCATATTTTTTAGTTGATACTAAAGCCCAAAAACGGAAAAATTCATTGAATTCAAGTCCGGGGAATATGGTGACCAATGTTGGAAAAAAATGGAAATGAAGAAATGAAGTTAAGAACTTTTTCTTGTAATAAGTTGGTTTTACGGGCTCTGTGGGATGGTGCCATGTGTTGTTGGTTTTTCGCCAACTGAACTGCGTTTTGCCGTGGATTATGGCAAATTCTGGCCTGCACTTTTCGAATCATTTCTGTTATCAATGTTGCTGTTTTTGACTGTCCCCTTTCATGGCATTTTGTGATGCTACCAGTTATCATTGTAACGTTTAATGGTCCGATTCACAAACTGTGATTTTCAAGCTGAATGCAAGACAATATCACTGTTGCTTTTGAATTAAATTTCGATAAATATTTTTAACTGCGAACTAAGCCGACATGCCTTCATAGACTTGTTAACAACATAACAGACTAACGCTGTCCCTAACCGTTTAGCTGTTACACCAGCGTGAAGTTGGTGACACTTCGAGCGTCTATCCCTCCAAGATCCAACAAAGTACATAATTTTAATTTTTCAATTCAACTTGGAAAAAGGCTCGACCAAGATGCGTGTAACAATTGTAGGAATGGTTCCAATAAGAAGACAACATTTGAAGCCGCACATTTGGAGGCATTTTAAATGCAAGAATAACTTTCAACTTCATTCGACGGTACTCAGAAAGCCATCTAGAACATCCTGTATCTGATCCAGAAGCAAGAAAATTGAGTGCCATATGAATTTAAGCTGATGATGGACATTGGACTGGCGATTTTTTGCGTACGGACAGTTGTTCCAGCAGCATAAAGGAAGCATTTTTTACATCGTGTTGAAATTGTCGATGAAAAGTAGTTTTCATACTGTAACTCTAAGTAAGCAAACACCCTGCGTCGTGATCGACATTCATTTCTTCGGATGAAGATACAAAACCTGATTTTGCTACATGATAACACCAAAGTCATTAAAAGCTATCTGAAAACACTGATCCTGCCCGTCGTATTCTTCAGACATCGCCCCTTCCGACTAACTATACTGATCAAAAACAAAAACATGTTCAGACGTAAAACAGAAATAAAAAAAGTCATATTGTACCTTTACAGTGTCCCATCTGGGAATTTCTGATAAATCACAACAAAATTTTACTATTTTTTCTGAAGCGGATGGTACTGGTGATAATGATAACGTCAAGTAAAAACAGTCGAATCGCTATGAAGCGGTGTAAACGGTGACAGAGCCAGGATTGATCTTCAGGAAGGTATTGCTGTGTGTTTGCTAGGATTAGGAGAGAATCACGTACCGCTTTCCTGCGGCCGAACTCTTAGCTCGGATCTATGCTGCCAACAATTGGACAGCTTTGGAACCAATAGGAGAGGAATTGTGTTCCATCGAGACAACGCCAGTCCACACACATGGCCACACAATAATGACTCACAATAGCGCCGGGACTGGACTTGATGCCATATGATTACCACATGTTTCGGTCTATAAATTTGAACAACTCGTCTCAAGTAGAGCTTTTTTAAATCGAATCTCTCAGTCGTTTGCCAATATTGACGAGGCGCATATATGTCCCAAATCGAATTATTCTTGAATTATGCTTTAAATGTCTTTAAAAAAATAATGAATTCATTTTAATAACATCTCGATAAGAAACCCTTAGCAAAAGCTAAGTTATATAAAAGGTATTTAACACCATAAATAATTCAATGAATTTATAGGAATTTTTGAAAAAAGTATAAAAGTGTAACATTTCAGAAATTCTATTATAATTACTTAGAAGAGAAATGCATTTTTTAACCACAAGAATTAAATTTTTTATCTCAGAAATGTTGTGTTTCCTTTCTATTCCAGAAAGATGATATCGATATAATTTTAAGAGGTTTCCTATACATATTTTCAATAACATTGGCAGTTGGATTGTTTTGTTTCAACGGCCAACTTTTAACTACGGAAGTAAGTTCATTTGAAAGAAAAACGCTCCTCAACAAACATTAACTCGTATGCTGGATATAGCTTTTGCATTTAAACGAGTAACGTTCACTTTTACTTGCAGAATTCTCGTTTACCTTTCGCCATTTACGACAATAAATGGTACAATGAGAATAAGGAATTCAAATTCCTCATAAGGATGATGATAATGAGATCTAACCGTGATATGTACATAACAGCCGGAGGATTCGCGCCGCTTTCGTTGGTGACTCTATTAGCGGTATGAGGTTGTTTTTGTTTATAAATACTAACCAACAATTTCGAATTCTTTGTACAGATTTTACGTACCAGCGGATCGTATTTTCTTTTATTACGTGAGGTTAATGATGGGGCCTAAAGGCGATGTCGATTTTGAGGATCAGGGAGAGGCAAATAGTCAGGTTTTGGAAAAAAGTTGATTTGGCTGACCAATAAATATAATTTGCTACATATCACCTTGATGAATAGCAAAATAAGTTGTTTCTGTAAAAGGCTACATTTTGTTGAACACAATTTTTATGATCGATGCACCAGACAATAAAAAAAATATGTTGCTATTTATTCATTTTATATGTTGCTATACATTTTCTTTTCTTCTATATGTTACTGTTTGTTTATTTGAAAAGATTACAATCGGATTTACAAATATCACTGATTTTTACCCCGATTCATTCATACACCAAATCATAGTAGGAGGAAACTGTGTTATGAAATTAGTAGGTTATGGCATTTTTTAAAAAAGAGCAAATGTATAGAACTATTGATTGGGAATAAAGGAAAAACATATCCGCAGTTATACTTAGTATACAAGAATAAAGTACTGTTCAATAGGACATCACAGACAGAATGATTTTAATTTGCTTCAAATATGAAAAATATTAGAACTGAACCAAGGTATTACGCAAAATTTATAGAGTGGTTTATTTAGGGGAAATCTTAGAAGTGGAAATTTGTGCACCATTAACCGGGGGGATGTATACAACGGCCAAAAATGTAATACCCAGATAAAAGCTACTAAATTATCAAGTATCTTTTGACGAAATGTGATTTATTTCACAGTAACATCAGTTGTACATATGTATATGTATATTTATATGTATATACATATGTACATATAAATATATAAATATAATCGACGCAAAAATGCAGCTTAATTGTGGTGAAACATCGCCAAACACTTCACTGAGACATCTTCACTATGCTGTTTACGTTCTATTGAAAGCATGCGCGGCACCCACCTTGCCGCACAGTTTTTACATCTTCAAATCTTCGATCAATATACCATGTATATCACTTTTTAAAATGCCTATCAATCTAACTAGCTCACGCATCTTCATTCGACGATCATCCAATACCCTCCGTGCATTTTCTTAACAGTGCCTGGCGTGGACACCTCAATTGGCCGATGACAGCTCGTGCCGTACAGTCGTAAACGAAGGAGCAGAGTACCCCAGAGTAGAATCTAGATCGGCTTTAATATTGTTTGGACTGGGACCTTTCAAGTGGAAATATTGAATTACATAAGGGTGAATAATATTTTCCTAGTTTATAAATTCACTGAGATCATTTATAAAATGAAAATACTACTCATTTCAAATAAAAATACCAAAGAACATGGCACCTTGCAACTTAAAACATATGATTTATAAGGTTACCACTTTTCACCACGTGAAGTCGGCTAGGTTTGGTACCGCCATCGTGTTTTTATTTTAAACATATTAAATAAATAAGTAAATTATATGTAAATTTTGAATAAAGAAATTTTATGATAACGAATCAATCACGAGATGAATAAAGCATTTGCCTTCCTTCAACTTTCATTTAAGAAAATTTTATTTCAATTCAAATTTACTTATGCTATTTAACTATATGATTTAATAAAGACAATGTTGTACTTTGACTCAGAATTGTGAGGCAATAATTATTAAGATATATGTATTTTAAATAAGATAATAATAATAAAACTAACAAAAATCTAAATTTTTATAATCTATGGCTTTAAACCGAACAAATAACAAATATCAATTACGTTTCACTGATCTCCTTTACATACGAACACCGTAAATAGTGAAATTAATATTTAACTTAATATCTAAAATAAAGGAATTTTATAGTTTAGAACTTTCAGGGCGGCAACCCAATCGCGCCCAAACTTTACGCAACGTTTTCTTCTCACCAACCAGAGACAATAAAGAAAGTTCACACAATTAATTGATCCCTTCTAATGTGGTTTCCAGTCAAATATACAAACAAATATATACACATGTGTATCTGTATCAGGTGCGAAAATTGCAACGTTTGATAGAGCCTTCACCGGGCCTACATTAACAATCGGTTTGCATGCTTTCCTTCAACTAATTTCCTTTGATCATAACTCTTCCACACTCGCTTCTCATGGAAACTCTTATGAAAGGGCTAACGTCCTACAGGGGACCGATTGAAGGCCTTATAAGGAACATGGAAACAAAGGCCTCACATAAGACTCCTTGAAAGTTCAGACTTACAAGCGTAGTTACAAGGCTACGGAAGCATATCGTTTTACGTCGCAGTTAAAAAACGTTATCGAAACGCAGTTCAAACGCAAGTGTGTTATTGCTTTGGTGGATATGACTGGAAAATCTCAAGCACCAATTATAAAGCCACGACGTTTACTTATTAAATGTTTATGTATCAGACCATTGCCGATACTCATTACTGGTAGCTTCAAAAAACCCAATAAATGTGGATACCCAAAAACTGCAACATCGCTAGAAATGGTTTGAAATGCGAAGGCCAAAATTCAAAGTAATCTACGGCAAAGAGCAGTTCAATTGATAAAAAATGTCAATGTGTCTGCCCGTAGCATGAGACGCATATTAAAAAATGAACTACAATTAAAATCCTACAAATTGCGAAAAGTTCAAGATTTAACACCTGCACAAAAGACGATTCACCTAGCAAAGATGATAAAATACTTGCACGTTGGTGGTGAGCTGGAGCATTTGGTATTTCCTGATGAAAAAATTTGTACGGTTCAGTACGGTTCAAAACGATCGTATATGGCTAGAGTGCAAATAAAAAAGTAATTAAAATAAAAAAAAAAAAAAATTAAGCAAGTGCCTGCATCAGTGATAGTGTGGACCGTCATAACTGTCATAGAGCGGTCACCACTTGATTTCATTGAACAGGACGAAAAAGTAAATCAACGAATCTACCACGATAAGGTTATAAACGATACTTTGTTATCTTAGACGCGCAAAAAAATGCTAGACGAAATTCGACGTCTTAACAAAACTCAGCACCATGCTCAGCAAATCCTGCGATATCCAATGATTTTTACTAAAAGAAAAAGTTCTCGACATCATTTCTTCATAACAATGACCAGCATATTCCCCATTCTGAAGGCCAAAGTATCAAGAAAAAATGAGAAACGGCTAATGCCTTAAAATTTACTCCTTACCCAGAATGAGAAAATATCTTTAGGCCAAATTCATGCAACGTATCCGCGCTAAAGGTGGCTACAGCGAAAAATAACATATTTTTCTTTAAATTTCAGATGTGAAGTTTTTAAATAAAAAAATTAAAATTGACAAAATTACCACATCTTTAATTAATAAAATTTCGAGCGCGAACCCCAATGTTTAAATATATCTAGCAGTTAAAATTCGTAAAGAATTCGACCAGAAAAACAAGCATTGCCTTCTAAAAACATTTTAGAATATAAACGAGACAAAATAAATATTGGTTCTTTTATGTAGAAGAGAACAAGAAGTCCTCTTCCCATGTGTTCTATATGAAAGGAAGATGGATGTACTTAAACGTAATTCAAGTTGACTCCTTCTAAAGACCTAAAAGAAAAGGCACAAAATTCTCTCTTATAAAAAAAGAGAGTAGAAAATACCCAAGCGCAATTTACGTTGCTTTCTAAATTAAAATTTTCTAGAAGCCTTCTGAAAAAGACAAAGTAAGTTGCATGTCGAGTTTTGTCGACAGAAATATGAAAATCTGCTTCAAGTCATTCTATAAGAAAACACATGACAAGTCAGCTGAACCTTTCGGAAGAAGGAGAAGGCCCTAAGAGAGGCCTTGTTTTTTCATGAGTTGCTAATTTTACCGCGAGTGGCAAACTTCACTGTGTCATTATCCGTAATCCGTATACTTACTATTAGCTGCCATGTTTATGCCAACAAGTGTTGACCTCAAAACGGTCAATCAAAGGCAAAACCGCAATTGCAATTAAGGGTAAACTCAGCAGCTAAATGTTTTGTCATAATATTGAACCAATTCAGTAGTTTCATTTAAATAAACCGACTTCCACATACCCTACCCTAACGAATTTTAAGTTTGGTATTGCAACTAAAGAAGTTTGACCTACAGTGATGCAAAATAAAGGTTGCACTTTTATATTAATTGGAGGCTAATTAACCTAGACATAAAATGTTGTGGGAAGAAATCGACCGTTCTGGTGAACATTGCAATGCAAATGGAAGGACGAATGCAACGCGATTATGGTTTATTTCACATAAAGCGATCTAGCATTTCCTGGAGAATCGCTATTTCATTGCTTTTAAAAATAGTTATTTAAGAATTTCCGCGAACATTAAGATACCGAAGATTTGCAAAAAGACCATATTTTAACCCATCATACATATTCGTCTTCATGGCCAATATGTTTTGGCCAACTTTTCGATGGTTTGTTAACCCAATCAGAAGATTTAGCGAGGTGCTCAAATAGGCGTTTATTTAAGGGATATTTACCATCTCTGGTTCTGAGCGCCCTTCACTTGGGAGCTATGTACGAGTATATGAGATTCGCCTCTCATATTTAATAATATGAAAGTCGTATAATTTACTTTTGGCACTTTCAGAAAAAGGATGTTTCAGTAGTTTAAAAAAATATATTTTGGTAAGTTTCAAGGCGTTACGTTGTTTGGTATTTTCATGTGCTGTGCGCAAAATGGGTGCAGCTCTTGTCTTCAATAGAGTAAAAACAGCGGCGTGGAGATGTTTCAGTAGCGTGTTTGGCGATGTTACACCGCAATAAAGCCACATTTTTGGTAGACCACTTCACATCTGAGATAAAGAAACAGTCAAAGCAGTGGACTGGAATGGAAGAATGGTATCCAAAGAAGACGAAAACGATTCCATCGACAGGCAAGGTCATGGCATCTGATTTTTGGGATGCGCTTGGAATTATTTTTTATCGATTATTTCCAAAAGGAAAAACCATGAACACTGAATTTTATGCTAATTTATGGCAGCGTTTAGGTGATTAAATTGTGCAGAAAGGCCGCATTTGGCAAAAAGAAAATTGTTGTTTCATCTGGACAATGCTCCAGTTCACACATCCACAAATTCGACGGTCAAAATTTATTAATTAAAGTTCGAACTGCTTCATTACGCACCTTATTTGATACATTTAGCTCCCTTGGATTATTTTTTATTTCCCAACTTGAACAAATGGCTCGATGGCAAAATATTGCCAATAATGAGGAGGTGGAGTCTGCGGTTGATGGCTATTTTAAGGAGTTTTTTTTTAAGGAGGACTGTCAGTCCATACTATAAACATGTTAAAGAAGCTATTGAATATGGTTGGAAAAAGTGTATTGAGTTAAAACGAGACTATGTCGACAAATAAAGGAAATTTTTCCCAATTTTTTTGTGTCCTCTGTGATAGGTCGGCCTCGTATTATCAAACATATTACGACGTAAAAAAGTAAGTTGTACAGACTTCAGTGTTAGCAACCAAAAAACAATGGTTGCCACTAAAACAAAGGTTTTCCTCGCAAAAAAAACATGCTACTGTAAGCCATAAAACTAAATTTGTTATTTCGTACAATGTTTTAACCATACCAATTGTTGTCTGCTCTTAGACTGTAGGGTGAAGGTATAAAAGGGGACCTATATAGTTCAGCAAACGAGGACATCACAAGCTCTTTATAATCACTATCAGCACTATTATTAATTGTAATCAATACAATTATTCGCAACATTTTTGATATGGATCGCATTTTGTACCGCACTGGGATCAAAAATCGACAAATTCTCAAGCCATTATATTTGTTTTCAATTTTATCCGGCTGTAATATGAAAGGTGAACTTAAACGGAGGAATCCTTTAAAGATGTTTGTATTAACAAACCCTATTGTACTGTCCGCCAACTAATTTTAACTGTGTATTTACTATTTTATAGCATCACTTTGATGGTAGCACTCTTATCGATTGTGAGTTTGGCGGCCCAATATAATTTTATTTGGGTTAATCGGCATAAATCTCTATTATTCTATACAGACGTAAGCAAAAAGAATACAGCCTACCTGTCCGCATGTGAACTACTAATCGAGGTGTACCTGTTTCATTTCTTAGGCTATTTGTACGTCACTTCAAGGTGTCGTTTCTCTTACGAAATTGTTACATTTAGTTTTGATGCATTCACAGTTGTTCAACATGTTACACATGGTTCAGAATTCTGACATTTTGCGTAATTGGGAAATATACGAATTGGGTAAGTTGAAGTCGATTTTTAGCTTCATTATTTGCCCGTGAAAAAATGTAATGGCATTGCCGACTTATTTTGTATTGGCTTCCAACACTGACAGCAGAAAACCATATGTTTTTTCTTGTAGTGGTTTCCAACACTGACGTCGGAACAACTTATGTTTTTACGCCTAATATGTTCGATTTTAAAAAATTGTAAAATAATGTCTTGTCTTATTCACAAGTTTACAAATGTATTATTGAACAAATTATGACTTAAAAATATAAATTATGCCGATATCAGTGTTGCAAACCAAAAAACAAAAAATTATTGGTTTTGTCAGTTGAACAAATTTTCGTCGTGAAAAATAGTACTGTCTGGTGGAGAAATGTAGCTCCAAATTTCACGAACATCTTTTTATATGGAATTTTATCACGAAAAGGTAGTGTGTGTATTTTAGTATGGCAAAGGCGATGGTCTTTCATTTCCTGAAACTATTTTGACGTTCTATATTTTTGTACTTACTAATGCAAATTTAGAACTATTCAGCTTTGCCAAACTTGGGAAGCTGTGAAACCACTTCGGCTACTTTAAAGTTTTGAACCTCAGCTCCATCTCTAATGTTATCCACTAAGATAATTAGTAGATGGAGGTATTTCCGCTCAACTTGGACAAAAAAAAACAAAAACAAATGAAGTGAATAATCTTGAAAAATATAACTTCTAAAAAGTTCTACATATTGAGAAACGTAATAGATTGAAAAGATGCCGAGAAACAAACGATAATACATGCCGCACAGAGCTTGAAGTTCAACAAATAATATA
>JAHXMU010000383.1:175663-199618 GCA_019455685.1 Philornis downsi | reverse complement strand
TGGAATATCTTCCACAATGTACTCGTATTTGCTGAAAATGTTGACTCAGAAACAACCAGTAACTTCTTCTACAAAACAACGAGAATATAGAGGATATCCGAAATATTAGTATAAAATTTGTGAAACTATTTTGCAAACATGTAAATATTGAATACTGAAAAGAATTGAATACTAAATTAGGATGTTGCTGGAAGAAAATTAAAATCAAAAAATATAAGTTTCTAAAATATAGAAACTATCACATCAAAGGCCATGCACCGACGTCTTGCTAATAGTGGGTATAAGATTGCTTCACGTTTCACAATTTTTGCACAGTAGCAATAATTCATTTGCATGGAGGTATTTAAAATCAAAAAACCTCAAGTTCTGAAGCTCTTCTGAAATATATGGATTACTTTCTAGGACGCTATGGGTTAAGATCCATAAAATGATTTGACTTAGATTAACGCAAGTGTTAGAAGATGAGCACAGTGGACAATGATGTATTTGCTTGAAGGATTATAAAACCGAAGAATATGAAGATTTGAAATTTTTCTGAAATTTTGCACGGTGAGGTGAAATTTTTGCGCAGTGGGCAAATAATCATAATAATCAATGAAATAATCTCAAGTTCTGAAGTTTACTTTTTCGGAATCTACAATAAAGTTCTATTGAATGATCTAAGTTATATTTACGTAGGTATTGAAATTTTTGCAACGGGGGCAAAAATGTTTCTGCCGAGAAGGAAATCAATTAAAAGGATCCGAAGTTCAGAAATTCTTTTGAAATACTTTTCTGGAACCTATAATATAATGTACTTATAACTAACTTTAAATCATGGTCGACACAGTTGATACAATTTCGATTGGTAAACAAAATATTTGTTAGAAGGAAATAAAAATTGAAAAGCCTAAGTTTCTGAAATTCTTTTTCTTTTATTTCGGAAACTGAAGTCTAAGTAAGCAGATGCAGACAATAAACTTCTAGTTTAACGTAGAAGTGTCTATTTTTGCATCGTAAGCAAACATGCACTCCCTAGAAAGGAAATAAAGTCGTAGGATTTTATAGTTTTAAAATTCTCCTAAATTGTATGGACTAATTTTTCGGAAACTATAAACTGATATTTGTCGGGATAAGTTAAATTGACAAAACGAAATTCGTTAGGAGAAAAATAAAATTGCGAAATCCGAGGTTTCGAAATTCTCCCAAAAGCTATAAACAAAGCTATGGATTAGATAAATTGACTTAGGTCCCTATCGGACAAAAATATATACATATTTGGTAGGCGAGGGATATTTTGCTAAAATTAGAAATTTCGGGTTTCTACTGCAATATATGAACTACTTTGTCAAAGTTTTGAACAGTATGCAAAATTCTATTGGCTTCTAGAAAAATGAAAAATGAATCTGATATTATGAAGTTCTTCAGAACTACATATATCGATTAGTTTTTCAGCAGCTACTTACTATAATTTAGGTCAAGACACAAGCTAGATTTGTGTAATTGCTATCGATAAGCCACAGTAAACAACATCATCTTCACAAAACTAACTACGAAACCTAATAAAATTATGTGATCTCGTGCATTTTTAGCATATAAAAAGGATTCATATAGTCATTTTGGAGCAAAAGACACCTAATAATAAACCAGCCCTGTCGTTAGATACGACGCCACAGACGTAGTAATCTCTCCCTAAAAGTACTCGTGCATATGTATGTAAATATAAAAACTTTGAAGCAACATAATTCGCCAGTCGCGAAGATTTTGGACCTCTTTTTTAGTTTTTTTACCGCAATTTAGAATAATACAAAACCCAATTATCGTCAAAATCGGAGAGTATAGAATCATTCCCAAATAAAGCAAATACTTCAAAATATTATTTTCGCCTAGAGCTTTTCCCTAAAGTGACATGAGCAGGGTGTGTAATTTTGCCAATTATGACAGTTGCATTTTAACGCAAATTCAGAGTTCTGAAATTCTTCTAAGAAATGTGTATGACTTTCCCTTAAAGTTCTTCCTAATAGCAATCTTCTGTTTCTGTTTAAGTTTCGCATATAAGTGTTATAAAAAGTGAAGAATTTAGAGTTCTGAAATTCTGAAAGTCTTTCCTAATGGCAATATTCACGCATAAGTTTGGTTGAGGAAGAATTTTTCACTTAAGCATAGTGGGCGAATATGTCAACTATGAAAATTTTATAAAAGTTATGAATTTAAAATTCTAAAAATTTTCTAAAAAATGTGAATAACTTTTTTTGAAAAATGGTTGAGGTAGAATTTTTCATTTAGGCACAGCGGGCGAATATTGTTAACTCTGAAAGTCACATAAAAATAATGAATTCAGAATTCTGGAATTCTTTTGAAAAATGTTAATGACTTTACTTGAAAATCCTTACTTATGGAAATGATATGGTGTAAGTTTGATTGAGAAAGAATTTTTATATTAGACACAACGGGCGAGAAAATGTTTCCCATATAGTATGTAAGTAGCATAAAAAGTGAAGAATTGAAAGTTGTTCTGAAGAATATAGGCGGCATTTCTTGAAAGTTCTCCCAAAAAGCATTATCCTGATTTACGTTTGGTTGGGATATTCATGCTTAAAAATCGTATGTTTTATAGATAAATATTCGAATATATTAATTTCGATGTCTAGCGTACCTGCATATATTATTATTAAAGATATTGGTTTATGTAAAAATAACCTAAAAATGTTGTTTTTATGTATAATCCGTCAATTTCACGTGTTGAAAGGGCTCTGCCAAGTGTCTAACAGAGATATTTTAAATGATTAAATTAAACTAAATTATTCTCACGCACATCCCAAATAAATCAAATACTTTAAAACGTGTCTTTAATATTTTCGCCAAAAGCTTTTCCTGCCCGATTTCCAAAGTGGTATGACGAGAGTATGCAATTTCCTTATTTCTACATAGAATATTTAATTGTTGCCACAGAAATTTATTTGTGTGGAGTTGGTGAGTTGGCCACTTCTTCTATATCGTAAACAAATTTATTTATTTTGATGGTATTTAAAAAGCTGCTGTCCTTTTTGCTGGAATATTTGTTGTCCTAACGGCACATGGCTTAGCCTTAATGGAAATCCTGCGTAAACTGATCACCTATACCACAATTGATGACTACGTCCCACCAAAGGAACGTACGAAATTTTATAAATCATGTATAGTTTTGCATCAACGAATTTATAGGTATGTAGAAAGAAATAATTAAATTGACATAATAAACCACATTATTATCCTCATTTTAGCTATTGCGAAAATCTCAACTCAATTTATAAAATCGAAAGCGTTCCATATTTTCTGGTAATGATGTTAGTCAATTGTTTAATCATCTTTCAGGGTAGCTTAGCGCAGGTAAGTTCTATGTACTTACGTTATATATTCTGTTCATTACGTTTGAAGAAATCATTAAAATTATTGTTTATATTTTTTTGTAGAGTGCTGACATCGATTTGATCCTAAGAGCTGTTTTATATTTGTCGGCGGCAACATTTGAAATTGCTATTTTTTGTTTTAACGGACAGCGTTTGACTACAGAGGTAAGTTCGAAGCTGAGACTTAATTGTACAATAATAATAGAAATTTAATAATTAAAGTTCTTCCTTCGCTCAATTTACATAATAATTAAAACTGGATTAGAGAATACGATTTCTAGAACTCTCTGATTCTCAGAGAGAATAACTTCTTTACCCTGACATTGTAAATAACAAATTTCAGTTAAGAGAGCATGAATGCAATCAATGTTAATGTCCAAACGTTGCATTTGTATGTAAATACATATTTGTTACCATTAGTCCTCAGGAAATTTTCCATTAAGAAAGTTGATAGAATACCTCTCGATCTGTGACAGATATTTAAACAAAATTTACATAGCTGGTAGGAAACAGTGCGAGCGATATCCCAGGCAAATTTCAGAAGTGTTTAACGCGAGTAACCTGCAGAACAAGCTAACGATTCCAACACTATTCTCTGTTCTCTGAGAACGTCCACAATCAGTGCGAGCTTTCCAAGAGAGTTTTGCCAATTCCCAACAGTAATTTCCCAAAATAATTTCTGAATTTGAAATTTTTCACAAAATTTAAACAACTTCCATGAGTGTCGGATTAAGTGCCTCATGGTGGCTATCCAAATTTCCGAATATCTGAAGTACAAGTCAACGGTATTCGTGAATGAATACATTTGAATACAAGTACTAATTTTGAAAATATTTTTAAATATTGAAAATGGGGAAAATTTTGAAAATAACAATTAAGTGCACTTAAGAAAACAATTTTTTTTGAAAAAGAACGATTTTTAAGAAAATAAAAGAATTTTTTTTAACAGATACCATTCATAAGACGTAACCTAACAAATTTGTGGAAGAGAAAAAATGTTTAATAAATATAACATAACATTTCTCTTCTTTTCCTTTTTTTTTTTTGAAAAAAAGATATATTTAAAAAGATTAATTTGAAAAAGAAAAGCTTCGTTAAAAAAATAGAAGGAAATAACTCCCTTTTACAAGAAAAAGTTTTCACAACAGCAAAAATGAAAGAAAATAAAAATGAAAAGTAGTTGAAAAATATAACATAAAAAATAATTTTAAAAAATAAGGAGAATGGGAAAAAATAATTGAAATAAGTGGGAAAACTTTCCCAACAGTTTTTTTTAAATTGGATTTCAAAAAATATGGTAAATTATGTAGAAGACAAGGCAATACATTTGAAGTCAGTTTTTTGAAAAATTATGCAATTTTTAAAAAAATTAGATTTTTTTTTTTTTTTTTTTGAAAATGGAGTTTTAGGAAACGGAAAAAAACCATCGGAAAAGGGGATACATTTGGAGTAATATAATTGATTAAAGAATTTTAATTCCTCTCAAAAACTTAATTTAAATATTACAAACTTTGTTAGAAATAAAGAACTATTTTTACAAAGAAAGTAATGGGAAATTTTTGTAACGAAAATAATTTTTTTTTTAAAAATCTCATAATGTTTCATGTGAAAAAAAAGCTCCACCGAATATGGCATTTCTAATCTGGAATGTACAAAATCATGTCACATTGATTTTTTTTTCTTTGATAGTTCTAATCTTTATCTTTATATATATAATTCTACTGTACGGGCGTTGTCAGTGAACTCCTCCTAAACGGCTGGACCGCTTTGCATAAATTTTTGTATATGCGTCTGGGTGGTGCCCGGGATGGTTTAGATTTACAATTCGGTCCAATTGGACAAAGAGGCGTAGTACCTCCCATACAAACAAAAAAAAATAAAAATCAATTATTTCTGCTCCTGCTTACGGTATTTGAACAAAATTTGGTGCGTAGGTTTGGTCTACATATCTTAAGTGCTACTGCAAATATGGGCGGGATTGGACAGTGGGGCGTGGTACCTCCCATACAAACCATAAATTAAATATCCAATATTTCTGCTCCTGTATACGGTATTTGAACAAAATTTGGTACATCGGTTTAGTGTACATATCTTAAGTGCTGCTGCAAATATGGGCGGGATTGGACAATGGGGAGTGGTACCTCCTATACAAACCACAAATTAAAAAGCAATTATTTCTGCTCCTGCTAAAATTTGAAGGCGAAGCAACGTTTGCCGGGTCGGCTAGTTGATAGTAAATATGTAAATTCAACCACATGTTTACATGTTTCACTGGACTTAAATGTGCAGTAAAAAACCACTTACCTTCAATACACGCTTATTTTCGGTTATTGTCGCCATATTCACAAAGAATCAGCTATGCCATTTATACAGATAACTTTTAACTTTGTAGTTATATTATTATACATGTATGTATGTATGTCTAACATGCTCGCTGTTTACTTCAACAAATTTAACTGTAACACGCTCAAATTTATCGCTTGTCTTTATATAAGTATCACTTTTTTGATTTCACTGTTTATGCTTTACTTAAAATTCTCTACATTCCAAATTTCGTTACCGTCTGGCCGGCCGACTTTTAACAACACTCTTTTGGCACATCCATTTTGTATATCTTCTCTTCCTTGCTTTCATTGTACGTCATTACTAAAATGTAGCCTTCACACATTTTGATAGAGCATTGCGATACATTGAACACTTTCGATTTCTGCAGCAGTTCCACACTTCCCGTTCTCTCTAACGTTCTCGCGCAAACTATAAAAAATTCTATTTGACTCTCCAAGTTTCTTTCGGACAATCAAAACAGTTGAAAGCACTTCAATGTCACGCCATTATAACGGTTATTTATTTCTTCATTTATATGCATGTGTGTGTGTGTGTTTTGCACACTTTTTTGTTCAACATATTCACTTTTTCGCTATAACTAATAGCTAAAACTTGCTGGTTTTACAAATTTATACTTCGTTTAATCCGTATTCCTAAAGTTTATAAAATGCATTTCCGTATCACACATCACTTCACTTTGTTGTGGAGCTACAACGTACTCGTATTGTTTTTGCGAAACAGTGCCGCTAACAAAAGACGGAATATAACACACATTCAATTATGCAGCAGTAAATCTTTGCCTTTTGTTTTTGCAATTATGTCTCATTCTCTGGTACATGCAAAAGCTTTGTTGTTGCCAATTTGACTGTGCTGTTATGCACCAAAAAAAAAAAACAACCTCTGCCGACTTCACTTCACTTTCAGAACTTCTTACGCCAACACCGAACTGCACCCGACAAGATCACGATTAAGACTAAATTAGGTCAACGACGATTAATGCAATTGTTGCTTATTTCTAAGAAATTATTAGAGAGGGGAAGAGTAAACTACCACTGGTGATGCTAACGAAGTATGAATGTTGTTGGTAAGAAGCAACAAACAATGAGATGTCAGGTGGTGAATTCAATAATTAATTAATCTGTTTATATTCAGTGACTTTATGTGGAAAGGAAAAAATGTGTGAAAATTCGAAGTTAGGCATGCAAATTGTTTTTTTAGTCGGCTAAAGGTGCTAGAGAGGGAGAAGGTGACAGAAATATTGTAATTGTAGTAAATACAAGTTAAATAAATCTAAAAAGTGGTGTAATTGAAACGATAGAATTTCTACTGGTGTACTCGTATATAATGTAATTTTGGTCCATTGGTTTGAAAGATCCGAATCATTGGGGGAAATAGCGCTAAATGCGACCCTACGTCCGGTGATAAAAGTAAGAATAAGGAAATGGGAATAATAATGCTAGTTGAGAGGAAATGAAGAGGGAATAAATAATAGGCAGTTTTCTCACGGAAAAAAAGTGTATAAGTTAAGGAGGATTTCGACTACTCAAATAGATGTTTGCGCAAGCGATTTGTGCGTTTATTGATGCTGTCATCGCATTTGCACAGACCATCTGCATAAAACTAAATGTCTTCATTTGGATCAATTTGCGGAAACTTTTTTGTGTGCTGTGTGATGTGAAATACATATGCTCACATTATAGAAACGTTCGTGGGGTGCAGACCTGTGTAGGGGGGGTGGAAACAAAAAATTCAGAAATTTATTTGTTTATTTATTTGAAAGTTTATTAAATTGCATTAAACGATTTCGAGTGTATTGAATATAAAATTTGGTGAAGTAGTGCTAAACAAAAATATAAAATATAGAAAGCGAAAATGGTACAGAAACGTATGAAGTAATACAGAAGGAACATGTTGTAATCGGAAAACGAAATGAAAAATCCAGTTTGTGCAAATTTAGTTTGTGTAGTATGTGATTATTACAATGGCAGTTCAACCTTATCCATTTAGACTATTAATAATGCAAATCTCTACTAATCGATACTTTGGGTGGCCGCTGTAACGACTGACTACACAGGACATAAACAAAATTTACCCGAAGAATGTTTTTCATTTTATTTCATTTGCGGATAAGGACTATGTTGTTGCATGTTACTGCGCACTGGATTATCCATTTAGTGGCTCCAAAACCGTCGGCCTGGTTGTCAGCTGTTAAATACCTACCATCTGAACAGTTATTTTTTTTACCACCGTTTACTAATATGATCATTTAATAACCGAAGAACGCATAAAAATATTTAAAACTTACCATAAAAGTGGTGATTCAGCACGTCCGATTTTGGCTTTATTGCATGAATAGTTTCCAGAAAGCGTAATTTCACGTTTTGGCGGCGTCAATTGGCCACCAAGACGTTTCGATTTGACGCCATTAGTCTTTTTTTTTTGTGGGGCTTCGTTAAAGACCGTGTTTACACCGATAATCCCCAAACGTACCGCCGAAATGCTCGAAAAAGTGTTCGAAAATTACCTCAAAAGGATCCACTGCTGCAATCAGTGGCGGTCATATATGTAAATGACATTGTATTTCGTACATAATGGCAAGACCCAAACATTATAATGAAATAAAAGTTTCATTGATATCATAGCTTTATGCGTGTTTTATTTTACATTACTCTTGAAACCGAAAAATGGATAATTCTGTACTTTTATTTTTAATTTGTACTTTCTATTTCCTATATTTTTTCATATCATATTTCTAATTTTTACTTCTTAATAACCATAAAGACAAAATCAATGTAATTTAATAAATAAATGCACACATGGATGCAATCCATCAATTAAAATTGAAAATTTAAATTTTGTGCAAAAATTCTGCGCAAGACAAAACACAGCAGCATACCTAGTGAAAATAATTTGCACAAATATCAGTTTGCGCAGGCGGTTTCTGTAGTCTAAACCCGCCTTAATCAAGTTTCTGTAATCTGTAAAACGGTAATAAGTATTTCTTTTATCGTCCTAGTCGTCTTTATATTAGACCAGGAGCAGGCTGCACAGCGGTTTAGCACAACTCAAAGATTTGTTGCATAATTTATTTACTTCAGGCAATTTTTTTTTTGCTAAGAGAGTAGAACTGGCTGGAAGATCATTCACATGTTTGACAATTGGAAAGATTTTTTTGCCATTAGCAATGAGAGTAAATGTATAAGAAGGAAAATGACTCAATGACTCAATATACATATACAATATTGAAACGAGCAAGTAGCAAAGACGATGGAAACGTACAGACCAATTATTTTTTTCTGAAAACAAAGTTGAGATGATTAGAGAGGGAGCCAAGAGAGTAAGATTATCTCGCTCTCGCCGTTATTCTCTTTACGCAATAACTCCATAGCTTCATACTTATATATTTATTATTTGCTATATATTATTTACTATTTTTTCATTACATATGACGTTAAAAAACGCTAAATTATTGAAGTTCTATGTTAGAAAAGAGAGTGAGAGGAGACATAAAAACGCACTTGAGCGAAGTTCACTTCAGAGAAATATAATTGGTACATATGCTTCTGTCGTCTTTGCAACATACCAACATACAATAACCGTTGCTGTATTCGGTTTTAGCTTCAACAGCTTTCCTCATAACTTACATGTTCGTTCGTAAGAAAACCTCACATATGCCAAGAGAGATTTACTCCAAAGACGGCGATTGCATTTGTCCTCTCTCTTTGGCATTGTTGTTTTGATGAACTACATTGACCTTTAAATTACATACATATGTACATGTGTATGTAAGTGACTATATTGGTGGCTTTTCTGAAATGGCACTTATAAGCCAGTGGATGCTCTTCTAATTAATTATATTCTCTTCGCCTTTTAGCATAGGTGGGTTTACCCCCACCCCTCTTAAGCATTTTAAGCATCCCACAGGGTTTTCAGATTTGGTGCGTTGAATGAATTCAGCCGCCCCCCAGAATGAATAAATGAATGATGTGGGTGGTAATGATGCATAATATTGCAGATTATTAGTTGCTGCAACTTAAAATATTTAGATGTGCGGATACAGTATTTTTCGAAGTTGAGTGAGATCGTAGTAATGTTAACTATATTTAGAAGAGATCATAGTAATGTTAACTATGAATGTAATTATTGTACCTCAGTACCCCTGGAGATGCAGTTCACTGAGTTGCGAAATATTGGGAAGGAAAGAAAAATAAACGACCATCAAACCTTGAGCTTAAATATTAAAATTAAAAAAAAATATTTTAAGAACTTAATTATAAACTTTAAAACGGCTTTTCATTTATTTTAATTTATGTTAGAAATTTAGAATAGAATTTAGAATATATTTAAATTTAGAAATTTTCAAATACACTACATTTCAATTACACTTATACAATTATATATTATTATACACATATACATCTACATACATATATATGTATACCTATATATATAATTTTAAAATCGAGTCCTATGTCATATTTCAAAAATTTGTTTGTGTACGAAAATTATGAACTTCCTGTATAAGATGTTTGGATGAAGTACCTTTTCTATATGAAGAGACGAGTTTCTAAATTAAATATACCAATGAAGGCATTTATAAACATGAATTATTCCTAAGAAGACACTTTTCTTTATACAGAAAAGTTCCTAAGAAGACTCTTTTCTTTGTATGGATAGGTCCTACGAAGACACTTTTCTATATGAACGTATAGAAACGTGAAGCGTCTACGAAGACACATTTGTATGTTGTCAAATTTCTATAATAAACGCTTTCAAGCTATTTTTCTCTATTTATACCTTCACCCGAAGGAATGAATGTATATGTAATTTGATACGGCAAAAATGTAACACCCAAAAGGAAGCGTTTAAACTGGCAAGTATCTTTTGATCAAATGCATTTCATAACTTTTCAAGTCAATTGAGCGATGTCCGTCAGTATGTAAGTAAATATACATATGGAACTTCTTATAACTCGTCACAGCCCAATATTTTTTCAGATCGTTTTCAGATCCGATATAAATTGAGCAATTTTCCGAAATTCAATACCCTCCTTGCAATCCATATTTGTATTCATTGCAATTCAATGAAATAAATAATTCTTGGTAAAATTGGAAAAAAATCGACTATGTAATCTCTTCCATTTTTGATACCTCCCATAAGAGTGACCAATTTAATCCATATATTCTTGGCTTTATATCTTCCAATTGGTTACACTAAATTTAATTGAATTTTACGCATGTTGAGCTTTTGCTAAAGCATAGCCTCAGTATAAAAACGGAGCACATTGTTATACCTATTCTGGTAACTTCCATACAAATGTACTGATTTTTCGAAATTTAACCAATTCTCTGTAATTTCCAATTAGTCATCCTAAATGATTTAGATTTTGTTTTTCATTACATTGTGTTACAATTCTCCACAATATGAGATAAAATCGATCATGTAATCACGCTCCTTCTGCTACCTCCCATACAAATGATCGATTTAACTCACATATTTTTTCCCCCATATCTTTCAATCCGCTGTACCAAATTCATCCAAATTTTCCATATATCTTAAATGTGGCAACCTACGTTATGAGAACGAAAATTGGTGACGATGGTACACCCATTCTAGTACCTCCCATACAAATTGGCCAATTCATCGAAATTTGATATGCTACTGTAATCGTCAATAATACTGGGTAAAATGTGAAAACCGACAACTCACCCTTTCTAGTATTTTACGCAGCAATACAAAAATACGTTGGTTGAAGTTATATTTAAGGCGAGATTTTTACACTGGTCCAAATAATATATGAGGGCGGCCTTTTCCCAACTAAAGTTGTGAAAAATATACTTTCTTTTTCAACATAATCTCCTTTTAGCTCAATACACTTTTTCCAGCGATATTTAGTAGCTTCTATATGCTGTTTATATTAAGAACTGTTAAACTCCTTAAAGTAGCCATCAACCGCATGCCCCACCTCTTCATTGTTGCCAAAATTTTTACCACTGAACCATTTTTTCAGGTTTGGAAATAGAAAATAGTCCGGGCGGATTGAATCGGGCCAATAAGGTGCGTTATGAAGCAATTCGAACTTTAATACCTTAATTTTGGCCATCGCAATAGTGGTTGTGTGAACTAAAGCATTGTCATCAGCTAAACGCTGCAACAAATTAGCATAATATCTGCTGCTGCTCGCGTTTTTCCTCTCTGAAAGTAATCAATAGAAATAATCCCATGCGCATCTCCAAAAACAGACGTCAGGACCTTGCCTGCAGATGGAACCGTTTTCGCCTTCTTTAAACACGATAGTCCGCTGATTTTCCTCTGTCTGGCCAACCACTCCACTGTAATATGTTCACGATGCTGTTTTTGCTCTATTGAAAGCAAATGCGGCACACATCTTCCACACAGCTTTCTCATTTTCAAATCTTCGGCCAATATACGATGTATAGCGCTTTATGAAATACTTATCATTTCAGCTAGCTCACACATCTTCAGCCGATGATCATTCAATACCATTTTGTGGATTTTCTTAACCGTGTCTGGTCGACCGCTACGGTGTTCGTCTTGGCAGCTTGTACTGCCTCGTTTAAAATCAGCTACCCAATATTTTATAACCGTAAACGAAGGTGCAGATTCCATCAGAGTAGAATCTAGCTCGACTTAAATATTAATTGGACTGAGACCTTTCAAATGGAAATATTGAATTACATAATGGTGACCAATTTTTTCCATGGTTACAAATTCACTCAGATCGTTTAATTTTGATGGCTCAAATAAAAATACTAAACAACGTGGCGTCTTGAACCGTAAAACATATATTTTATAAAGTTGCCACTTTTCACCAAAATATTTTTTTTTTTTTCAAACTACTGGCACCATCTATACGTCAGGTCAGCCAGTTTTGGTAACACATCGCCGGTTTCCATACAGTCGACTTTATTTCAAGCTGATTTGGTATCGTGGATCGTTTTTCCACATCAACGTCAACTTTATTAATTCCATTCAAACGTACAAAGTTGGTCTATTTATACTAAAACAACTTATTCTAGAAAACGCTACGATATTTCAGAGAGAACACATACATATGTATTTACATAACGGGTGCAACAAAGACAAAACATATTTACAGAACAGTGTCGTTTATCATAGACTAAATTCTAGAATGTTCTTATTTACAGATAAAGAGGGAAAGAGATTACATATCTACATATATCATACTTGAATATTCTGGGAGTGGTTTTGATGATCTTTCCGGAATATACACTTAGAGAAATTACACTCATATACTACACTGATTTCCAGCAGATTTTAGCCAACAAAGTCGACAGTATTGACGTGGTCTCAAAATTGATCGGTGTCAACGAGCCGATTTATATAAATTGCCTAATAATTTTTATTTTTTGAAATAGTAACCATAAATAAATCACCCAATAAATTCGTTTTGGGTTTATAAATCTGAATCGAAATTGACTGCAAAAACAAACAAAGAATTATAAGAATGAGTAATTAATCAATTTCTGCAATTTCGAAAAAATCTAGCTTTTGTCATGACACGATATGCGTTCAAAATATACTGCATTCGATTTTACTAATACTGAGACTAACCTTGTAAATCTCGCACTTCTAATTTACAGAGTGATCGCTTGTCGTTCACCATCTACGACACTCGATGGTACAATGAGAGCAAGGAATTTAAATGGCTAACAGGTATGATGATAATGCGCTCTAACCGTGTTGTAGACATGACAATCGGGGGTTTCGCTACGTTTTCTTTGGTAACACTAATGGCGGTAAGGAGTGAATAAATTAATCTATTAATGCATTATTTATTAATCAATAATTTAAATTTCTCTCCTAGATTATGCGTTCCAGTGGTTCATATTTCCTAATACTGAGAGAAGTTAATGAGGGGAACTGAATATTATATTTAATTCATATAATATTTATATTTAATATTATATTTATATATAATATAATATTTATAATTAATAATTTAATTCATATAATATTTATTATTAATTATAGTGTAATTGTAACTAAATAAATAATAAACGTAAAGTAAAATAATCATTGCTATAGATACGAGCGCGGTCATAAAAATAGCCGGCCTGACGTACAAATGGTCTCAGAAGTTTGAAAAACATTATTTTGATGAAAAGTGACAACCATTTAAACCATATGTTTTTAATTTCAGGGCTCCACGTTGTTTAGTATTGTTATTTGAGCTATCAAAGATAAAAGATCTCAGTGAATTTAAACATGAACAAAATTGGTCACCGTTATGTAATTCAATATTTTTATGTGGCAGATCTCAAGTCCCACCAACATTAAAGCCGAGCTAGATTCTACGACTGTAAAATATTGGATAACAGAGTTTGAACGAGGCCGTTCGTACGGGCTGCCAAGACGAGCACCATAGTGGCCGACCAATTGAGGTATCCACGCCAGACACGGTTAAGAAAATCTACAAAATGGTATTGAATGATCTTAGGCTGAAGGTGCGTGAGCTAGCTGAAATGATAGGCATTTCCTAAAGCGCTATACATCGTATATTGACCGAAGATTTGAAGATAACAAAGCTGTGCGCAAAATGGGTGCCGCATTTGCTTTCAATAGAGCAGCATCGTAAAAATGTTTCAGTAGAGTGTTCGGTGGCATTTCACCGCTATAAAGCCGAATTTTTGCGTAGATTTATAAACATGGACGAGACATGGGTCCACCACTTCACACCTGAGACACGTGAGACAAGGGAACATTCAAAGCAGTGAACTGAAATGGGAGAATCGTGTTAGAAGAAGGCGAAAACGGCTCAATCTGCGGGCAATGACATGGCGTCTGTTTTTTGGGATGCGCATAAGGATTATTTTTAACGATTATCTTCAGAAAGGAAAAACTATCAAAGTCGAATATTATTCTAATTTATTGCGGCGTTTAGGTGATGAAATTATTATGGAATTATGGAAAAAAGGCCCCATATGGCGAAAAAGAAAATATTTTTTCATCATGGCAATGCTGCAGGTTCACACGTCTACTATTGCGATGACCAAAATTAATGAATTAAAGTTCGAATTGCTTCACCGCACACTTTATTCACCAGATTTGGCTCCCTCGACGTATTTTCTGTTTCTAAACTTGAAAAAATGGATCGGTGGTAAACGATTCATTTACGATTCATCTAAAAGGAGATTATATTGAAAAATAAAGAAAAAATTTCCCAACTTTTTTATGTCGACCTCGTAACTCATTGGTTTTGGAAGATTTTTCATATTTAACTTTGGCAACTTTCCATTTATTTTCGGCTAAAATTTCGCTTCATTTTTGGGGAATTCTTCTTTTTATGGAATGATATGTTTTAGACGATTTTTCGCACTGTTTTTTTAAGCCAGTTTTCTTGTCGCTATAAACATCTGATTTGGACTAAAATCTCCAAGGAACCGAAATGATTCTTTTCGGCGTCAATATGTACGAAGATTTAACTGTAACTTCCCATATGCAGCAGAGTGAACTTTCATCTACGATCTGGTACAAAACCTGCTGGCATGACGAATCCCAGAAGTTTCAATATAGCGTTAATATGGTGATATTAAGATGCAATCGCACCATGTATTATATTTGCAAACATCCAGATTTACTACCATGTCCCTGATGACTTTAGTAAGCTGAGGAATTACGCATTCTATACGTTATTATTGCACATAAATGATTTGATTTATGTTTCCTTGTTAGATTGTCAAAACCAGTGGTTCTTTCTTTTTGCTGCTGAGGAATGTTAGTGAAATTGATTGAAGTGTTACAAGAAAATTTGGCCATATTATTTATTAACAGCAGCACCAGAATTTTTTTCTACAAAATCTTATGTAAGTTAAATAAGTTCCAGGAAATTCTACTCTTCACTTCAAGAGCAAATGACTTGTAAATAATTGCTTTGAGATTGTAAAAATCATACGGAACTTCTACGATTCCTTCAACATACAAATTCTCGAAACATAAATGCGAATATAAACTTGACCAGATTGTACCTGATGAGCAGAACGAAAAACGTAAGTAATCCCACGTAAGAAGTTATCCATTTAGTGGTTTCAAAACCGCCGGTCTGGCAAGGCTGTCAGCTGTTAAATATCTGTCATCTGAAGTGTTATTTATTTAGTAAAAGGTTTACCATTTACGAATATAGTTCATTCAACAACCGAAGATCGCGTAAAAATAGTTAAAACTTGATACAATAATGGTGATTCAAATGCGGGCACTTCTCGTGTATTACGGGGTGATTATGGTCGTTATAATTGACCTACAGTGCAAAGGATTTCCAAGATTGTAAAGAAATACGAAGGGACTGGAAGCGTTACAGATGTGGTCAGGAATGTGCTTCATTGCAATGTATGCACTGTCGAAAATATCGCATCAGTTGGTGAAAGTGTGGCGGATAATCCGAATTTGCCAATTCCACGGCGTTCTCAACAATTTGGCGTAACTTGCGGCTCATTATGATGAATTCTGTATCTGGATTTGTACCTCCATCCATATAGAGTCCAGCTCACGCAACAAATAAAGCCGGTTGACTATTCACAACGCCTTAGATATGTTGATTGGGTAGTGCAGCAACAGGTTTTCAACGCAAATTTTTCGTAAAAAATTTCCTTCAGTGATGAAGCTCTTTTCTCACTCGGTGGTTGCATCAATAAGCTAAGTTGCCGCATATGGGGCTCGGAGAACCCAGAAATGATTGTGGGAAAGCCATTGCATCCGAAAAAGTGACTTTTTGCTGTGCATTGTAGTCTGAAAATGTCATTGGGCCGTAGTTTTGCGAAAATGACGCTGAAGAAACCATTACCGTCCATTCAGAGCGCTATGACCGTATGATAACCGACTTTTTTTTTTGAATTTTCTTCAAAAATTCAATGGCTCATATTCATTAAACATATTATAACTGGTACTGAGATGATGCCTAAGTCAAAAAAAAAAAAAAAAAAAATCAGCCAAAATCGATCAAAAAGCAACATAATGTGGACTGATTCCTTTGACTAACACGGTGCCGTGTACATAGAATTTTTGCCAGAAGATCAGACGATAAATAAATAATATTTTCTGGGCGTTATTCAGGGTTTGACAGAACAAATTCATTGAAAAATTCTAGATTGATGGAAAGAAACCTCATAAACTTTTCTCTATAATAACTACCCAGTGGACGTTATTAAAAAACACACACACATTTTCACCATTTCTAAGGATCCATGTATGTTTACCGCTTCCAATGAATCACTTTAAAATCATTCCCAAAACAACGCTAATTAATTACTTAAAAACTTTAATTCGATTCCCATTTATAATTCCTAACAATTTAAGCAAAGCATGTTAGTATGAAATTTTCCAAAATCTATACCTTAGGGGACATAATATGCTCCGAAAACTAAATTTTTGATAGCCGATTTAAAGAAGATCCATTTAAAGTTTTTGGGGAAAACAATTTTTTATCGTTGAGAATCATTTGTTTTTGCGCTACCTCAGCATATAAAAAGAAATTCATTTTTTTCCAATAGACGGCTTAAATAACCTGTATCGCGGCTACGCTAGATGGCGTTAGAAGGATACTATTTCGAACCCAAAACCTTGCTCAGAGAGGTTTGTTCGATAAAAGCGAAAACGCAAGAGAGAGTGCTGAACATGTGAAAAGTATTTATGATCTTGATACTGTAATAGTCAATAATGCGCTATTTTAGTTTCGTCGAATTTTCAAAAACTCTAATAGAAATCCAAATCCGACAGTCATGCATTGCACTATTTCAATTACCCAGAAACTAAACATTGCACAAAAAACCTTTAGAAACCACTTTACTAAAGCTGGATACAAAATAAAGCTAGATATGTGAGCGCCAAGTGAGTAAACGCAAAAATACCAAGTAGACCGAATTTGCATCCACAAATCGCTGTCAAATCCCAATCAAATCCATCATTTTCTGAAGCGGATAATGACTGATGATCTGGTGGTGATGAAAAATTAGTTACCAACGGCAACATCACGTGAAAACGGTTGTAGTCGAATCACGATGACCCGGCGCAAACGCTGCCCAAGTAAGAATTGACGGTCAGGAATGTTTTGCGGTGCGTTTGGTGGGATTTGCAGGCAATCATCTAATATGAGCTGTTCTCCTACGGTCAAACTTGTAATTTAGACCTGTATTATCAACAACTAGATCGTCTGAAAGAGCCAATCGCCCAGAAGCAACCAGCTGTGACCACTAGGAGAGGAAATTGTGTTCCATCATGACAATACCAGCTTATAATCCGTACCTGACACGAAGTGATTGCCACCTGTACCTATCTATGGCGAGTGGAAATTGGCCTAACGAAAAAAAAAACTTGGCCATAAAAGAGCAAAACTCAAATCTAAAAATGGCCATTCTTTCAGAATTTTGTAAATAATTTAAACATTTTACGGTGATACTATGTAGAGACTGAACAGAGCAATGCAAGTTTACAAAATGTTTAATAATTCGCCTTAATTGTAGTTGTGGCCATTCAAAAGTGGTAATAATTACCCATATAAAAAATGGGCTAATTCAATATATAATGTGAAGAAAAATGGTGTGTCTGACATGTCCACTTAAAGTGGGCTTGTGGGCAAATTTGATCAGTTAGGGAAAAACTTTCCCGCGTAAGGACTGAATCCAAAGTTGGAATTATGGTAAAATTCAGTGTTTTTTCTGCAATATAACCATTCTCAAACCGACGTTAGGTCTCGTTAGGTTCTCATTGAGTCTCGTTTATTGAGTCTAAAAACAAAATGCGTGCAAATTCACATATCCCATACATGGTATGGGAAGAAATTATTTTTTTTTTATGATGATAGCAGTTACTGGAAAGATCAATACCAGCCCTAGCTATGGATATGGTTATTGAAAAATTATAAGGAAAAATATGAATTTTCAGCAGAAAAACTTTTCTTAAACGCTCACTTACCTCAGTACATTATCAGGCGATGCATCAACCACGACGCCATAGACTGCAGTCCATGAGAATGGGAGTATAAAATTCTGTCTGGCCGATCTTAAGATACCTGCCAAATTGTACGTGTAACCACTTGATTCCTTTTTTTTTTGCTATTCAATTTTAAACTGACATTTTTCCGTATAAAGCTGAAAGCAAAATTGTCTAAACGGAATTTCGCTCGAGGTCATTGATAGATTTCGGAAGAGTATTGAACTTTGAATTTTCAAATCTTTACGTGGCCAAAGAGGAATGCAGTAAAGGGTGATATTGAGAGTGTGGTGGCCTTAACAAGTAATTTGAGTTGTTCGATATTCTCTTTCCATTTCTCTGTAGTAACTCCGTTTTTTTATTTGATTATATTGCTTTATGATCTTGTTATGTATTATCAATGCATTGTCTCACGTTGCTTGAAGCGTATTGGTTTGGGAAATGTAAGCCTATTTAAAAAGAAAAAGGCAAATGTTTAGTATAAACAATTTAACCAATTTAGCCGTCATCGCCTTAAAGCGATGCCAAATAAATCTGTCAATATAAAACAAATTTACATTTACATAAATCTATCAAATAAATCAGGTAATGTTTAATCCTAACAGCAATCAAAATCGAAGCCCAAATCCAACCAAAAAAAAAAAAAAAATTAAAATTTCTAGTTTCGAACTACTATTGGAATTGGTTATTTCATTTTAATGGCGTCGATTTCTCTTCACATTTTCTGTCTGGAGAAATAATATTACATTTTCAAAAGAAAATGTATTAAAAACCAAAAATATTTTAAAAATGTTGAGTTATGAAATTTTTAACACAAATTTTAAATTATATGTTTGAAAATATAAAAAAATGAATAAACTGTGACGCTACGTTTAGTACACGCGAATATACATAGTTCGCATGATTACTTGAGCGACTGTCACTCCGATGTGTTTGACTAACCTTTCGAGATGTCGAGTAATCGACAAAACCTTTAAATGCTTCTCAAACTGTGACGTTCGAAATCGTCGTTAAACTGTAGATCCTGCTGGGTGAGTCTAAAAATAGAATGCCTATAAGCGCTCGCTGAATGTGAGAAGTTCTCTCGTGACTCATTCATGAGATGCAAGTGAATTTGTTTTTGGTTTTATTTTTAATATGAAGAACAATTTAAGGCAATTTTTATTCAGTCGTTTTCTTGACCAATATTTCACATTTTTTCGAATCGTGAAAATATAAAACATAACTTTTCAGGTGAGTTTATAAAAATCGAATGCAGCTTAGACTGGCATTTTCCTTCAAACAAACTGGTGACACCGGTTTTTAAAACAACGCTTTTTTGAAATATTCGAAAAATCTGTTTTCCGAGTCTGCTTCATTCGCTCAGATCACCTCATCTTCACTTCATTCAAATCATCGGAATAAACCATTTGACAATTCTATATTTAATTATAATACTTATTTTAATCATTTTGCAAACAAATGAAATAACAGCCACTCTAACAAACGTGATTGCGCTTCTGTTACTGATATCACAACTAAGACGACGACAACAACAACAACACTCAACTGCTTGCAAACTATGCTTTGATAAGTTTCGTGCATTTCTTACACCATCGAACCAGTATTGCCATGGGATGCAAATATAAAATATGCTAAATGACCAAAAATATATGCAAAATGCAAAAAAAAAAAAAAAAATAAAATTGTATATTCTCTCTGCAACGCTAAAAAAATCTGGAAAATTCAGCAAGCTAATGCTAAAAATAAAATTTATAATATTTATTTGGCTTGTAATTTAAAGCCTTCCGTCCAATTATAAGTAAATTACAATATGCAACAATTTATCTACTAGATTTAGTCTGCTCAAAAGAAAAATTTTAAAAATAAATTAAAAATTAAAAATTAAGTATAAACTTTATAAAAATAATACGATTTTAAAGGTATGATTGTTAAAGACAAACAAATATGAGAAAGACTAATTTACAAGTTAATCGGTATATAATCTGGAAATATGAGATAATCGTTATGTAATAAAGGCTGCTCACGATTTAATCGAAAACAAGATTTTACAGGAAAGTGTGAAAGTGTTGCAGAATGTGCCTTTTGCAAGAATCAGGATATAATTTAAATAAAATAATCATGAAATTAAACAGACAGATGTCTTTACTACTACTTAAAAAATTACTACTATTTAAGAAATTATGATAAAATTTACTTATTCTATCGTTAAGGTATGAAATATGTTTCAATAAAAGAAATTGTTAGTGCTACGGCTCCGTCAGCAACAAATATGAGTTGTTATGACATACGAGTACCTCGCAATTGATTATGATTGTTTACAATGATATGATCGTAAATTCCTTGAAATCCCTATTGAGTTTCACATTTCAATACGGTAATATATGATTATCAGGCATGTGCCTGACCAAAATCCATGTGATTAACCAAAATCCAGCTAAACAGTTAATTGATTAATCATACATTTGGATTAATCACATTTACGGCTAAAAGATTAATAGCGAGGTTTAAATATTCAACTATTTTTGCATATTCAAAACTCATGATTAGTTACATAATTAATCAAACTCGTCAACCAGAATTTTAATAATTAAACGGTTGATATTTTTTGTTTTGCTCTGAGCCACTCAAAATGATACAGTACTGATTTTTTTGTCATTTGAAACAAGCAAAACCTTTTTTTTTTATCAGAATCTATAAACATCCAGAATATTGTATATTTCTTGCTTTTTCGGAACTTTCTAGATATTTCTACAATGTATTGTTTTGGTCCAGAATTGTTAATATATGTTTGTATTTATTTATAAATGTAGAACTTCTCAAAATATTTAGAAAAAGGAATAAAACACGTAGAAAAAGATATACATATGAATACAATACAATAGAAAGCGTCTCAATCTCTGGTACATTCAAAACTCCTTTGGATATTACTAACTTTTTTAATAATTTTGCATTTGTTATCTTCCAAAAACATTTAAATTTATTAAATGTTTACTTAAATATTGAGAAATTTGAAGTGTAATGAAAAAATTAAATTCTAAAAAGTAAATTCTGAATATAACCTAATCTCTAGAACCCAGGAAATATGCTGGACAAATATTCATCTTCTGTACAAATATGTGGAAGCTCCTAAACTAAGAAATATATTTCTCTGAATTTTTTGTAAAGAAATTTGTACCTTGCTTTAGGCATTTTAAAATTCGAAACTAATCAGAACCCAAAAACACATTCTGATCAAAAAATTTTATACATATTCTTTCTTTGAAAACTCAAATTTAAATACACAAATTAGTTTAATTATTGTGCAATTTGAAAATAGATGTTCTTTTCAATATTACAAAGAGTACAAAAGAAAAGTTAAATCTCGTTGAATTTATAAACTTGCTAAGTCAAGATTTTTCGAAAACTATTTTCTGTTAGTTACCAAAAGTTTTAGATATAATTTGTATTTCTCCAAAATTCTAAAATGTATTAGTACAATAAATCTCGAAAATATTTGTTCAAAATTCATTCCTTCATCAAAAATCGAATTTGTTTAAAAAAAAAGCGATGTGTCTGTTTTTAGAATAGAAATAAGGTCTTAAATAAAATCGCATAGGAAAATAACCCAAAATTTCTGTACATTGAAACCGCTGAAAATAACAAAGATGAAGTTAAAAATTGTGTGTTTAGTTTCTAATTTGTAGCAAATAGAATTGTGGTAAAATATAAAAACATCTAAAAATTTACCATTTAAAATTTAAAGTGGAAAATTCGAAAAATTTAAAAAAATATGCAGAAATTCATTTAGCACTTAGATTAAAAAAAAAAAGTGCAGTGGCCACAAAACAAAAAAAAATATGCTAAAACAGCACTAAACATGTAGAGATGGTAACCCTGCATCGAACATCTCTCAGCGGCGCATCAACAGCAATAACATTACTGATTCTCGCAATTTACTAACATTTCTTTCGTTAAGCTTATGTTGTTGATGCTCTTACATTTGCTGCGTGTATAAGTATTAGTTATAACTGTCACTTATTTTTTTCATAATTTCTATAGACCTGCCATGACACTTGCAGATTGTTAATATATCAGTTAAATTGTGAACGCCAAAATATAAAGTATAAAATTTTAAATTGTTAATTTCGCGGAGAGGTAGAAAAAAATAAAGCAGATTTTCCACGCTATAGAATATTCATCAGGAACAGACATCAATAAAAACATTGGCGCGTAATATGTCACTTGATCACATTGTACAGTGTATTTAAATAAATGATTACCGGCAGTGGAAAGCAGCATAACTTAAATTCTCTTGAAACAAATTATTCTTCTTACTATTTCTTGTACTTCTATTTTTGGCGCAATGACAACTAGGCGCGAACAAGTAATATCGGAAATAAGCCATAAGGTGAGTTATTAAAATGAGATTAAATGGTATGCTTGCACTATCTTAGAGGAGGGGAATCATCTTTGTGGCTGCGTCCATGAAGTTTCACTTTCATCGGGTGTCTTCATGGTGAGCACATTCTCCATTTTCGTTAGACTATTTAGACCATGTGCTGAATTAGAAGCAATAAAATAAGCGCTAACTGTTGTTATTGATGTATGATCAAACCAGTAGTTAGGAGCCAAAAGTTCGGGCCGATCCGTGGCTTATGTATAGCCTACGTCTTGAATTGATTTTAAACGATATCACAATTCGTTAGATAAGTGGGCGTGTCAAAGATGCCTACTTTCCACTCACAATATATGGACTTATTTCATTTTGCCAGTAAACCACATATTTTCAGTATTTCTCAATAAAATCGCTCACGATTAAGGTAGTCCCTTTCCGACTACAAACAATTTTTTGACATCATAGTATGTATTTTCAAGTGGAAACTAAATATAGAAAAAATTAAGTAAGCGTTACTTGTGTTATAAAGCCGATTGCTCCGAGTATATCAACGGTTTTTATATTCGACAGCAAAAGGTGGGTGTAAGCGCACTAAGTTTTTGTGCCATTTGTAGCAATTAAAAATATTTACTTATCTGGGATATATGTAACACTTAAAAACAAATTAAACTAATTTTGTGTCAAAACGAACTCAAATGTAGTAAAATTGATCTCCATATCGCGCCAAGTATATTCTTACTCAAAATACGAAAAGTGTCCATGAAGACACTTTTCTCTACGTAACGTGTCCAAGAAGGCACTTTTCTCTACGAAAAGTCTCCATGAAGACACTTTTCTCTACGAAAAGTGTCCATTAAGACACTTTTCTCTACGAAAAGTGTCCATGAAGACACTTTTCTCTGCGAAAAGTGTCCATGA
>JAHXMU010000383.1:160977-175653 GCA_019455685.1 Philornis downsi | reverse complement strand
ATGAAGACACTTTTCTCTGCGAAAAGTGTCCATGAAGACACTTTTCTTTGCGAAAAGTGTCCATGAAGATTGTCTACGAAGACACTTCTATATAAGAAGTCACTTCATAACCTTTCTTTTCCTTGCGAAAAAAACATACAGTGAAAATTGTTTGTTAACGTTTTTTTAATATAATTCCAAGCCTAAAGGGATGACTGACAAAATATTTGCGGTTTTCGATTAATTAAAGGGCATAAAATTGCAAATTTGTATTGATTATTTGCCCGTAATAAGCGTGGGCGGAATTAACTAATTTCGCGCCACTTTCCATTTAGATCCATTCAACAGCTGATCGTCTTGTTAGAATGGACGAAATCGTGTTGCATACGATATTGCTTTATTCCATCAGTAGGTGAGTGTGATTTATTAGAAAAATTCTGGCAGTTTTCAGTAGATATTTGCAGGAAGGAAGGAATCCCGGATAAAACAGATGGGGGAAAAAGTGGTTCCAGTGGCAACGTTGACTGTGAACACATGAGCAAAGGCCACTCATACGGCAACTCTCTTGACATCACTGGTTTTCTCGTTTGTTTTGATTATCCGCATTCGTTATGCATTTTGTATAATTGATTTTACTGTAGACGGTAGTAATATAACTAGCTGGTACCTCTTTGTTTGGCGAAAGTTGTAATTTGTAACGTTTCCTTTTCCATTGCCTAATGAAATAATGACAAAGCCGCTGTTGCGACCTACCAATCCAACAAACCCCATTGTGTTCCTGGACATTAATATTAACAACGAATTTGGTAAGGATTAGCGTGTTGTGCGTGCACATATGGCTATTAATGAACTTTTTGATATGTCATTGATTTCTTCCTTAGTTGGTCGAATGATCATTGAGCTACGCAAAGATGTTGTTCCCAGGACGGCGGAGAATTTTCGAGCTTTGTGTACCGGCGAGCGTGGCATCGGAACGTTGGGGAAGCCACTACATTACAAGGGCATCCGTTTCCACAAGGTGACCAGAATGTATGCTTCACAAGGCGGTGATGTGGTGGATAACGATGGGACAAATGGCGAAAGTATATATGGGCCGTATTTTGAAGATGAAAACTTTACACTGCAGGTAAGGCAAATGTATCTGATAATATAGTTCAGAGTTGTGATGTCTCCCCAAAGACTTCGCTGGCTCATTCATGAGATGCTCGTGGGCTGATGTCGCAGCTCTTTGCAAATTAAAATGTTACATGGGATCGGCTCAAGGGTACTTCTAATGTGGTCAGAGCCCCCAAATGTTTCCCTCCAAATGTCTCAGATCATGTCAGGTTAAGAAAAATTGAGGTTTGAAACTGCTTTGGTAATTTGATTTTTTTGAGGTCATCAGCTAGTCTTAAGAATGCTAACTCTGTAAATATAACTATATCTTGGATGGCAAACCCAATAACACAAACACATTCAAACAAATCAATCCTCTAAATCAGTTGTCGTGTTTCCGTGGTCTACATGAGTTACCTTAGCTATAAAGACATATTTGTGAACTTTTTTTTCCTTATTCGTCAAAAATATGTTAATAAATATATTTTTCCTATTTTCAATTATGATGTTTTATGTTCCCTTTTTTTGTTTTTCAAGTAGTGGATGAAGAAATCAGCTGTTTCCAGGCGTTAATACTGGTGATGCTGAGAAATTCGTATAGCTTCCCACGGAATGGAATCAAAAATGTAACAAGCAGAAAGACGCGCTTAAAGCACCGGGTATGGTTCAGACAAATGTATTTCATGGCTCTTTAAGTCGATTCAGAGGCGTCCATCTGTCTGGCAGTGTGGTTACTTGGGAGAATCGTAAAACCGTTATGAAAGTTCTTAGAACTTCGCACTGCCTTATATTCTGCCAGATCGTAGCCGTAGAGTATAAATGGGTTATACCGATACATGCCTTATGGTAACTCCTACACAAATTAATCGATTTTCCGAAATGAAAGTTTGCACCGCAACTCATAATTCTCTGTCTACAGAAATCGAAATCTTACAACATACGATTTTTTTTAATCGGTATAAATATACGGAAAAACTCCTAATTTGCTGTCTTCAGATACGTGTTTTTTTTTTTAATCGTTACTATAGGAATCTTTTATAACTCGAAATATAGGAAATTTTGAAATCATTTATTTAGGTCTATAGACATATAAATTCTTACAGGCTAAGAATTGACATACATATTTCAAGAAAGTTGTGTACATTGTTGTACATTGTTTTATTTTAAATATCTAAAAAGAAACAGTTTAAAGTTATTTCTAGACATACAAAACTCTAGGTGTTGAATTGGGTATTCATTTTTTGCAATCCCGTTTCGGATATTGGATTCAGTAAATCCGCTATTCAAAGCAATATGTTGAGCATAATTTGTGGAATGGCGTGTTACATTAAATATATAATGATATCTGAGTGATCTCGGTGGAACATAAAATGAAATAAGCGACAATAATTCAGAACAATCAATTATACCAGCTATTATTTTGAATACAAATAACAAGGTATGATAAATACGGCGATAATGTGCAATGGCTGTAAGCCCAGTAACCAGCATCTGGTAATACAAGGAGGCACACAATCACCAAAGTTAATTGAAGAGAGAGTACATTTCAGAAAGATCCACTGAATTCTTCTTTTATGCGTAATATATTGGTTTTGCAAAGTGGACTCCAAACAATAGAGGCATATTCCAACTTTGATCTTACATAGAAAGTATACACTATTTTTAAAGTATGTGGATCAGTGAAATTGGAACAATTTCTTCTAATATAGGATTCAATTTAGGGATAATATAATTTATAAGCGAACTGAAAGTCAGTGCCTCATCAAAAAGAACACCCAAATCCATTTTACTTTCAGTAGCGAGGAATCTGTAATCAGCAATTTTGAAAAGCAGTTGAATTGGATTACGAGACCAATGAAATTAATGAAATGAAATATGGACACGCTTTGATAGATTTAATGAAAGTTTATTTAAGGAACACCAGTCAAGAAGATTATCTAAATCGTTCTGAAGATTTAGAGCCTCAGAAATATTAGAAATTTTGTGATATATTTTTAAGTCTTCTGCATCATTTATAAAAAAATTAAACAACATAACCACTAATAACGACTTTGCATACTCTATTTGATAAATACGATTTTAACCACTTTTACATCAAGGAATGAAATCCCATAGATTGCAACTCAACACAAAGTATACTATGAGATACTTTATCAAATGCTTTGGCGAAATCTGTGTAAACTGTTTCAACTTGAAGTCCAAGTTCAAAAGATGAAATACAATATTCTGTGAAAATTGTTAAATAATAATTATATAACAAAATTATAATTAAATAATAATTAAACAACAAAATAATAATTACATAACAATAATAACAAAAATATCAATAATTAGAGATGCTACGTAATTTACCAGAAATGCCTGTTTTAAAAAATTGTTATAACTTGTGAACTACCACGGATTTTGGAATGGGGATTGGACGTAAATATGCATCAGAATAAGTACAATAAAAATAACGTATCAGTTTGTCTTAACTCCACTTAAACCGTTTATCCTTGTCACCTCAAATACACTGAGTTCAGCATAGTAGTCCAGTAGTTTGTTTCATTATATTTTGATAGAGAACTCGAATCAAAGTAAGTCTCTATTTTGTTGTATAGGTATAAAGTATATCAAAGAGAAATCCAGTTTTTTTCCAAAAGATGACTTTAGTAATCTGTATGTGGGGTAATCTGTATAAGTATGATCAGGTTACGCTAGATAAGCATTAAAAACACAAGATTTCGTTAAAAAAAAAAATCTGAGAATTTTCGTTATTGCTTGACATTGTATTGTTTGAAGGTGTGTATAAGATCGGCACCAACAAAGAGGAGACAGGCCATATTTTACAGCTTTTGCTCGATAAATGGAAAAACGCAGGTTAGTTGGATCAAAATGTGAATACTTTTTAAGGTCCTGCTAATGTAACAGACATCTATGATGTCAAAGACCATCATTTCCGTACCGCTTCGACTGCCCCGGGATTAAACATTGCACAAAATTGCCTTTAATAACTTGAATAGGGCTGGACACATAAAGAAGCTCAACTACAGGGACTAACGCAAAAAAGAAAACAAACTTGATTCGAATATCTACCTGCGAATCGTGACTAATTAGGAATACATATTCCCAAAACCTTACAAAGAAGACCCAAAAAAGTTGGAGAACATTTTTCTTTATTTTTCAAAATAATCTCCTTTTTTTAAAAGGGCTTCGACCTTTTTCCAGCGATAATTAATAGCTTCTATACTCCGTTTATAGTAAGAATTGTCAAACTCCTTAAAATAGCCATCAACCGCAGACCTCCAAATTTTTATTGTTGGTAAATCTTTTACCACCGAGCCATTTTTTCACGTTTGGAAATAGAAAATAGTCCGAGGGGACTAAATCTGGCGAATAAGGTGCGTGATGCAGCAAATCGAACTTTAATTCATTCATTTTGAAACTGCAGCATTGTCTTGATGAAACAACACTTTCTTTTTCGACAAATGCGTCCTTTTTTCCATAATTTCATCACCTAAGCGCTGCAATAAATTAGCATAATATTCGCCGTTGATGATTTTTCCTCTTTGAAGATAATCAATAAAAATAATCCCATGCGCATCCCAAAAAACAGACGCCACGACCTTGCCTGCAGATTGAACCGTCTTCGCCTTCTTTGAACACTGTTCTCCCATTCCAGTCCGCTGCTTTGACTGTTCCTTTATGTCAGGTGTGAAGTAGTAAGTGGTAGACCCATATCTCATCCATGGTTATAAATCGACGCAAAAATTCGGGTTAATTGCGGTAAAAGATCGCTAAACCATCTACTGAAACATATTTACCACGCTGTTTTTGCTATATTGGGAGCATAGGTGCCTGCGCACAGGTTTCTCATCTTCAAATCTTCGGTCAATGTACGATGTATAGCTCTATTTACAATGCCTATCACTTCAGCTAGCTCACGGATCTTTAGCCGACGATCACCCAATATCATTTTGTGGATTTTCTTAACCGTGTCTGGCCTGGACACATCAATTGATCGACCACCTGGGTGTTCGTCTTGGCAGCTCGTACGGCCTCGTTTAAACTCTGCTACCCAATATTTTACAAAAACAAACTGTATATTATGTGTTATTCATAACATTGTCCATCGTTGGCATAGGGATCCGTAAATCGAATTTCAACTCATCGACTAATCGAGTTTTTGTAAGAAAAACTGAGGAAACCGAAATCGACTTTTGAGTTGTGAAAAACCTGAAAAGCCGACTTCTGAGCTGCAAAAATTTACTTTTGCTTCCGAGTTTTGACACTTTGTAAAATATAAAAGATTTTGCAACAGCGTCAGCATAGAGAAATAGTACCAATAAGTGTCTGTAGTTGTAAGCCGTCAGTTTCTAAAATCATTTCCGAAGAAATGTCTGTTTAAATATTACTCTATGCTGAATGCATTCTAAATCACGGCATTAACGAATGACAATGAAACAAAATTACAAATTATTGAAACTTCCGCTTGGAAATTGTGGAGACAATCTTAATTTTTTCAAAAACCGCTCAACTTGTAAGGAAGGTACTAAAAACCTAAAGTTAATTATTATTATAAAGCAGCGTTTCAATTGTTAATTAGAAATTTAAGAGAAAATTTAAAATTTTCTTAAACGATCAATTTATATAAGAGATTTCTGAAGGAGTCTATGAGTTTATTTTAATTCTTGCACTTAATTTTATCCAATGCTTGATAGGTGCTGGATTTGGTTGAATTCAATTCAGTAGAATATTTTTAAATCTCATTATGATTTATAAATATAAAGCCTTTTTCATATATACAAAAATAAAATTGTTTATATGAAAATTGTATGAATTATTATATACAAAAAAAAAATCCCGGTTTTCATATATTTGAAAAAGTCGAAAAATTGAAGTTTTATATATTTGAAAAAAAAGGAAAGTCGGGAAATCGTCTTTTCATGTATTAGAAAAAGTCAAAAAGTCAAGCTTTTCTGTCAGCTATAGTTGGAAATCAATTTTTTTTTCTATATTTAAAGAAGTCGAAACTTCGTCTTTTCTTGTTTTTGGAAAAGTCGAAAAATCGGTTTTTTTACATTTCAAAAAGACGAAAAGTCGAAAAATCAACATTTTGTATCAGCTATAGTCAAAAATGAAATTTTCATGTATCTGAAAAGGTCGGAACATCGAATTTTTATGTGTTTGAAAAAGTGGAAAAAACTAAAAATCTTTCAATACTATCCTGGATGCGATCTAAGTTTTGGGTTAAAAGACAACACCAAATTAGTCCTACCAAATACGCAATATGAGTTGTTTTTACATGAATATTCGCATTGGATGTCGATGTGGAAGCATGGCTATGGATTCATTTTTCATCGCCAGCGAGAATAGGGTGCAAAATCCCACTTCGTTTCTGTCTGGCAAGTAGCATTTCACTTGCGCAACAGCGACATTCAACAATTCTAGCCTCCAATGAATATAGAAGCCGATTTCTTTTCTTTTGAATCATTCCCAACTATTTTAAATGATGTATGATTTGTTCAGTCACTCCTAATGCAATCGCAAGTTCTTCTTTCGTTTGGCACGAACCTCTCTTCAATAATGAATCGCATTGCGGGTTTTCTTGCTTTTTCGGTATTCCGTTGTTTGCTGTTATACTTGCCTTCGAAATCAAACTCACCGTCGTTAAACTTTTGAAACCGTCCACGACAACTTCTCCCACTTAAAGCAGCCTCGCCTTTACAAGCCATCGGTGTGACTCAGTTCGCTCGACTCACAAAGCCGATACTTCTGCAAAAGGAAACATGTGATGCTCATATAAAATCGCTAATATTTCACGACTATGCTGTTGCTAAATGCTCATCCTTACAATATGACTTTTTACACCAGACAATCTCAACCATAAATTACTGATGAATTTATCTCTTTCCTGAATGTGTAAAACATTAGGGAAAGGGGAAAACGTTTTCTATGAGTCGCATTTGCGTTGAAATAACCCAAAGAATACGTTGAATATAAGTTCTATTTTTGTAATCCTTATAATGTATTCCTATTTCCTTTTTCCAGCATTCCGAAGAAGGTATCGTCAGCATGGCCAATTGCGGGCAGCCAAATACAAATAATTCACAATTTTTCATAACTTCCATGTCATGTGAGAATCTGGATGGCACCAATGTAGTCTTTGGCAAAGTTTTAAGAGGTTTTGGAATACAATGGGAAATGGATCAGAATACCACCGATGACGCCGTTCCCACCGCTGTAATTAGTACAAACAATTCGCTAGAAGCTAATGCGGAATACACAGATTTCTCTAATTACAGGAAATAGTTATTGCCAACTGTGGAGAAATTAAGCCCGGAGAAGATTGGGGCATAAATGATAATGATGAAACCGAAGATAAATTGCCACCATATCCCCAAGATTGGGTGGACAAACTGAAGGAATATACGGTACTATTATTATAGTGTTTAAATTCTCACTTGATGGTGGTGTTTTAATTGTGTTCATCTATTATCTTGTAGTCTGATGATGCAGTTGACATTTTGATGTCTATCCGTAATGCCGGTAATCATTTCTTTAAAAAGAAAAACTACATTAGCGCAAGGCAAAAGTACCGCAAAGCTAATCGTTACTATGCTTTAGTGCGAAATCGTTTTAATTACCACAATACCACTGACGATGGTCTTCAGACTTTGGATAATTTCTTTGTTCTCAACAATGTTAATCTGGCTACGGTTGAACTGCATCTTAATGATCCTGTCAATGCCCGTCGCTATTGCAACGACGCATTAAATCTGGATGATACGTGTGGGAAGGCATACTATCGACTTGGCCAGGCACAAATCGGTTTGAAGAACTACGAAGAGGCTATAGAGAGCTTAAATAAAGCCAATGAACTGATGCCAGATAATAAGCATATCATTAATGAATTAAAACGTGCCAAACAGCTGCAGGCTGCCTATAATCGTAATCAAATGCAAAAATTGAGGAAGATGTTTAACTAGTTATAGCATGAAAGGATTTCAAGAATCTTTTTTTATACTATTACGATGTTCAAATGCACAAATGCCTGAATATTATTAAATTTATTAAAATGTCTGTTTGCTTACCAATAATATATAAAGAATGATGTCTTATTGTTTTTACCTCATTTAATAGGAAATGCATTTCAATAAAAATAAAACGGCTGTACCGAATAATAATGAAAAATCAGTTTATCACAAGATGCGTTTTTTCATTGTTCTAGGGTACAATTATCGCATCAATTTCGTACTGTAATCGGATTTCGAAAATGGTGCAAATAACGCATTTGAATCGAAATATCAGAATTGCTTACACCTATGTAAGCACAATAATGTAGGTACAAAAAAATTCCGTGAATTGCTCAACAAAACATTATTCTATTATTCATTTATATTTATTGTATCGTCTTCAAACTGGGTGAAAACATTTATCAGAACCTTCTTCAGAAAGGACTTTGTTTCTGGCCGCGAATTCCTTTTGTTTTGGTCGACTGAAAACAGGTGTCTCAAAGTGGTAATCTCAATTTTGGAAATGACTCCGTCTGTAGTCATTTCTGGTAAATACGGTGATTGTTCGATATTTGTTCAGTTTTTGTTTTTACCAGAATGATAGCCTTGTACATGATGTCATTTCGCGGCGCAAAATTCTTGGGTTTTCTTTCCACAAATCTTGTATTTTCCGACGACTCTTTCAAACGCCGCATAACATCCAGATAATGGTCTTTGCTTGCTGTCTGATCTTCTGCCAAAAATTCCGAGTACAGGACAAAGCGTTAATGAAGGAAATCAACGTAACATAACCTCGAATCTTGATCAATTTTGACGTGTTTTTTTCGTTTTTGCTGGTTTGAAAGGTGCTGTACCGAAGCCTGTTAACTGATTTGCATGCAGACCTTGTTCCATCACCAATTATAACGCACATTATGAATGTGGGGTCGGAATTGGTTCATTTCAGCTTGTCTTTGGCGACATTTATGCGATTGAGGTTTTGAGATAAATTCAGGAACTAGTCGAGCGGCAATGCGTTTCATATCCGTATAATTGTATACGATGGTGCGAATTGATTTAAGAGATACAGTCCACGGGTGTTTTACGTACATCTCACCGTGCTAATCACACTGCGCATGTTATAATGTGATTGCCAGCTATCGCAACTGTGTATGACTAAGATTGAAGTACAATATTCGCGAGACACGTCAAGTTTAGCGGGTTCTTTCTCAATCTTAAATTACCATTTCTTTCATTTTATCAATTGTTAACTTCAATTGAAGACATTGATGGCCGGCCAAAGCTAAGCAAAATTTCCACCACGTTTCGAATACACTGTACCACTCATATGCACTGTACCATACACGTGGTTTTGACAAAATCGATTCACTGCAAGACTTCTGTAACATATTCAGCGATTCGAATGCAATAGAAAATTTGAGGCAAAATCTTACCCCGACATTTCTATGTATTTCAAAAAAATTTAACTTAAGACGAACTGATAAAATCGATTATTGCAAACAAATTAGAGGAGAGATCGTGCTCACATTCCGTGGAAGTACAGTTTGTAAAAAAGTCTTCAAATCAAAAATGTTTTAGGAATTTCAACTTCAATGAAGAAAAACAACAAAAAAGCATATTATTTGTTTTTTCTTTTTTTTATGTACATAACTGTTTTTTGTCTGTTGTCGACAAGAAGGTGCCGAAACTGCAATAAAAATACATGCACACTTACAACAACAACGCTACAAACAAATCTACCTGCTTTAAGTGGTGCAAAAAAAGGTGTTAAAAAAAACTAAGAAAAGAAGAACCGTTAGTTTTTTGCACATTACTTACAAAGAAATGAAGTTTTCCGTATGCTAAGTGCAGTTGATAGTGTTTATTCATAAAATTGAGCGCCTACAAACAACTAATGATAACGGAATTAAATAAATACAATGCCAGGAAAACAACTCGACAAAAATATTACACAGCTAGTGTATTACAATTATTACAAAGGAAAATCTCACAAAGAAATTGCTGAAATGTTCTCCCTCAACTTAAGGACGGTGTATAATGTTATTAACCGTGCTGAAAAGAAGGGTAGGCTTGAGCCGAAACAAACACCAGGCCGATCAAGAAAAGTCACGCGGCGCATTGAGCGTAAAATTTTGAAAACTATTGATGAAAATCCACTTTCCAACACTAGAATGTGCAGTAAGTATCTCTCATCAGACCATTCGAAACGTACTGTAAAACCATCAATGCTTTTCAAGAGTTGCCAGGAAAAAACCTTCACTTTCCGCGGTAAACATTGAAAAAAGATATATATTTGCCATTGAGCACATTTATTTTCCTCCGGAGCACTGGGATGATGTAATTTTTTGCGACGAGACAAAGGTGATGCTTCATTACCACGATGAACCACAAAAAGTTTGGCGGAAACTTCTGATGGGCTTAGAAAATAAAAATATAATACCTACTGTGAAGTTCGGAAAATTATCTGTTATGGTGTGGGATTGTATTTCAAACAAAAGTGTTGGCGAAATGAGAATTTTGGATGAAATAATTACGAAGGAAGTCTACTTGGATATTTTAAAAAATGAATTCAACACCAGTGCACGAAAATTCGATTTTGTAGACCCAGGAAATCCCGAAAGGTTAAAATATAAATTATACCAAGATAATGACCCAAAACATAAATCGTATACGTGTAGATCCTGGCTATTGTATAATTGCAGAAAAGTAATTGATACTTCAGCACAAAGCCCTGATTTAAAGCCAATAGAAAATTTGTGGGTTCACCTTAAGAAAAAAGTCGGAAAAAGGTCTCCAAAAAACAAACAACAGTTAATAACATTTATTAAAGAAGAATACCAAAATACCAGGCAAATATGATATACCAAAACTGATCCATTCAATGGGTAGGCGCTTGCAATCAGTAATTGATGCTAAAGGAAGGCACACGAAGTATTAGCAGCCAAAAAAAATTTTTTTTTTCACATATTCAGAAAGCAGTTTTGAAAACATTTATTTTTCACCATGAAACTTGAATCATTTTTTTAATTTATAATTATTACTGAAACTTTGAAATTAATTTTGTTTTTTTTTTATGTAAAATATTTAAAAATAGCTTTATTTACATAAATAAAAAAAAAACGGATGAAAAAAGTTATTTACTTTACATGAAAATAAGAGTTTCTCTTAAAGCTTTTAATTTTCTATAAGGTTGAAAACACTTTTTACAAACTGATGTTGGGCGATTGTGCCAACTTAGTAACAACATGGATTTCAATAATTCTTTTAAGAGAATTTTTGGAATGGCATTGGTGATTTCTTTTGCGTTAGTATAAAAGTGTGAAGGGTGTCAGAAGGAAAGTGTTAATTGTTAGCTTCCCAGGAAAAAATTAAAGCATAATTAAAGTTGGACTCTCGTTCGCATGATCGCAGGTTCAATCCCGCACACAGCCACCTATCATTATTTGAGCGACGGTCACCTCGATATATCTGACGAACAGTAGAGGAGTAGAGGAGAGAAGTAGAGGAGTAATCAACAAGTCTGGTAAAAGCTTCTCAAACTGCTTTGTATAGAATCGTCGTTAAACTGTAAGTCCGGTTTCAATCAGCCTAAAAATAGAGTGTGAGAAACTCTCTCATATCTCATTCATGGGTTGCAAAGAAACTTGTTTTTAAAAGATGCAAATAATTTACAAATTTCTGAATTCCTACGCTTAGAAATTACAGAGAAGGCACTGTTTCTATATTAAATTCAGTGCAATTGAATGAAGGATATAAATTTAATATGGATCAAATTTGGTAATTTGTACGCGAGTTATTAAAGGGGGAATGGTTATTAGGTCGCTTTTATCGAAGTTTACCGAGTACTACAACTGACAACAAATGTGAATGACTGCAGTTTATGAATTAGCAATGGCAACGGAAAATTTAAATTTCAATAAATCAGTTAATTTATGTGGGAAGTACCAGAAGGTATGTGTGGATGGACGCCTTTCTCATTTTTAGTAATTAATTCACCAAACGCATGAATTTTGAATAGCTTAGGAGAGCAAATGTGTTCCATCACTATAATGCCAGGCCTCACACGTCGATTGTAAATCCCAGAAACTTTTTAATCCAGACCTAGGTCCAAGTCTGGATTAATGATTACCACCTCCCATCAAAAAAACAAAAAAAGTGGAAGTCATTGTATAGAATAGTATTTTCATGGCTTCCACAAATGTCATATAGCATTACGTTATAAACATTTAGTATACATTTTTAGTATTTTTTGTCGTTTAAAATTATTAGCCGCTGTTTGCCAATAGATGGCGCCAGCTGCAGGTGCTAGTCGATTCTGCCATAACCTAAACGTCATGAGCCAAGCTTAGGCATATGGTAAACATACCGCCTCGACACAACAGTGATTTTGTTTTGACGCCACATCCTTTGGTTGTGTGAATATGTATGATTTTGTGCCAAATAATCGTCATATGCGGGAAGTTAATGGTTTACTTTTTTTCAATCGAAGAAAACGCCAGTTTAAGCTCATCGAGAGCTTCACAATGTTTACGGAGACGCTGCTTTAAGTGAAACAAGGCGTCAGGATTCGTTCCGTCACTTAAAAGACGGTGATTTTGATCTTGGCAACCGTTCGCATGAAAGAAGACGAAAAACCTTCAAAGACACTGACTTGACGGCATTGCTTGATGATGGGGATCCGTATCAAATGCAGGCAGAGCTTGCTTCAGTATTAGCAGTTACCCGCCAAGCCATTTCCAAGCGATTGCATGCGTTGGGAATGATTCAAAATGATTCCTTATGAGGTGAAGCCAAGAATCGTTGATCGTCGTTTTTTCGCCTGTGAACAACTGCTTCAGAAAAAAGAAAGTCATGGGGGCTGCCTTATCATGCTTCTACGTCGTCGCCTCGGCCAAATATTCACGCTGCGAAGGTTATGCTCTGTATTTAGGGGGACCAGGTCGGTGTTATTTATTACGAGCTGTTGAAACCAAGCGAAACCATCACTGGGCGATTGAAACTCAATTAAGGCGATTGAGCCAAGCTCTGAGCGAGAAACGCCCACAACACAAGGAGAGGCACGGAAAAGTGTTTCTTAAGCATGACAACGCTCGGCCTCACGTAGCCAAGCCCGTTAAAATCTACCTGGAAACGCTGAAATGGGAAGTTTTATACAATCCGCCATATCCTCCAGATATTAACCCCTCCGATTATCAGCAGTTCCACTCATATGACGGCATTAAGAAATGGCTAAATTCGTGGATAGATTCAGAAGATGAACAGTTTTACCGTGACGGAATTCGAGCTTTGCCAGAAAGATGGGGAAAAGTGATAGCTAACGTTAGGCAATACTTTGAATGAATCACTGTAAACATGTTTTCCTAATAAAGTGAATTTTTGTAAAAAAAACAGCGAGAACTTAGTAGCGCATCTGATATTTATTATGTATTTAATTAAAATTATTGTTCGTTAATAACTTAAATTAATTAGTTAAGTAAACTCCGATTAAAAGAAGAACATTTTAAGGAAAACGATCTAAAAAGTTTTCATTGCTTTAGAAGATCTGATGAAAAGGCAGTGAAAAAGTGCCAAAAACATTAGTGTCATTTCCTATGTCAAGTCCTTGTTAATTCATCGATGATTATCAAGTATTTCACCACTTCTAGACTACGTTCAGTAGATCTTTTTGACTTCCCTGAATGATCTTTTTTCACTGGCCTATTCCTGCCTATGGCGAATGATTTTGCATCTAGAGAAATTTCCAAAAACCGACTGCACTATTTGTTTTGCCAATAGGGATGAGGGTTTCTGAAGAGGAGAGAGGAGACATAATGGAATTATCTTCTAAATTGCAACAACCCAGCAAAAAAAGTGAAAGCTATTCAAAAGGAATTACATTTTTGCCACTTCTAAAAATGCAATCCATGCGTACTTGTCACTTCCAGCGAAACCACCATTGTGAAGTGTTTAAAACATTGGTTTTATTTTCATTCATGCTCCAAAGTGTTTGGAAAAACATTTATTCACCTTTCTTTATATGGTGACCGATACGCTGAGTTATTCTATTTGTAAAAATTATAAATTACAAATATTCAGAGATCAAATAAAGCGTATACATTTCTGTGGGTTGTAGTCCATGGTATAGGGTATGTAAGATATGACAGTAAAAAACATTAGGCGCCCTTTTAATTCCGTGTCAGTCTATTGAGTTTTTTTTTTTTTCACAGAAAATATCAAATATGGGGGATCTGCGGGCAGTTTATCGATATACCGAATTTTAATACAAATAAAAATACAATAAGAACAAATACAATAACAACTAATTCTTTTGAATAACAACAATTTGAAACCGACAATTTGAATTCTCATTACACCTACATTACTCCTGAATGTATAAGGAAGAGGCATCATAAGATAGTGCTTCCCTTCTATGACAGCCCTATGTTGATTTTCATTGGTGATTTTGCAATTTTTTACTACTTCCCCATTACGAGTTGTGATGAACATTTGCCTCTTTGGAAGCACTTTATAATATAGTGTTTCCCTTCTATGACAATCCTTTGTTAATTCCATTGCTGATTACGCAATTTTTCAACACTTTCCCGTCATAAGTTGTGGTGAATATTTG
>JAHXMU010000383.1:149391-160967 GCA_019455685.1 Philornis downsi | reverse complement strand
CATTGTTGATAACGCAATTTTTCAACACTTTCCCGTCATAAGTTGTGATGAATATTTGATTCTTTGGAAGCACTCATTTGCCGAGAAGTTTTTGAATAAAACGATGCATCTGATGATCCAAATCGAATCATTATAACTATAATAAGTAAAGCTTTAGTGTTATGCAAATATAATGGATTTCTTTTTATCGCATCTTATATTTGCGGGATTTGAAATTCTTCAATACGATTTTGCCACCTATTCACCGTTTTTTGCTTAAAATTATCTGGCAACCATCTGACTACATCCTATTAACGAACATAATGAATTGGGAAACTGTGGTAAAGAGCACAACTGAACATAAATAAGAGCATACAATTAGGAGAAAGCACATGCTTAAGCGCATGACCTCAGAAAAGTGTAAGTGTAAATTATATGAACGAAAATATAATTTAAGAGCGGCTTTTTTCACTGGAATGCAAAATAATACTCTTAACTGGAATATAAACAATTTGTTGAACTTGAAAACTTGATTTTATAGATTTTTGCTGTTTAGTTACTGTTGTGCTGCCTCATCGGCATCAATTAACTGACGAGCACTCCCTGAAAGAGGAGTTGGTGTTCAGTCTTAAGGAATTAATCCTGTTGACGAAGAGGAATTTATTAATGTATTGCGAAAGCTTTATGGCTAAAGTCAAATACAAACACAAGTAGCTGCATGTAGAAATGTTTATTTCAATGTTATGATTCGATGCGATTTTTGGGAATCTTATTTACTTTGTATCACAAAATTATCTCCGGAAGTTGGGTGCAGATTGTTCAAGGGAATTTCGTGATGAGAATACTTTTTCGCAGAAACAGGCAGAAGAATGGATTTGTTAAACAACACGAAGATATTACAATGCTGCAAATTCCTCAGAAAAGTGGCCCAGGTTATGGTAAATGGAAATCCCACGTGAGCGAACTTAGTTTGTGGAAATTACTAACAGAATTCCTAGAATCATGAATCAGAGCGGAAAATTAATATTGTTTCGTTTCTTGGCGCAAAAAGGCCTGACAGAAAAAAGCGAAGACCAGCAATGGTTCAAATAATTCATTTTCTGAGTTTACGATACCCCAGGCTCTCAGAAATTCTCCCATCTAAAAACTTTGTCTGATTTTATGAATGCAAAAATTTCAAATGAAATGCTAATAAATCTGGATCAGAATCTAAATTATTTCTAATTTCGTTTTGGGTGGGTGTATGAAACAAAATCAAATTTTTGTTTTTGTAATTTTGTATTTGTAAGTATGAAACTGAAACAAAATTCAGTACATTTTGAAATCGGTCGTCGAAGGCAGAATCAAAATTTGTGTATAATTTTAGATTTGGATTTCAGAAATTGAAACAAATCAAAGGTGACGACCCCTGCAAGAAACCTTTTTCCTTCTACTATCTTATAAATGATATTAAAAAAAGGACATTCAATTGTTTAATAACATTTTTTGTGGCTTTATTTTAAATGTTGTAACGTTGAGCGTTGTTCCACTGCGACATTTACTATTTTAAGATTTCCAAATCCTGCAAAGTAGTTTTACCAAAGTGCGTGGATTTTGTTTGAGGGTTTATTGTTAGCAAACGACAAGAAATCATAGGCTCTGAATGGGGCTTTTAGAAAAGAAAGCCATGAAATTACAAAAAAAAAAAAATTGTATGGAAAAAAATACTGTTTCAATTTTAATGCAAGAGGAATCGCCTGCAGACAAGGTGTGTTCAAAAAATAAGTTAAATTTTAGTTTTTCTCAAAAATATTTATTTATTCATCAATTTCTATTTTATCTCCTTCAAAGTAGTCCCCCTCAGATATAATACACTTGTGCCAGCGTTTTTTACAATCCTCGAAGCAGTCCTGGCATGCACTTTTTGGTATGTCCTTGAGCTCTCTCAGCGATTCGCTTTTTATCCCCTCAATCGTCGAAAGCACAGTCCTTTCATGCGTCTTTTCAATCTTGGGAACAGGAAAAAGCCGCAGGAGGCAAAATATGGTAAATACGGTGGCTGAGGCATGATAACGGTGATGTTTTTGGCCAAATAATCTCTCACAGGTGCATTATCATGATGCAAAAGTCATGAATTTTTTCCACAATTCCGTACTGCTTCACGCAAACGGCGCATAACTTCAAGCTAATACTCCTTATTTACCGTACGACCCTGTGGTAAGAACTCCTGATGCACTACGCCATGGTAATCGAAGAAAACAGTGAGCAAAACCTTGACATTTGATCGAACTTGGCGTGCTTTTGTTGGTCTTGGCTCTCCTGGCCTCTTCCGTTGGGACGATTGAGCGTTGGTTTCGATGTCATAACTATACACCCATGAATCGTAAGCAGTTATGACCCTTTTAATCAAATCTGGATCACCGTTGACGTCATTCAACAATTCCTGAGCGATGCTCATGCGACGTCGTTTTTGGTCAAAATTCAGCAATTTTGGAACGAACATCGCTGCCACACGCTTCATACCCAAAATTTCCGAAAAGATTGCATGGCATGAGCCAACCGATATGCCGACATCCTCAGCAACTTCTCTAATTGTGATTCGACGATTCTCCATAACAATTTTCTTTACTTTCTCAACATTTTCATCGGTTGTTGATATGCTGGGGCGTCCAGAGCGAGCGTCGCCATTCACATCTTCTCGACCTTCTGCGAAAAGCTTGTACCACTTGTAAACATTTTTTTGACTCCGAGCACTCTCACTTGGCGTGCTTTTTTTGGTCTTGGCCCTCCTGGGCACTTCCATTGGGACGATTGGACCCAATCCAACCATTCCTGAGCGATGCTCATGCGACGTTGTTTTTGGTCAAAATTCAGCAATTTTGGAACGAACCTCGCTGCCACACGCTTCATGCCCAAAATTGGGATTCGACTATTCTTCATAACCATTTTCTTCACCTTCTCAACATTTTCATAGGTTGTTGATGTGCTAGAGCATACAGAGCGAGCGTCGCCACATTCACATCTTCTCGATCTTCTGTGAAAAGCTTGCACCACTTGTAAATATTTTTTTGGACCCAGAGTAATCTTACCGTATTCCACTGTCAACATTTCAAGTATTTTTGAGCACTTAATTCACTTTTTACACAAAATTTAATGCAACCTTTTTGATACATTTTGTTTTTTCGATAACAGAAAATCACCGGACCCGCAAAACATTTGTCTTATTTATGCCTCTCACAAATAAACTAAACATGCTATGTGGATAAAACCGTCAACATATCTTCGAGTGTACCAACATAAAAAAAATAATATTCGAAAGTCGAATTTACGTAGCCCGCGAAATTTTAAAATTCACCTTATATTCGGTATGACCTTCACAGCGCGCTGAAATGAATCATTTCAATCGGCCCAAGACAGCGTTCACAATGTTGAGTGTGTTAAGTTTAAGAAATAGCCAGAAATCAAGCTATGCTAAGTTTGGCAAACGCAGTGATTGCGGAGCGATATTAATTACATTTTTGGGCGAAGAGCCGAATTATCGAACCGCAAGCACCAAGAGTTGTCTGACCATGAACACGTTTCCTTCTAGCTTCATCCAAACAACGCACAACACTCAAATAATAATCCTCGTTTGACCTGCAGTAAGAAACTCATAATGCAAAATACCGCGATAATCGAATAGAATTGTCAGCATGATCATAATTTTTAAGGCACTTTGGTGTGATATTTTCAGCCTTGCTTCACCTTCGCCACGATATCCATTCGATTGGTCGGTTGTTTCCGGATTGTAAGCACAGAGCCGAGTCACTTTTTCCGTAGCAAAGTATTTTTCAACGTGCTATTTGCCTGAAATCTCCTCTTCACACATTTTAACGTTCTTTTTGGTAAAATTTTAGTATTTTGGCGCCAATCAAGATTGAAACATCACAAATCACTAAATGTATAGAGTTGTACATTTTTCGGTTTCAAAAGTGAAGATCAATAAAACATACATAAAGTTATGATTTCGATGAAATTTCATTGTAATGCTTGTAATATTGGGTGCGCACCTAAGTTCTCGCTGTTTGCCAATAGACGGCGTCAGCTGTAAGTGCTAGTCGATTCTACCATAACCTAAACGTCATGAGCCAAGCTTAGGCATATGATAGACATACCGCCTCGACACAATAGGGATTTTCTTTCGACGCCATATCCTTTGGTTGTGTGAATATGTATGATTTTGTGCCAAATAGTTGTCATATGTGGGAAGTTAATGATTTTTTTCTTTCAATCAAAGAAAACTGCAGCTGATGCCCATCGAGAGCTTCACAATGTTTACGGAGATGCGGCTTTAAGTTAAACAAGGCTTCAAGATTAGTTCCGTCACTTTAAAGACGGTGATTTTGATGTTGACAACCGTTCGCGTGAAGGAAGACGAAAAACCTTCGAAGACACTGAATTGATGGCATTGCTTGATGGGGATCCGTGTCAAATGCAGGTATACCTTGCTTCAGTATTAGCAATTACGCGCCAAGCCATTTCCAAGCGATTGCATGCGTAAGAAATAATTCAAAAGCAAGGAATTTGGGTTCCTTATGAGTTGAAGCCTAAGGACGTTGAGCATCGTTTTTTCGCCTGTGAACAACTGCTTCAGCGACAAAAAAGAAAGTTTCTTCATAGTATTATAATGGGTGACGAAAAATAGATTCAATCCAAGATAAGAAAGTTATGGGGGCTGCCCGGCCCTGCTTCTAAGTCGTCGCCTTGGCCGAATATTCACGCTGCGAAGGTTATGCTCTGTATTCGATGGAACCAGGTCGGTGTTATTTAGTACGAGCTGTTAAAAGCAAGCAAACCCAACACTGGGGATCGGGATAGACTTCAATTAATGCAATTGACGCCCACAATACGCGGAGAGACACAAATTGATTCTTGGCAACGTGGCCAAGCTCGTTTAAACCTACCTGAAGACGCTGAAATGGGAAAATCCCATTCGCCATATTCTCCAGATATTGCGCCGTCCGATTATCATTTGTTCCGTTCAATGGCACACAAAATGGCTAGATTAGTGGATAGCCTCAAAAGACGAACAGTTTTACCGTGACGGAATTCGAGTTTCGCCAGAAAGATGAGGAAAAAGTAGTAGCTAGCGATGATCAATACTTTTAATGAATCATTTGTAAACATGTTTTCACAATAAAGTTGCGTTTTTGTAAAAAACAAATAAATAAATAAATAAAAAAACTTAGTTGTGCACCTAATACAATGTTATTTAAATGATCGCCTTTGGATTGGTTGCAACAGGGGATCCCCCAGCGTCATTTCGAAAATATACGACTCAATGACGCCCCCGGACGAAAATGCGTGCCAAACAGTAACTTTTTCCGGATGCAATGCAAAATTGTTTAAGTTTTAAATATTTTTACGCGTTCTGCGCTTGTCAAACAATCCATATTCGTAAATGGCAAACCTTTCACTAAACAAATAACACTTCAGATGACAAGTATTTAACAGCTCATAGCCCTGCCAGATTGGTGGTTTTCAAACCACTGAATGGATAACCCTGTATAAGGTATAATAGAAAAGGAATACATTATTCCTCCGATAGAAATTTGTATCTTGCTGTGTATAAGTGAGATCGGATTTCGTTAGATGGCGTTAGAAAGATAAGATTTCGTATTCAAAAGACTACTTAGACAGTTTTGTGATTGCTCTACTCTGTTTTGTTTGCGGGCGTGTGAAAGATGCACACCAGCAAAGGGAAAATACGCCATAATGTACAGTTTATTTCCGATAAAGGCTGATACTATACTGATTTTTCGCAGTGAAACTCCATATAAGAAAAAAATGCTTACGAATTTTCCCCCAGACAGCATCCTTGATTTTCCTAGGTGTCAATACGAACCTTTTTTTTGTTGTTTTCCAGCACGGAAATTCGGACAACTTACATTTTTCCATAATATGTGTGGGAAAGGATTAACGGGTAACAACGAACAATCTCCTCATACATGAGTCAGTGTTCAATACGACGTAAAGATGTAATGACTTACATCGGACGACGCTAATTTTGATCGTTTTCATCACTGTTTTTATACTATTTTTTTTATTTTTTTTTTTTATGAGTCTTAAAATCATTAAATAAACATTTTATGTATCAAATTTTATGTAAAATGAACTATTATTTTGTTTGCTAAAAAACTACCATATGATTAATAGATTTTTAAATTTGTGAAATGAAACATCTCTAAAATAATTACACAATTTTAGAAATACATTATCGAACATATGACGAAAAACCTCAGATGTTCCGATTTCAGTGTTGGCAAAAAGCTTGACGTGCAAACAATGTCTTCTGTTTTCTCCTTGAAGGAGAAAATGCAAGCCAGTCGGCTAAAAATATGAATAGCGTTGTTATGCTCCATATAATGTACAGCCAGTCAATTTGGGTCTCGTCGATTCCGTTTCCGTAATTTTGACATTAAAAATGCACCACGCTCTGGAAGGCCAGTAGTCGAAAATGTCGTTGGAAAAATAAAAAAGTTCGACCGTCATGTAAGCGCTGTTTCGATTGCCAAGGAGTTACAAATTACACAATAAACTGTGTGCAACCACTTGAATACGATTGAATGTAAAAACAAGCTCGATGTACGGGTGCTACACGAGTTAACACAAAAAAAAAAACTTTCTTTGACCGAATTTCCATCTGCGAATCATTGCCAAATTACTATAAAATCGGCACATCTCTGAAGCGAATTGTGACTGGTGATGAAAAGTAGCTCACTTACAGGAACTCCTAGTGAAAGTGATCGTGGTCGAATCACGGTAAACCGACGTAAAAGGAGGTCAAGTCAAAATTGAGGGTTAGGATGGTTTTGCTATGTGTTTGGTGGAATTGGTAGGGAATCATATACTATGAGTTGCCGCTCTAAACTTATAATTCGGGCCTGTGCTGTCAACAATTGTACTGTTTGCAGCAAGCAGTTGCCCTTAATTGACCAGCTCTGGCCTATATTAGAGGTCAAGACAACGCCAGACAATACACATCGGTAGCTCGAAGTCTTGGGAGATTGTTTAGAAGGTTCTTATGCATCCACCTTGTAGATCATCTGTTTCTGTCAAGAGATTTCTGAAAATAGATTGTGCCAGTTTCTTTTGCCAACAGTAACGAAAGTTTCTATGGAAGAGGCAAAAGAGGAAAAATTCAAAAAGAATCATATTTTCTTCATTTCTGAGAATCCAATTCATGCATATTTATCGCTTCCAACGAAGCGCTTTTAAACCACTTCCAAAACAACGATAATGAAGTACTTAAAAAGATTGGGTCGGTTCCCATTTATAACTCATAACAATTAAAGCGAAACATTCCTACAATATGCTCTGAAGACGTAATTTTTGATAGAAGCTCTATTAAAAGTTTTTCGGGAAACATTCGTTTATCCTCCTTTATCTGATGGCCGATATACTAAGTTTGTCATTTCATTCGAGAAAACTACAAATGCTCAGAGACCAAACAAGACATATACAACTCTTATCGCCAGTATGTATGTCGCTAATACATGTCTCCAATATTGTGGACTGCATTTAATGATATAGAGCGTACAAGTTTCGATCCTACGGAACATTAGGAGCCCTTTTCATTTCAGTGTCTGTCTACTGATTTTTTATGGAAAGTATCGAATCTCTCGGAATCTGCAGAAAGATTTTGTGATAAAAACGAACCTTAAGGAACGAACCTAACTTCTAAAAGTAATTTTATTACAATTATTTATGTTGGGTGAATACGTTTTAGTGGTTTTTTTTTGTTTTTTCTTTTTTTTTGACAATAAAAATGTTCTGGAACAAAAACCGATTATTTTGAATAATGAAGAATTGCTACCAAAGATTTGAATTTTCATTACGTCTACGAGTACATCACTTGTGAATATATGGACAAGATCCATTATAAAATATATTAATTTCACTGATGATTACTCAATTTTTCAGCGCTTCCCTATCACAATTTATGATGAATGTTTACTTTCTAGGATGCATTTTTTACTGGGTGGAGTTAACTGATCTGCTTGAACTGCTAACATCACTAGCAATTGTTAATCCATGATTTTTTAGCACTGATTCGCGAATTTATTGGATATGAATTTCATCAGCAGAGATTGATAGTCGCACCGGTCGCTTTCCATCTTCAATTTTTTTCTAGGCCTTCTGTGAGCATTTCAGGCCACTTGTAAACATTTCTTTCAAAAAAAAGTCAGTTTACTGAAAGCCTTTTGCAACATTTCAACGAGAAATTTTACTGACTTGAAGCAGTCAATTAAAACAATAATTGTGGCGATCCCGACTTCACCCCTTCAGGCCGCAATGAATAATTTTCTGATCTGCATAAGCATGGAGCTCATTTACGGTCCATCGTCTTCTAAATTAATTAGTTACATAAAATAAAAAATTGAATTTTCTATACAAAAAAGAAAAAAAAATGAAATACATTGATTAAGAGAAAGTTGTTTGATGGATAGGAGTATTTTCTTGGAGTTGATGGAGCTCCAACGAAAAATTCCAAACAAATTAACATCCAGAAACTCCACTTTTCGCCAGCCCCTAAGGTTACCTGGCTTGATTGCACCAGCCTTTTTTTTATAGAATTATATCAAACAAGAAGTGTACAAAACGAAACCAAGCAGTTTATTAAAGCAATAGCTGAGGCGATCGCGCAATGAATACGTTTCTGATCACATGTCGCATATGCGTTAATAAGCATGGAAATCATTTACCGTCTATCATCTTCAAAACCAATTAGTTACATAAAATAAAATAAAATTTTGAATACAATAAAAAAAAAAAAAAAAAAAAATAGATGAAATACATTTGTCAAACAAAGTTATTTGAATTTCTTATTGCAGCACTGTTGGTGCGTCACCCTGTACTTGCATGATTCACTGAAGGGCACTCTCTTTCGTTTTTTAGAGAATTATACTAATAATATTTTTTGGCACCAACCAAAAACCTGAGCAAAATACCAACATTCATTCTACAAAAAATCATGGAAATGAGTCAAGAAAAATGGATTAAGACTTATCATATATTCGTTTCGATTATAAAGCTAATTGAAACAGTTTTCTAGGACGACACTGTCCGACACAATGTTTTCAGTGAAGCGACATTCAGGATGGCAGCATATCATGCGATATCTTTCAAAACCGTACGTAGATGATGAAGAGCGAAGCTGCAGCAACCAACACTAGTATCTTTAACAGAAACAGTACAATTTCATTGCCTAAGCTGATGATGTGTTACTGCAGTCTTCTCAATTATTGAAAAGTAATCAGGGAAAGTGGATTTTACGGGAATTGATAACAAAAATGACGAACAAAAAGTATATTCCTTTGAGATACTGTTTAAATGATTATGTTCTTTCTCTTCTTCACCCTCAATAAAATAAATAATATCAGCTTAAAAATTAAAAGAAGGGTTTCTTGTAAACAAGGTACGATTACAGACTAAACAGCCGATTTAATAACAAAACTCTCAAAAAATACACCTGTTCCAGACAATAATTTTCTTCTTGTCTTAGGAAAAAGAGTGTGAGTACTAATGCCAGCAGATAATCTGGTAGCATGAGTGAGTTTAAGTTTCTTATGAATGATGAATTGCTTTCAGACCTTGAAGCAGCCAAGTTAATCAAAATATCATGCAAACCTATGACGAATACAAACCAAAAGTCTTCGACAATGAACAGATGGTATGTTCAGAAGAGAAGAGCGAACAAAATTCCATTGAAACGAACAGATTTTCGAAATCCTTTTAAACTCTCTGCATTAGCTTTGAACATAAATGCAGAAGATCGAAGCGATTGCAATTATTATCTATTATCGAAATTATTTATTTGTCATCCAGGAGTGTACATTAATCAAGTGTTTGGCATAGTTGCAACGGGTAATCCATTTTTCGGTTTGAAAAGTAAAGTTAATTAGAACACACATAAAGCTATGATTTCGATGAAAGTTTTATTTCATTATAATGCTTGGAACTTGCCATTATGTATGAAATACAAAGTCATATAAATGACCGCCTCTAAAGTGGTTGCAGCAGTGGATAACTTTGAGGTAGTTTTCGACCACTTTTTCGCACATTTCGGGCGGTATGTCGGCAATAATTTGACAAGTGTTGGTTTTAAGATGCCCCAACGTTTGTGGATTATCTGCGTTTTGTGACGTAGCCCCACAAAGAAAATCTAAAAGCGCCAAATCACATGATTTTGGTGACCAGTTGACGTCGTCAAAATGTGAAATTACGCTTTCTGCCAACTTTTCATACAGCAAAACCAAAATCAGTCTTGTTGTGGGGCTAGTGGCACCGTCTTGTTGAAACCACATATCGTCCAGTTCATAATCTTCAATTGCATTCCAAAAAAAGTCGGGTTTTATACGGCCATAGCGTTCTGGATTGAAATTTGGATTATCCGCCACACTTGCACTAACGGAAGCGTTACATATTTTCGGCAGTGCGTCCATTGCGATGATGTACGGGTCTGACCACATCTGCAACGCTTCCAGTCTCTTCAAATTTTTTTGTAATCTTGCCAATTCCTTGCACAGTAGGTCAATTATGACGTCCATAATCACCCCGTAATGCGCGAAAAGTGCCCACGTTTGAATCACTACTTTTTAAGTAAATTTTAACTATCTTTGCGCATTCTTTGCTGCTTAAACAATCCATAGTCGTAAATGTAAACCGTTCATTAAATAAATAACAGTTCACATAACAGATATTTAACAGCTGACAGCCTTGCCAGACCGGTGATTTTGAAACCACTAAATGGATAATCCGTTATTATGGCCATCTCTCAAAATGATTCACCCAAACTACGTTTATTGCCTGTACTGATGCTGTTTCGAATAAAATCTCCGTCAAATTACAAGCAACGACCTCATAGATGCTCTCTGTTTGCCAGGACTCTTAATAACCAATTATTGGCTTGTCATTGTATATAAAGTTAACATCATTAACGCCATCTGTGCTGCTTCATTTGATGGCTGTTTACTAATGGACATAATATAGTGCACATTATGGTGGCTGTGAAAATCTCTATTAGGAATTTTGAAAATAGTGGTATGTAAAATGTTGACTCTTGATTCAAAATTACTATGTGGAAATTTTATAGAAAATCGCACAACTCCCAGGTGAGGCGCATTTGGATCAGAGGTGACGGTTTTTAATATCTTAGGTCTGCCATACGAAAATGTATGGTGCATTAAAAACGAACTCATTAAGGGTTTATTTAGCAAAGTTACAAGTTTAGCAAAGTTATTCATAGAAGAGTTTATTTAGCAAAGTTAGAATGATTCGATTTAGATCAAATATGTTTCGCTTTGTCTGATAACTTGTTGCCATTTTGAAGGTAGTGCCATTATGCCTCTCTCATATGTGCAAAATTGGTTAAAAAAAACTGGGACAGTCGATTTTCACAAGATTATATTGGGGTGGATTTTTCACCAGCATTCACCATTGACAGCAAGAGGTGGTAATTACTTGGTGCCAGGTCCTGACTATAAGGTGGATGCACAAAAATGTGTGTGGGCTGGCTTTGTCCCAATGAAACACAATTTCTCTCCTATTGGTTGGTCGCGTCTGGCTATTGTTTTTTT
>JAHXMU010000383.1:110608-149381 GCA_019455685.1 Philornis downsi | reverse complement strand
ACGGAGAGTGTGGGGGAAAATGTTATAAGAAAAGTAATGATGGGATTCTATAGCGCTATAATGCCAAATTGCCATTAGGATTTACATTGTGCAGCAAATTGCCATAGGCTAAACTAATGTCTTTCTTTCTATCGGCTATTAACACTTCCATCAAATCCCATCATTACTTTTCTTATTAAATTTTTACAAGGGCGGTTGCAAAACTGGGCGACCTGTCGTGTAGTTGGTGTCAGTAGTTTGAAAAAAAAAACTATTTTGGTAAAAAGTGGCAACCTTATAAAGCATATGTTTTAAACTTCAATGCTCCACGTTGTTTAGTATTCTTATTTGAGCCATCAAAGTAAACGATCTCAGTGAATTTGTAAACATGGAAAATAAATGATCATCATTATGCAATTCAATATTTCCATTTGAATGGTCTCAGTCCAATCAGTATTAAAGACGATTTAGATTCTACTCTTTTAACATCTCTACTTTTACGAGCACATCTACATTTCTATGTAGCAGATGTTACACATTCGTAGAAACTTGTTTTACGTTTTGAGTATAATAAATTTGTAACATTTCTAGAAAAATTTATTTCTTTCCAGGTAAATTTGCAACATCTTATGTCATCTGTTAGATGAAAGGGTAAATTGGTCAAACTTATGTTCTTTTATTAAAAGAAAGAACAAAAACGTACTACGCGATCATTCTTTCGAAGATGTTGCCTTCCCATTTTATTGTGTAGTTTATTTGTACACTATTCATATGAATTTCCATGAAATTTGGTATTACAAGTTCAAGGCTTCAATGTATTTGAAATTTCCTGAAAATTCCCGGTTTCCTCGGAAATTTGCATATGTTTGCCCATTTCTTGGGTAATGAAAATGCTTTCCCTGCTGGCAAATCGATTCAATTAAATATCATTATGCTCTGTTTTTGTTGGCAGACACTGACTGTTTTCTTCCAACCTACATTGTTAAATTCATTATCATCATTAACCGAGCCATATCCATTATCCTCTGCATTCAATAATACCATTCCTGCCCGATAAAGCGCCGTCATTATCAACACCATTAAGAAGATTAATTTGATTATATTTCATAATCCTTTCTGTTCTTATATACATATAAATATACTCTCTTCTCTAATTATTTTTAATTTGTTATGGCCTTGAAATTGTTATGTACCACATTGAAGCTCCCTGACCTTGCAGTTGTATTCACACTTTCTGGGAAGGCAACACCCACTCCCACTCCCACATATGAACAGAACATATTTGTTTATTTCGGGTGAATTGAAAACATAGAACTGTAGAAAATAATACAAAGATTTGGATGAATGTAATAATGAGTTATCCATTTGGTGGCTTCTGGCAACGCTGTCAGCTGTTAAATACCTGTCATCTGAATTGTTATTTACTTAGCGAAAGCTTTGCCATTTACGAATATGGATCGTTTAACAATCGAAGAACGAGTGAAAATAGTCAAAACTTCCTACAAAAGTTTTAACTTTCAAATGAACAACATTTTCTTCTCGCAATGAAAATCATTTCTCACTTACAAAAAAATTGTCACATATGGGGCCCGGAGAACCCAGCAGTGATTGTGGTAAAGCCACTGCATCCAGAAAAAGTGGCTGTTTAGTGCGCAATATGGTCCAGAGGTATCATTAGGCAATTTTTTTTTGAAAACTGCTTCAAAAAGATCCACTGCTGCAACCAATCCAGAGGCGGTTATTTAAATGACATTGTATTTCGTACCTAATGCAAAATCGAAGCATTATAATGAAATAAAAGTTTCATCGAAATCATAGCTTTATGTGTGTTTTATTTAACTTTACTTTTGAAACCGAAAAATGTTTAACCCTATGCATATTTTATAATTTTAATACGGACTAAATATCTCCTTTTTGTGAGGTAACTTAATCAATTTTTGTCCAATCTTGCAGAGAACTATGAAGAAATATTAGTGGATAGAAATTTAGACTACTGCAGTCAATTAATTATGGATTACGTAGGAATGATTGAGATTCGGAAAATTAGTAAATTTTTATGTGGGGTACAAGAGAGGAAGCTCGCTCTGGACGCCCCAGCACATCAACAACCGAGGAAAATGTTAAGAAAGTGAAGAAAATCGTTATAGAGAATCGAATCGAATCACAATTAGAGAAATTACTGAGGATGTCGGCATATCGGTTGGCTCATGTCATGCAATCTTTTCGAAAATTTTGGGCATGAAACGTGTGGCAGCGAAATTTGTTCCAAAATCGTTGAATTTTGACCAAAAACAACGTAGCATGAGCACCGCTCAGAAATTGTTGAATAATGTCAACGATGATCCAGATTTGCTTAAAAGGGTCATAACACTGGTGACGAATCATGGGCGTATGGATATGACATCGAAACCAAAGCCCAATCGTCCCAAAGGAAGAGTCCAAGGGAGCCAAGACCAACAAAAGCACGCCAAGCTCGATCAAATGTCAAGATTTTGCTCACTGTTTTCTTCGGTTACCATGGCGTAGTGCATCAGGAGTTTTTAACACAAGGTCGTACGGTAATTAAGGAATACTACCTTGAAGTTATGGGCCTTTTTCGTGAAGCAATACGAGAAAAAGACTCGCAATTGTGGGAAAAAATTCATGGCTTTTGCACCTGCACACTCATTTTTTCTTGTGAGAGATTATTTGGCCAAAAACAACACCGTTATCATGCGTCAGTTACCGTATTCACCAGATTTGGCCCCCTGCGACTTTTTCCTGTTCCCAAGATTGAAGAGACCCATGAAAGGACAGCGCTTTTTGACGATTGGGGGATAAAAACCGAATCACTGAAGGACATACCAAAAATTGCATATCAAAACTAATTTAAGGAGTGGAAAAAACGCTCGCTCAAGTTTATTGTATTTGAGGGGAACTACTTTTATTGAGATAAAATGGAAATTAATGAATAAATATTTTTTTAGAAAAATGAAAATTCACCTTATTTTTTAAGCACACCTCGGTCGACCTTTTCAAATTCTGCCGCGTATAACACACCAATACAACGACCGAAGATGGAAATAATTGAAGTCTAGGAAATTGGGGAAATTGAATTTTTGTAAATCGGTTAATTTGTATAGGAGACTTAAGTTGATATAGTCCATTTACAATCCCCGTCTTCTATCTGACAATAAATTGCGCTGTGCCAAGTTTTAAGAAGTTTCATAAAGATTTCTGATAGCTATCGTGTATAGCAGAAATCGAAAGTCAAAAACTACTATTGGTCAAAAGCTATTTGGTACTTTTAACACTTCCTTCTACATGTTAAATTTTTTGCCATATCATATAAGATATATAAGATGTTTTAAAATTATATCATTGAAGACTTTATTTAGCATAGTCAGAATGATCCGATTCAGGTCAAATATTGACCATTTTGTTTTAAAAACGTGTTGCCGTTTTGAAGATAATTCCATTTGCCTTTCTACATAACTCTCAAATAACTGGGTTTCTCTATAGGCGATTTTTTCACCAGCGAAATCATTCGCCGTAGACAGCAATTATTTTGAATGCATGAGAACCTTCCAAGAAAGCTCTCGGAGCTTCAGGCGAGTAGCTATCGATGTGTGCGCCCTGGCATTGCTCTAATGGAACAGGATGGCTGTCCTGTTGGCCAAAGCTGGCTGCTCCAGGGTGATTGCTTCCTTCTGATAGTCTGACTATTGCCATCCAAATTTTAAGTTTAACTATGGAGGAGCAGCTCATAGTAGTTAATTTTCTGTCAACCCCATTGAATACGCATCATTAACTTCCTAACCATCAATCATAGGTGTTTATCAGGTGATGGCTTCCTTCAGATGGTCCGACTATTGACATCCATGTTTTAAGTTTAGCTATAGAGAAGAAGTCCATAGTAGATAATACTGTTTGCGCCGAGTAACCGCGATTCGATCACGATCTTTTTCTCTTGATGTTGTCGTAAGTTACCCATATTTCATCACCAGTCACTTCACGCTTCTGTATTGTGTCAGTTTCGGCGATTTAGCGGCCTTTAAACAAATTCCCTTGGATCCCATGAATATGATATGGGACAGCTTCCCACATTCGGTGAGCTTACAGCATTCTATTTTTAGCCTCATTCAACAAGACCTACAGATCTGGCGTTTACAAGCCTTGTCTATTACACAACTACTCGGAGTGTTTGTCAGGCATGTCGAGGTGACAACCACTCAATTAATGGTAGATGACTGTATGCAGGATTTTCCGGGATCATGCGCCATTATCGGTCATTCAGCAGCTATTAGTAGTTGGAGATTCGATCAATGAGGTTTAGCTCCTGAGCAATCGAAGCAGTGCTTACATGAGAGTCCAACTTGACAATTTCCATTATTTTATCAACATTTTCGACCATTATCGTTCCACAATGTGATGAACCTTTGACATCAAAATTACGGGAAGAGAATCGGCGAATTCAAAATTGCACATGATTGGCTGTTACAGTATCAGGACTATAAATACTACACACACTTTTTCAAATGCCAGGCTTGCGTTTTCGCCTTCAACGAAGAAAAATATGGTATCGAGTTTTGAAACGCTCTCAAATCATACTCAGTGAAGCAACAATAAAACTGTCTGAGTAAATTTTTTCATTATGAAATCTTATCTTTCTAACCCCGTCTATCGGGACCTGGTGGCACTTATAAAACGCGAGATACAAAATAATGGATTTATTTTTAATATACTTTATATCCTCATGTCTTTGGATGGAGGTATGCAAATTTGTATTGTGCCCTTAAAAGCGCGCACTCTCAAAAAGGTTTATAAACATTAAATTGAGCATCAAATATATGGGAATCTTTTGAAAGCTTTTTCAATAAAACCGCAATAATTTTAGCGACTCATTCTCCCTCTCCCTCTCTCTCTCTCTCTCTCTGCGAATTATGAACGCTAACAAGTTCGTTTCTTAAAGTAATCGGCTAACACATGTGAGAAATTCCACATCTTCACTCTTCTTCACATTCAAAATGGAAGTAATTCCTAAATGTTTCCAATACCTCGCATGAAATTCTTTTCAGAGCTGGGGCCATCTATATTTTAGTTTCCATGATATCACAATGGACTATACACTCTAAGTGAGTTTGTCTATTCACACTGACACACTGATGTAACCTAACCTAATCTAAGTTTTTTTTTCCAAGCCATTTCGTTTATTTTTGTGTTAATCTATAGAGTACAAGTGGTGTCAACAACAGGATTGGCCACGTGTGTTATCATCAATGTGGTTCATAATTGGCGGGTATTACAAGTAGATATGAGAGGAAGGACATGACTTTTAAAAAGTATTCACTTAAAATAAAAGCATTATTGAGATTTAATAAATATACGAAAAAATGTTAAAGTTTCTGTATAAGGAATTTCATAAAATGTAGATATACCCAGCAAACATTTTCCATACCAATCGGCATAGTAATCACCACAACTATTGGCACAGCAGTTGTTTCTATTTGATTGACATAACTACGATTTTAACATTGGTTTGTCATATGAGTACTTGTAATTCGCCAACCATTCACTACTATTTATGTAGTACGTTCTTTTTGTAGTTCTAACGTTTAACGTTTTCGGACACATTTCTCAAAATTAGTTTATTTTCCGAAAAATGTATAGCATTATAAAGTGCAAATTCAGGTTTTAAAAGCAGATTGAGCTTAATATTTTACCGAAATATGGGTAACTGGTTAAAGTAATGTATTAAATTACAAGGGCGCCCCTAAAACCAGCCGACCTAATAAAGAAAACACAAAAAAGTTGGGAAATATTTTTCAACATAATGTCCTTTTAGTTCGATACACTTTTCAGAGATATCCAATAGCTTCCATACCCCCTTTACAGTAAGAACTGTCAAACTCCTTAAAATAGGCATCAGGCTCCACTTCTTCATTGCAGGCAAATCTTTTACTGTGGATCCATTTTTTTTAAAATTTGTATGTAGAAAATAGTCCGCGGGGCTAAGTCTGGTGAATAAGGTGCGTGATGAAGCAATTCGAACTTTAATTCATTAAGTTTAACCATCGCAATAGTGGATTTATTACCTGTAGCCTTCGCCTTCTTTGAACACGCCTCTCCCATTCCAGTCCTTTGCTTTGACTGTTCCTTTGTCTAAGGTGTGAAGTGGTGGTACCATATCTCATCTATACATATAGTTACAAATCGACCCAAAACATCGGTTTTATTGCGGGGAAACATCGCCAAACACTCTACTGAAACATCTTCACGACGTTGTGTTTGCTCTATTGAAAGCAAGCGCGGCACCCATCTTGAGCACAGTTTTCTCACTTTCAAATCTTAGGTCAATACACGGTGTATAGCACTTTTTGCAATGTCTATCATTTTATCTAGCTCACGCACCTTCAGTCGACGATCATTCAATACCATTTTGTGGATTTTCTTGACCACGTCTAGCGTGGACACCTCAATTGGTCGACCACTAGCGTGTTCATCTTGGCAGCTCGTACACCTCGTTTAAACTCTGCTGCCGAATGATTTGCAGTCGTAAACGAATCAGCGGATTGTCTAGGATATAATCTATCTCGACTTTAACATTGATTGGATCTTTCAAATGAAAATATTGAATTACATAACGGTGACCAATTTTGTCCATATTTACAAATTCACTGAGATCGTTGACTTTTAATGGCTCCCATAAAAATACTAAACAGCGTGGCACCATGAAACACAAAACATATGTTTCATAGGGTTGCCACTTTTCACCAAAATTATTTTTTTCAAACTACTGCCACCATCTATACGTCAGGTTGACTAATTTTGGAACCGCCCTTGTATAATGAATTTAGAGGAAAACTGAATATTTACGAGTACATGTTGGATGCCAACATTAAAGTAGTAATATATAATAACATTATTGAAAGCAATCTGAAAGTACTACTGCTAGAATCGGCACATGTTGCTACCTTTTTAGTAGTGAAAACCATCTCTTTTTTGGAGTACTTCTAATACCTTTTGCTGGGTAACATAACTGCTATTAAGAGGTCACGAAATATTTTGTTTGTTCAGCTTCATTGAATTTTCTAACGTTGTATCGATTGTATTGAGAAGTGGCTGGCAGGTATGAGGAAAGTGTTTGTAAAAGTAAATTTAGTTTGCCATCTTCGGGCCGTTAACTTCAAAGGACTCTTTATCATTTTCCAAGTTTCGTAAATAGAAAAATTTGTGGCATGAATGCTTTAATAAAGAGCTATACATTTTTCTCTTTCAAAAGTAAAGTTAAACTAAACACAAACAAAACTATGATTTCGATGAAACTTTTATTTCATTAAAATGCTTGGACCATGCCATTGTGCAATAGTGAATCCTTTTGAGGCAGTTTTAGACCACATTTTCGTACATTTTGGGTGGTATCTCGGTGACAACTGGAAACTGTTTCAACGTTTGCAGATTATCCTCGTAAACATGGTCTTCGACGTAGCCCAACAAAATAAAACGTCTAACGGCCTCAAATCGCATGATTCTGGTGGCAAATTGACGCCAAACCCTCAAATTACGCTTTCTGGAAACTTCTCATGTAATGAAGCCAAAATCGGTTGTGTTATGTGGCTCGTGACACCGTTCTGTTGTAACCTTATATAGTCCAGTTTATAATCTTCAATTGCAGACAAAAAAAAGTCGGTTATCATACGACCAAAGCGCTCTGACGTTTTCAGTCCCTTCAAATTTTTTAATAATCTTGCCAATTATTTGCACAGTAGGTCAGTTATGACGATCATAACCACTTCGTAATGCACGAAAAGTGCCCACGTTTGAATCACCACTTTTATAGTAAGTTTTAACTATTTTTACGCGTTAAAATTGTATTGAATTTCTTTATCCGGTCTGGCAAGACTGTCAGCTGTTAAATACCTGTCATCTAAAGTGTTATTTATTTAGTGAAAGTTTTGTCATACACGAATATGGAACTAAACTTACTACAAAAATGGTAATTTATACGTGGGCTTTCAATTGCACAACATTTTCTTCAGCGATGAAGCTCATTTCTCACTCGGTGGTTACGTCAACAAGCAAAATTGTCGCATATGGGGCTCGGAGAGAGAGCCAAGTAGTGATTGTGGAAAAACCATTGCATCCGAAAAAAGTGACTTTTTGATGCGTATTATAATGAAATAAAAGTTTCATCGAATTCATAGCTTTATGTGTGATTTATTTGACTTTACTTGAAACCGACAAATGAACAACTCTATATTACAGTACTTATGGAAAATATTGAGAGCAGTTAGTCGAACAGTGATCGACCGTGGTGCGATGGTTAGTAAACACGACTACCGTTCGCATGATTCTGGACTCAATCCCACATACAGCCGCCTATCATTATTTGAGCGACTGTCACCTCGATGTGTCTGGGATGTAAGGGATTTGTTTTTTTGTTAGTTAGTTACCATACAATCCTTAAACACATTCTAGTGTTGTATTACTGTGCTGTACAGGGTTGCCCATATTCGACGGACCCATCTGGCAACGCCATAACTTTTGACAGAGATGTCAGATCGCTTAATGACATACCGCGTTTGAAGCGTCAGTCCAAGCAGATTTTTACCATGGAACAATACACGCCACGCGAGCGCTCTGAAATAGTTGAAATTTACATTCAACAGAAGAAGTCAATTGTGAAAACTCAACGTGCTTTTAAAATATTAAAAAATGTGAGAAGTGCGCCTTCTAAGAACACCATTAAGCGTTTATACGAAAAATTTTCGACTGGTGACGCTCTTTCTAATCCGAAGAGGCCAAATAAAAGTCGACCAAGGCGATCGGCCGAGAATATCGCTGCCGTACGAGCCAGTGTTGAGAGGTCCCCAAGAACATCCCAAAAATGCCGTTCTCAGCAGTTGGGCATGGCTCGGTCCACTTTACAACGGATTATTCGCGTTGATTTGCATTTGTTCCCGTACAAAATTCAATTGACGCAAAGATTGTTGCCTGCGGACAAGCCTCGTCGATTGGAATGGGCCCAACGAGTCATCGAAACGGCCGATGATGACGAGCAATTTTGGAACAAAATTATCATGTCCGATGAAGCCCATTTCACATTGAATGGGACCGTAAATAAGCAAAATTGCCGTATTTACACCACTGAAAATCCTCAGGAGATTCAAGAATTGCCTCTTCATGACGAAAAAGTCACAGTTTGGTGCGGCGTTAGCGCGAAAACGGTCATTGGGCCGTTTTTCTTCCAAAACGAAAATGGCCATGCTGTTACCATCAACCAGGAGCGTTATCGCGACATGATGACCAATTTTGTGATGCCAATTATTCGTCGAAAGCGTATGAGGCAGTTCTGGTTTCAACAAGACGGCGCTCCACCGCACACAAGTCGCATAACAATCGATTTTCTGAAGAATTTGTTTCCGGGCCGTTTGATGTCGAAAAGTGGTGATTTCGACTGGCCACCGCGTTCGCCCGATTTGATGTAAACAAATCTACTTGGAACAAATTAAATGAATAAGATTGCCAACCGCCAAATTTTTATTTTTTTCTTTGATTTTTTTTTTAAACATGGGTCCGTCGAATATGGGCAACCCTGTATTTGTTATTGATCAATGCATATTCGTTTTATCTCTCATCTTTGACTCTTCCATTTGGGGATTATGATACGAGTATGAATAGATGGGTTGTGTGAGCTTATCCGCCATAGGTTCAAACGTATGAGATTTCCTAAGAAAACTGAATGGAATTTGTATGCAAGGCGGAATCAAGTTTTAAGTTTCCTATTTAAATTTCAACATTTTCTAGGTAGACAACAACATTTGCTAAAATGTTTTCAAAGAAGACATCTTCTTACTCCTTTATGTGTCAAAGAATACAATTTTCTAAGAAAATATTCTCGAGTTTTACTACCTTTTCTTTCCTGTTTTACTACGTGAAGAAATTCCATAAATGAATATTTTCGATGTAAATATTTAATATTAAATTATGCCAAAAAGAACCTTCACTTCCACTACTCAACGAGGACATTTCAAAGGAATGTCTTTCGATAAATTGATGAGTCAGAAAGTTGACTGACTGTCAAATTAAGCTGATGTAATATTTAATGATGTAATGTCTGTGGACATTTATAAGTGAATAATAAATGAAACATGAGTTTGTGATGTCAAGTTTCGATCTTAAATTTCATATTCTTTTTAAAGTGGGAAAGAGTGTTAAGTTAAGAATTAAGTTTCGATCTTAAATTTCATATTCTTTTTAAAGTGGGAAAGAGTGGCTTTTTCCTAACAATACCTATTCGAATTTTAAAAACGTTTAGCTTCTCTAAATACAGGGTAGTGCACGAATCGTGCTGCAAACGCAATGTCAATGGGGACCGATATTTAAAGATGTTGAAGGAGTGATTTTTTACACAGAACTGCGTTTTGGTTTCAGCAAGATGGAGCAACTGCACACATAGCCAGACCGGTTATGGCGGAGCTCCAACGAAAATTAATATCCAAACAAATTAATATCCAGAAACTTCACTTTCCGCTGACCTCCAAGGTCACCCGGTCAGACTTATTTTTATAGTGTTATGTCAAGCTAGAGCTGTACTAAACGAAACCAAGGAATTTGGAATTTCCATAACAACAATAATTGAGGTGATTCCGAATGAATACTTTTCTGACCAGATGTCGCACATGCGTGAATGAGTATGGAGGTCACTTACGGGTCTATCATTTTCCAAATTAATTAGTTATATAAAATAAAATTGAATTTTCTATACAATAAAAAAAATAAATGAAATATATCGATTAGAAAAGTTATTTGAGTTTCTTATTGTAGCACAATTGGTGCGCCACCCTCTATAAATGTCACAATTACACATCCTCTACCCTAACTACTCTGCTCTAATACCTCTACTCTTAATGATAGAAAAAAATGACAACAATAATTTCAAATCCGGGAAATGACTGATGCAGTAACTGAATTGTTTCTCTGGCTATATGACATGTGGCGCCGTCTTGTTGAAATCACATGCCCTCCACAATCATTTCTTCAATTCTAGGCACGAAAAAACTGGTTATCATGTCACGATATCAAACACCATTGACTGTTTGCGCCTGACATGCCTCATTTTCATAAAAAAGGTCCAATGATTCCTCCAGCCCAAAATCCACACCACACAATGACACGTTGAGGATGCATTTGCTTTCCGTGAATCACTCGAGTATTTTTCTCACCCCAAATGCGACAATTCTGCTTATTGACGAAGCCATCAAGATGGAAATGGGCTTCGTCACTGAAGATGATTTTATCGGCAACATCAGCATTTTCATGTTGTCTCTCCAATACCCAATTAACGAACTCCCTTTGTTGTCCATGGTCAGCTGGCTTAAGCTCCTGTGTCAATTGAACTTTGTATGCATAAGGATGCAAATCTTTCGTCAAAATTCGCTGTATAGTGGATTTGCAGACACCAATTTGCTGAGCTCGGTGTCGAATTGAGGTGGATGGAGTTTGAGCGACATCATCACGTACAGCTGCGACATTTTCGTTCGATCGACCTGGTCGAAGGCGCGTTATTGTCTTTACATCACCAACGGACCCAGTTTTGGCAAATTTATCCATTAATCTCTTTACAGTTGACTCTTTTGGAGCATCAATGTGATCCCAAATTGATCGCAATTTGCGAACTGTAGCCGCAAAACTTTCACCACTTTGGTAAAACAATTTCACAATGAGAATGCGTTGTTCATTCGTGTAGCGCTTCATTTTTACTAACCTCGTACCTACTAACAAACAATAGCAACTGTTCAAATGTCAAACAATGACAGTTCGAATGGCGCCAAATTTAAATATTGTCCCAAATATCTTGTTGGGACACCCTTTATAACGTTTGCAGCGAAGTATTAGGGCCGATACGAGCGTTTTAATCACCACTTTTGTGGTAAGTTTTACGCTTCCTTCAATCCGTATCCATATTAAACGATCTATATTCGTTAATGGCAAACTTTTCACTAAATAAATAACACTTCATATGACAGGTATTTAACAGCTGACAGCATTGCCTTGTCAGGCCGGTGGTTTTGAAACCATTGGCAAAAAGTTAAAGGCGATTAAATTCCTTTTTTTAATTTAGACCCTTTTTTAAGAATTTCGTAACTGCTTTTTACATTTTTTGATGAATTTGCAGAAAAAAGTATACCGATAATTGGCCTATTCTCTAAGAAAGGTTAAGAAAAATGTTTACTGAAATATCGAGAAGTTTTACGGAATGGCGCAAGTCTGAAGTTGCAAAAAAAAAAAATTTAAAATTGCCACTATATGTGACAAATAAACAATATAATTTTTTAGGCAACAACATTTATTTTTCTTGAGTTATGTATACAAAATTTCAAGCTCGCCACCAACATACCAGTATTTTAACACCTATGTTTTTGTCAGGCGAATTGTATTTTATAGGGCTAAAATCGTAGTTAATTGTTTAATATTGGCACCATGCTACAAGCAGACACGTTGACATTTTTGACCAATAAATCTGCATTTTATAGTGAATTACATTGAATTCTGGTCCTTATCTTTCGAACGATCCATTGTGGCGATGTGGGTGGTTTTAGCTGTTCACCTTCATGGCGTTTTTTGATGTAACATTTAATTTCGATAGAATAATGAAAATAATTCTGAAGTCCGATACTCATGCAAACACTGTTTAGCTTGCCCTGGAGCTTAACATCGCACAAAAGCCGTTTGGAACTATATAAAAAAGGTTGGATACAAAAAGAGACTCGATGTAGGGATGCCACAAAAGTTAACACAAAAAATTTAATCTTTAAATCTCTGCCGAATCGCAATAAAATCGGCCCACTCCTAAAGCGGATGGTGGTTGGTTATGAAAAGTAAGTCACTGACGACAACGTCAAGCAAAAATGATAGTAGCCGAGTACCGGTGAGCCGTCGCATAATGTGGCGAAGCAAATATTGACAGCCATTAAGTTTTTGCTATGTTGATGGTGCGAATGGCAGGAAATCTTTTACTAGGAGTTGCTCCCCTATGACTAAATTTTGCATTCGAACCTATAGTGCCAACAATCGGAAGCAATGGGGGGAGGAAATATGTTTCATCAGACCCAAATGCTAGGCTAGCTTGGTTATTAAGTTCTTTTTTTATGTAAATTATAGTTCAGACCTAGCACTAAGTGATTACTATTTCATCCTGTCTATGGCGAATGGTTTTGCGGGCACAAAATACGCTTTAAAGAAAGCTTTTGAAAATCGACAGTCCCATTTTTTTTAATTGCCAATAGAGGCGACAATATCTATGACAAATGCATACTGGAATTACTTTTATAATGCCAAAAAGCATCGAATAAAACGATACATATTTGACCTAAATCGATTCATTCCAACTATGCTAAATTTTTTATATTTATACATTTTATTATTTAAAGACTTAAATGTACACAATAATTTAATATTTAATTGTAAGAGTTTAGTTAAAGAGCATATCTTTTCTACTTAAACCTAAATTTACGAACTGATAATAATTTTGAATATGTTATATGAATTTAGGGGAAAAAGTGTTCTATATAAAACCCTTGAACTTTACTTATGGCTAATGAGTCGGGAGGTAAAATCTATATATATAAAAATGAATATCTGTCTGTCTGTGTACAAAAATAGTTTGTAAGAGAACTCCTCTCACACGGCGTACCCGATCTTCATGAAACTTTCAGGGCTTATTCGTGTCGGCCAGGAGAAGGTTTTTAACTATATCCGAAGGTGGAAATACAATTCGGTCCAATTGGACAAAGGGGCCCATACAAACAAAAAATTAAAAATCAATTATTTCTGCTCCTGCTTACGGTATTTGAACAAAATTTGGTGCGTAGGTTTGGTGTACATATCTTAAGTGCTACTGCAAATATGGGCGGGATTGGACAATGGGGCGTGGTACCTCCCATACAAACCATAAATTAAATATCCAATATTTCTGCTCCTGTTTACGGTATTTGAACAAAATTTGGTACATCGGTTTGGTGTACATATCTTAAGTGCTGCTGCAACTATGGGCGGGATTGGACTATGGGGAGTGGCACCTCCTATACAAACCACAAATTAAAAAGCAATTATTTCTGCTCCTGCTAACGGTATTTAATTTTGTATTTCGGTTGAGTGAACATATTTTAAGTTCTTCCGCAAATATAGGCGTTTCTTATTATAATAGACCGATTGGCATGAAACATTTCCAATAAAAATAAAATTTGAAGGCAAAGCAACGTTTGCGGGTCGGCTAGTACCATATAACTAACAACATAAAGATCGTATATGATCATGTGATGAATATGAACATTTTTCAATAAACTTGTCTGTAAGACACTTTATTTTATCTCTAACTAAAGGTATGCTATAACGTGAATGAAGACGTGAAGTGGAAAAATGCCACGGTAGATTGCACATCATTTTTAGAATTTTATTTTGACTTATTTGGAGGCATCTCAAGTGACAATTCGAAATATTATGCCATACTGGCGCACCATAAAACATTATTGCATGAAATATTACTTTAAGTATTATAAGTTTATTTTCAATGCTTAATTTGGATTGTCTATCGATGAAAGGATATAAAACTCTAATGGCGATGTTGATTTTGTTTACAGTGCAGCTTATGTGTTCATTGTACAAGATTTTCTTGTCATGTATTATGCCTAGATATTTGACTTTTGGCATCCAAGGAACATCCACACCATTGATCTTAATATTCGAACTCGGTAGAAAATAGTTTTTTCTTTTCCGGGTAAAGTATATAGCTTGTGTTTTTGTTGGATTAACTAATATTTTCCACTTGTTGAAGTAGTTAGTAACAGTATCTACTGAATTTTGAAGATTGTTCAGAATATCAGATGAGTATATGTTTGAACTTAGAATAGCGGTATATATTATATATTTGTTTGCGAATTTTCGCTGGAGTTCCGCTATAACTGATCTGGCTATGTGTGCAGTTGCTTCATCTTGGTGGAACGAAGATGCGTAAAAAGACTCCTTTAACATCTTTAGATAACGGTCCCCATTGACGGGTGGCCCAGAATGAACGAAGTGGTGTGAATTCCTTATAACTTTTTTATTATAATTTTTTTTTCTTTTCTTTTTAGTATTTTGCAAAGAAGACTTGGAGAATTTATAATGGAGCAATACACAACTGAACAACGTGCCCAAATCGTTGAAATTTACTTTGTAAATCAACGGTCCATTATGTTGACTCAGCGTGCACACCGTCGTCAATTTAATGTGCGGGTTGCACCCTCTCAGTCAACAATAAACCGTCTTGTTGCAAATTTTCGAGAACAAGGAGCAGTAAGGAACCTTCCTGGTGCTGGCAGACGACGAACGGTGCACACGGATGACAATATTCAAGTGGTACCGGAGAATATTCAGGAGGATCCATAAACATCAACCAGGAGACGTTCGACACAACTTGGCATCTCAAGAGGGTCGCTGCAGCGAATTTTGCATAGCATAAGAATGTTTCCATAAAAAATTCAAATTGTCCAAGAATTGAAACCGACAGATTACCAGCAACGACTTGACTATGCAATTTATTTCCAGCAAAAAACACAAGAGAATCCTAATTTTATTCATAACTTAGTTATGAGTGGCGAAGCCCATTTCCAATTAAATGGGCTCGTTAACAAGCAAAACTGTAGGATATGGGCTACGGAAAACCCGAGAGTACTTCATCAACGACAATTTCTTCAGAAAGGATCATTGGCCCATATTTTTTTGAAAATGAACGAGGTGTTGCCATTTCCATCAATGCTGATCGATATCGGGCCATGTTGGAAAATTTTGTAAGGCCAGCCATGGAAAACCATCCGCAAACACGGTTCCAACAGGTTCCAATGGAGCCACAGCGCACACTGCGAGGGCCACAGTGGCTCTTTTACGCGACATATTTGGTGAAAGAATAATTTCGCGTACAAGCAATTTTATTTGGCCTCCGCGTTCCCCGGATTTAACCGCTCCAGACTTTTTCCTTTGGGGTTATTTAAAAAGTTAGTTTATGTTAATAAGCCCAGGACTATTGGCGAATTAAAATCCAATATTCGAGACGAAATTAACAACATAACACCGGAAATTTTGCGAAAGGTCATGGAAAATGTGTTGGAAAGAGCACATTTGTGCGAAGCAGAAAATAGCCACCACTTGGCCACCACTTGGGCCACCCTGTATAATGTGTCAATCTAAAACAGCTGCCAATAATGCACAAAAAATGGCTGATGATAAGCGATGGTTAATACATGCAACTACCTTCCCCATGATTCCGGATTCAACACCGCACGCAGTTTCCTATCATGATTTGATTGACGGTCACCTTGACGTGGCTGGCGAACACTTCGAATAGCGCAGCAATCGACAATTCCTGCAAATGCTTAAGTGAGTCTAAAAATAAAATGCGTGTAAACTCACTTAATGTGCGAAACTCCCCCATGTCTCATTTATGAGATGTAAGGGAATTTGTTTTTAATCTCACAAACACAAAGGCAGTAGCTTAAGGCATTGATTACACTGGTCTACAAATTTGGAAAAAAATTGACTGCAGAAACGAAGCATGAAAATTGGACTATCACATCTTGTTCATTTTCTTCGCATGCTGGCAATACAGTAAAACAGCCAATACTGACACTACAATTTCACAATTATTCATTTGAAAGAAGCCCACAATCATTCTACATTTTCATAATAGTAGTGTTTAAGTATGTCAGGGAGATCGTGTGTGTTACTGATTCAAGTTATTTTTGCTTTGTGTGTGGTGAATATTTGGTTGCAAAAAAAGGATATGCAATATCAGAATCATTAAAATATGCAAAATTTGAATTATTTTGGTTATGCCGTCAGAAACTTAAACAAACCGTGGACATCGACAATGTTTTGCAATAGTTGCACAACTGTTTTATACAAGTGGTCAAATGGCAAAAAGATCTATTTCGATTTTCCAATTCCAGTACTGTGGAGAGAGTAAAGTTAACCACCAAACCGAGTTGCTGGATTCAATGTGAAAAATCGACAAAATATTACTTTTGCGAATGTCCTATCGGTTTCCAAACCAGTTCAGCGTCCATCAAATGATCAAATACCAGTCATTCCCAGTACTACGAGCAGTGAGTCCGAAACATCTTTTACCGGCAGTGGTAATTTGTATCAGACTGATGATGAACGCCATTTAGTGACTTAAGCTGAGCTGAATGATCTAATTGGGGATTTACATTTAACGGAGCAAACAACGCACAATTACTAGCTGCAGTTGGAACAAAAGCAACAATCTATAGAGGAGATAGAAGCTTGGAATTGGCTGCATATTTTGAAAAGAAACACTCTATTCTATACTGTACTAGTGTTGATAGTTTATTTTAAAAATGACAAAACTGAATGGAGATTATTTATTGATGGCTCTAAGTACAATTTAAAGGCTCTTCGCATAATGGGAATGAAAACCCATCAATACCAATTGCTCATACAGTTAATAAAAGGTGATTTTTTAATCGTAGTTTTTTTAAAAGTCAAATAAAACCCTCAAATTTGCATAACATATTAAAATTTTTTATTGAAACCGATAAATTGGTCTTTGCCATTTAATTTTTAAAGATAATTTCATGTAAATGTTGTCCGCGGCTCCGTCTCAAAATGTCCATTCGAAAAGTCCGATTTTTCGTCACTTCTTCCAGCATTTCGGCCTGTATTCCACGAATAATGCGTGTTATGTTATCCTGTAAGAATTCAATAGTGCTCTGCTTGTCTACATAGACTAACGACTTGACATAACCCCACAGGAAATAATCAAGAGGCGTTAAATCGCAAGATCTTGGGGGCCAACTCACGGGGCCAAATCGAGAGATAAGCTGCTCACCAAATTCATCTGTCAACATATCCATTGTTTCACGAGCAGTGTGGCATGGTGCATCGTCCTGATGAAACCACATGTCAACCAAGTTCAACTTAGCCAATTGGGGTAAAAAAAAATTGCATATCATGGCTCGATATCGTTCGTCGTTGACGGTAACGTTTTTTCCACGGTCGTCTTTGAAGAAAAATGGACCGATGATGTCACCAGCTCATAAACCGCACCAGACTGTCGTTTTTTCGGGATGTATCGGTAATTCATGTATGGCATGTGACTGTCCATCACTCCAGATGCGACAATTTTGTTTGTTTACGTATCCGTTCAGCAAGAAATGAGTCTCATCGCTGAACACAATTTTTCGATAAAACAGCGGATTTTCGTTGAGCTTTTGTAAAGCCCATTCACCAAAAATTACACGTTGTGGTAGGTCATTCGTCATTCCATGATGAAATGAGTATGCTGTACACTTTTTACTTTGACAGATGACGTTTGGACGCCATTACCAACCAGTGCTGCCAACCTGAAAAACCTAAATCTTAAAAAATCACCCTATACTAAGGAAAATTACGAATCAATGTCTGAAATTTTGACATTACTCAAATACAACGATAATAAATACAAGATCTGTGGTGACCATAAGGTGTGTGATTTAAATTTCTTTGTATATATAGTATAGAATATCGTAAATAACTGTAAATTAATCTGTTTCAGGTCATTGGTTTGAATGGTTGACTGGTATTCAAGGAGGCTTCACAAAATATTGTTGTTTCCTTTGTTTGTGGGATAGTCGCGCTATAAAATCATCACTACGTCAGAACAGAGTGTCCAAAAAAAAAACTGAGTATTCACCAGGAAAACAAAACATTTCAAATAAACCATTAATTGATCCAAATTACGTTCTTCTTCCGCCGCTTCACATAAAATTGGGCCTTTTTAAGAACTTTGTCAAGGCATTTAAATATTGGTTAGCGGTTTTTTCCTAAAATTTCATATGCTAAAAAGAAAAAGAAGGCATATTTGTTGGTCCCCGGATCAGAAACTATTGAATGATGACAATTTTTCACAATGTTTATTGGAGAAAGGATATGCAGCCTGAAAATCTTTCAAGAGCGTAGTGAACAACTTTCTTGGGAACAATAAGAGTGAAAACTACAGACAAATTGTTACTGAATTATTGAAAAATCACCACCAATTAGGTGCACGAATGTCACGCAAAATGCATTTTCTTCATTCACATTTAGAGTTTTTTCCGCAAAACTTAGGTGCGGTGAGTGACGAACAAGGGAAGGCTCTAATAAGTGAAACCGAACTAATTAAATACAAATGACGTTTAAATATTTACTGACTTTTAAATAAACTAATTATTTTTTGTGTAAAAAAGGAATAAAAACATTTTTGTTTGTGTCTGGAAAACCTGACGTGATAGAAAAAAAACCAATTACAGATTAGAATTCAGCCCTCCGAATTGCCCTAGGAAAGATATTTGGTTGCTCCAGTCCAAAACCTTGTTGGCTGGTGTAATTTAGAATATTTAAAGTAATAACGCAATTTTCATGCAACGCCATATTTATCTAACACGCACCAGAATCAAATTCTTGTTATCGTTAAATACAATAACAGAAGTTATTTACTTTACATTATTTACCTGTTAATGAAATTGCCCTAGGAAAGATATTTGGTTGCTCCATTCCAAAACATTGTTGGCCAGTGTTATGATTGATTATGTGGAAATACCGTAACATACTTTTGATTCAACTTGATATCATCAACTTTTAAACTCCTTACCGTTCCTCTCGGTATGAATGAACGATGCATTCTAGGTATTATTTTTAACTACATTCATGGTAGACATATGGAGGCGACCATCAAATAGCATAATGCCAAGCATTGCTTGATGAGGCAAAGTATAAACAGTATATGTGAGTGTTGCAATTTTGAGCCAGCTTTCTCAGTAACTGAAAATGTAGCGCATATATGAAGCAATAATAACCCCTTAATTTAATAAAAGGATTCATTTTGTTCAGAATTTCACTCAAACTTATGATTGGCGGAGTTCATGCCAGCAAAAAAAGGTGATATTACGCTTTCACCCAAAGGAATGAAGGTATACATCAATTGATACGGCAACCACTACAGAAATTTAAATCTGGTGAAGCGGCTTACATTGCTATACTCCTTCACACAAAGTCCTTTAGCGTTGGTACAAAAACAGAATGCAAGCACGGAGTACGAACAGGGGCATGGTAAATCACTACGTTCTTATTAATATATCATGCGAATTAAAGTACAACAAACATATAAATTCAAAATTACAATACGCCCAAGTTTTTGGCAAGCGTTCGTTAGTCGTTTATGTTGTTTACAACCCAATAAAAATGGAGTATCCAGAGAACTTAAAACCTGCTAATCGTGGTCTACAAGTAGTGAAAAATTGGATAATCATCAATGAATTTAACATGGATTTGTTATAGAAGTGATGAGGTTTCTTTTGACACCTTTCCACCAGATCCTCTAAAGCAATAAAAATTCTTTACACCATTTTTCATGAGAGTTTTCTCCTTTTAATCAGAATTTACATAACTAATTAATTTAAATTATTAACGAACAACAATTTGCAATGCATGTAAAATAATTGTAAGTTTTTTGGTTTCGGAATCAACATTCGATAATTCATCAAGTCAAAAGAATTGTAAATACGGTTTTCAATAATAAAATACAGCGGAAAAGTACGGAAATGGTATTCCTGGACATTGAAAAAGCTTTTGATTCGATTTGGCACAACGGATTAATATTTAAACTCCATAAATTGGGATATCCTATTTATTTACAGAAAATTGTACGAAGTTTTTTGTCGGATAGACTATTCATGGTTAGTGTGAAGGACAAGCAATCCTCGTCTCAAAAGAGAACAGAACATATCAGTAAAAATTTCACGAAGTGGAATATAAAAATAAATGAGGGAAAAATACAGGCCATAATTTCCCCCTTCAATAAATCGCCGAGACGAACCCCTTCAGCAACGCTCAACATAGGTGGCACAGATATTTCTCTCCAGAATTCGGTCAAATATTGGACAAAAATTTGAACTTTAAAGAACGTGTTTCATGCTGCGGACAAAGCTGTAAAATGTGGTCGAACATTATTCCCCCTGATCAATCGTAGATTCCAATTAAATGTCAAAAATAAACTGCTGATGTACAAGATGTGCATTCGACCAACAATGACATATGGCTGTCAGGTCTTGTCTAAAAGATGTGCCAAAACTCACTTCAAAAAACTTCAAGTTATCTCGAATAAAAACCTAAAACAAGTATATGCCTCAAAACATGAGGTTCCCAACACTGATGTTACATGAACGTTTTAAGGAAGACATGCTACACAACTTTATTGTCAGCATAAATGGTAAATTTGAAAATCAAAACAAGTTATCAACGCACAGACTGATAAGAACTTTAAGGAAGCTATCGTCTTTATGGAAGCGGTGAAAAATCAGATGATTATCGATAAATTTAACATTGGCTTATCATAGGAGGAATACTGTTGTTTTCGACATTTTTTCACTGTCTTTTCATCAGATCCTCTAAAGCAATGAAAACTCTGCATCATTTTTCATGCAAATTTTCTTATTTTATTTAGGATTCACATAACTAATTAATTTATAATAAGTTAATAATGAACAACTATTTTAAATACATGTTATACAATCTTACGTTTTTGCGTCAGAGACAAAAACAGAAACTACAAAAAAATTTTAATACTTTTACAATCGCTTTCGGCTATAGCGCCTTCATTTGATCGGTCCCTTTGGTGTAATTAAAAGGAGTTTCCCAAGAAGCGAAAAATACACTCACATAGCAGTTTTGGAAGCTTCAAAATCATTTTTCTTCGGAATGACTACCACTTTTTTTGCTGGGATGTTACTCAATTTCGTATAAATGAATAGAAAATATGAACGTGTATAGCTTCAATAATACTATACACAAAAGTTCAGGTTGCTGTTGTCTATACATTTGGAGTTACGGGTCTTAGTTTACCAAGCGCCAAATCTATGGATTAAATCGGTCAATTTGCATGGGAGGTACTTAAAGAGACGGCCAATTTTCATTCGCAAGATCATACTTTAGTAACCCCTTGAAGTGCATGACTTTTCACTGAATTTCGTTTAACTGCGTAAGATACTAAATGGCTCAGTTGTACAGGAAGTACCAGAAGGAGCATAGTTAATCAGTCGATGTTTTCAAATTTGACAAGCATTATAGAACTATACTCTGGGAAAAAATTTTGCTTGCTGCTATTAGTCGATTACGAGTTACAGGGGTAAAACCGAATCTCGGAAAAGCGGTTAATTTGTATGGGAAATGTCAGAAGTAGTCCGTCGATATAGTCAATTTACACTAACCTGTTATGATCTACGATTTATCACATTCAACCAAAAAAAAAAAAAAAAAATTAGAAGTTATGCAAAAACAACTAAATTTTTACTACTTCTAAAAATGTCATCCTTTTATATCTATCACTTCCAGCGAAACAGTTTCGAACTACTTCCAAAACTATTATAGTGAAGTACTTAAAACATTAGTTTTATTTTCTTTTATGTTCAGAATTGCTTGGTTTAAAGTGTTTTAGGAAAATATTTATTTATTTATATGATGTAAAAATTGTATTTGTAAAAATTACAAATTACAAATATTCAGAGGTCAAATAAAACGTATAAATTTATATGTATGACTAGCTGACCCGGCAAACGTTGCTTTGCCTTCAAAATGCATTTTGAATTATTAGTAGTTATGTTTGTCACCTACCATTATTTGATTCAATGTTAATGTGGTAAAAAAAATTAATTGCAAAAATCTCATCTCCAACGCCATCTATCACTTCAAATAAAACCTTTTAAACCTTCCGGAATACTCTACCAATAATTTAAGACCAAAATGAGCCAAATCGGTCCAACCGTTCTCGATCTTTAGCGAGACTAACGCACAGCAATTGATTTTTATATATATATATATAAGACATTCTAAGAATGCCCGTTCTCAGTACTATGGATAGTAGTAGTAGAGGGTATATAAGCTTGGACAGTACAAAACATTAGGCGCCCTTCTAATACAGTGCCTGTGTATTACGCTTTTTTACGGAAAGTGGCAAATACGGGGTCAGTGGAAAGTCTTTTTCAAGAAAATGAATTTTAATACAAACGAAAATGCAATAAAAATAACACAATGCAAAACAATTCTTTTGAATAACAAAAATTTGTAATCACAAGTTGTGATGAATGGTTGTTTCTTTGGATACACTTTACTTGCTGGGATGTATCAGGCATTTATTAAACTTACTTACAGCATTGGTTGATAAGAACCTAACAATTTTCCACGATTCTTCTGATACTCTCCGCACACTTTTGTGCCAATGCAATGCAATATGTTGGTTGAGTTCTGACTGAAATTTCTCTACTATTTGACTTTATTCTAGACCTTCTTTTAAAGTAGGATTACATTTCACACCTAATATAGATGGCATCACAACCACCATGTCGATTCATTGTGTCACCTGTAACAACTTTTTATATCCGGAGTGTTATTAAATTACCATTCATTAAAGGTTTCAGCCATGTTTCTTAAATTTTTATTATGACAACATCTGAAATTTGGTAAATGTAACCTAATTCACCACTTTGGTTTCATTAGAATTGGGCATTAATTTAGAGTATCTTCACTCCTTGTTGTTGCTTCGTTAAACTCGTGTTATATTAGCAGGATTCCAAACAAAAAAAGTACACCATAATTTGCGTCTTTCATTAGGGATATAAACGATGTGCACATCTATAGCAACATACAGTCTTTGTTTAAATTTCCGAAGAAGTTACCGGTCTTGAGTACGATAAGATAATTTTAATGATTTGACTTGAAGACATTGAAAATAATATTACAACAACCCCGAAAAAAAGTGAATTTAAAGCAGCGAATATTCATCACAACTTGTCATAGGGAAGTGGTGAAAAATTGTGTAATCACCAATGAAATTAACACAGGGTTGTCATAGGAAGGAAGCTCTATTTTATGATGCCTCTTCCTTTCACGTTCATGAGTGATGTCGGTGTAATGAAAATTCAAATCAAATTTTCATTATTCAAAGAATTAATTATTTATTGTATTATCTTTATTGTGATTTTATTAATATTAAAAGTCAGTTTCAGATTGCTGAAAAAAGTGATTAATTTTAAATGACTCCATTTTTTTTTTTTGCTCGGAAGGATTACATTTACTTGTAATATCAACAACGTTAAAAATAATAAAGCACGGCAATAGTAATAAAAACGATAATAAATTAAATACATTTTTAAGTAACAAAAGATGTAATTAATTTTTATTACTACAATACATCTCCACCTGATGTTGATTTGTGCTGAAGAAGCGACTGAAGTTAGCACTCGTCTATAATGAATACATTTGTGTCAGTTGTCAGTTGCCGAAAATAAGCGTAAGAAACTTCTAAATGAAAGATACGAGGTGTGATCAAAAAATAACCGTTATTTTCAATTTTTTTCAAAAAGTATTTATTTATTCATCAATTTCTGTTTTATTTCCTTTGAAGTAGTCCCCCTCAGATATAATACACTTGTGCTAGCGTTTCCTCTAATTCTCGAAACACTTCTTTTATCTCCTCAATCGTAGCAAAACGCTTTCCTTTCATCGGTGTCTTCAGTTTTGGGAAGAGGAAAAAGTCAGCGGGGGTTAATTCCGGTGAATACGGTGGTTGAGGCATGATTGCCGTTTGGTTTTGAGACAAAAACTCACGCACAAGCATCGATGTGTGAGCTGGTGCGTTATCATGTTGCAAAATCCATGATTTGTTTTTCCACAATTCTGTGCGTTTTTGACAAATTGCTTCGCGCAAACGGCGCATAACTTCAAGGTAGTATTCCTTATTGACCGTACGACCTTGTGGCAAGAATTCATGATGCACCACGCCATTGCAGTCGAAGAAAACAGTGAGCAAAACCTTCACATTTGACCGAACTTGACGTGCTTTTTTCGGTCTTGGCTCTTCTGGACGCTTTCATTGGGATGATTGGGCTTTGGTTTCAATGTCATAGCCATACACCCATGATTCGTCACCAGTTATGACCTTTTTCAGGAAATCTGGATCGTCGTTGACGACGTTCAACAGCTTCTGAGCGATGCTCATGCGACGTTATTTTTGCTCAAAATTTAGCAATTTTGGAACAATCTACACTGCCGCACGTTTCATGCCTAAAACATCCGCAAAAATTGCTTGGAATGTGCCGAACGATATGCCAACATCATCGGCAACCTCTCTAATAGTGATTCGACGATTATCCAAAATCATTTTCTTCACTGCTTCAATGTTTTCTTCGGTTGTTGACGTGCTTGGACGACCCGCACGAGCATCGTCATTGACATCTTCTTGGCCTTCCTTAAACCGGTTATACTACAATTGAAGTGTGTTCTGCTCATAGTAGACTCGCCAAACGCCACAGTCAACATTTCAAATGTCCTTGCACATTTAATTTAATTTTTCAAAACAAAACTTAATAAAGTTTCTTTGATCCATTTTTTCGTATAGTAAAAAATCGAAGAACACACCAAAACACGACTAATCTTTTTATCTGTCAAAAACAAACTGACAGTCCAAAATGGCTGATATTATCAACATATATAACAGACATGTGTACCAACATAACATAATATAACAGAAAAAAATGCGAAAATTCGAACATACTTAACTCACGGAATTTGAAAAAAAAACCGTTTTTTTATCACACCTCGTATATTTAGACTCTCCTTTTCATAGATATCATCATGAGATGCTAAGTTTGTCATTTCGTTTTTATCAATTGGAAACACTTATCGGAGACTTCATAAGGTCTACACTTTCTCTCAATACAGTACCAGAAATGGCTCATTTCAAAAGGAGGCTTAAAGGGATTGCAAACATTCTTTTTGTCGATTAGTCGTCACAATTGTCCTTTATGCTGAATTTTGTGAAATTTGAGCGCGTGAAATTTGAGCGCGATCTGCCTTTTTAATATGTTTACAGTGCTCGATTTTGTCAGCAAATTTAAAGTTTGCTTTGCGATTTATACAATTCCTAAAGATATTTAAAAAATGTGAAACCGCTGAAAACGTTACACAAGTGCATACTGAAAAATACTCCGAAATGTGAAGAGAAAACGGAGCCTTTTTGACACACTCGCTTATGTAGGACACAATGACCCGCGGGCTTCACAATTTACACCCAATTAAGTACATATTCATACCGTAAATGCTGATATAATTCGAAAAGTTCAAATAAAGAGATCGTCGTAATTTTTCTTGCCAGTAAGTTGCCACAATTTTCATCGGAGAGTGAGCGCGATCTGCCAATTACGTTTGATTACAGTGCTCGATTTTGTCGATTTTATCTCAAATTTTGCATTTCAAATGGAATTCGAGTGCGGAATCGTTAATAATCTTACAGAAAGTGTTTTGTTAATCGACTTTTCAGAAATACGTGCATAGTTGTGGTGCAGTGGTGTATTTAACAGCGGTCGAGATGTGATGGAAGAATTACCTCGCTCTGATTGATCATCAACCGTTTCTCCTAAAGTTGCTATCGATAAAATAAAGGAGATGGTGACTGAGAATCATCGTTTAAGATTGAGAAAGAGAAGAAAGAGAAGAATGACTATTTCGGGAAGAATGGAATTTTCTTTAAAATCTCACTCGCGTTAAGGCCACTGAAGAAAAATAAATTTCGATCAGTTTTCCTAAAATACATTACAAATATACCTTGTAAACCAACCAATAGGCTTCAGAATAGCGCCTTTCAACTGAGCCAAAACCATATCAAAAGTCGATCGAAAGTCAAGATAATGTTGAATGTTTTCTTTGTTTTGCACCCACAATTCTTTTCAGAAAGTCAGACGGTACGAAAAGAAACTTCTGGTAATTCAATAAGTGCTAGCACGATTAGTTAAACGTAAAATGATTTATGTACCAAAAGTCAATCAAAGATAATATATAAATATCGTTGAAAGAACACGTACATAAAGGAGGGTCCAATTTTTGGGGAAACACTCTTTTCACTGACGAATGGAATGGAATTTTATCTGATTTCACGGAAAAATCTTGTTAACTTGACACCAAGAAGATTGATAGCTAAGATAAAGACGAAAGGACAACAAACATAGCCAAAAAAAAAACATCGTAATTGACTGGTGTCAGGAGGATTAATTAATTTTAATTCAAAATATCCGACAAAGATAATTAGAAATATTGCCACCAACTTTATAGGACGAGTACTGGCAGTGAGTGATGTTCAATTTCACACTCGAAATTTAGACAGAATTAGGTACGTCTTAAGAAAGATTGACTTCCCGAAATCAAAGATAGAACAACTGATTTGCCAAATTAAGCAAAAAGAATCAGAAAATCAAAAAGAAGTTTATACGAAAACATACTACAAATCCTTGACATAAGTGCCTGGTTTTTCTGAAGGACTTAAACACTCCAATCTTTATAACGGAGAGAAATTTGACTTAGCTTTGAAAACAGACAGTACAGCCAATGGTCTGTTTACTAACATAAAATCAAATAATAAATCTAAATTATCTTGGATTGGATGTGGATGCAATGCGGACAATCCCAACATATGCCAAACTTTTGATGACCTATTGTTTAGTAGGTAATTTGATCAAGCTCAGGTGTTTTGTCTAATGTTTAGTTATTATGAAGATTTCGGTCTAAATGATCGAAATCAAGAAAATTATAATGTAAAAAAAGTAATCTCTAAAGGTTTCTAAATTTTAAGTAAATTTTTGCAATTTTCGCAAAAATTTCTAAAATATTAAAAATTAATCAGATTTGCTTAAACTAATTCATAAGAAAGTTTTTCCAAATCAGTTATTATTCAACATTTCGTTAGCAATTATAGATATTTTTGCTAATTTAATTTCTTATTGGGGATGTCGGAAATTTCTAAATGTTTATTTACATCGAGAATGGATAAATTTTTGTGGATAAATCTTCGGTTACTATCTACATTTTGTAAATGTTTAGTAAAGGGTGTCCCAACAAGAACGTAAGATTTAAATTGTCGCCATTCGAAGTGTCATTGTTTGACATTTGAACAATTGTTATTGTTTGCTAGTAGAAGGTACGAGGTCAGTGAAAATGGAATGAACAACGCGAATGAACAACGCATTCTCATTGTGAAATTGTTTTACCAAAATGGTGAAAGTTTTGCGGCTACAGTTCGCAAGTTGCGATCAATTTGAGGTCACAATAATGCTCCAAAAGAGTCAACTGTAAAGAGATTAATGGATAAATTTGCCAAAACTGGGTCTGTTAGCGGTATAAAGACAACAACGCGCCTTTGACCAGGCCGAACGACCGAAAATGTCGCAGTTATACGTGATGATGTCGCTCATACTCCATCCACCTCAATTCGACACCGAGCTCAGCAAATTGGTTTCTCCAAATCCAAATCCAATTGACTCAGGAACTGAAGCCAGCTGACCATGGACAGCGAAGGGAGTTCGTTAATTGGGTATTGTAGAGACAACATGAAAATGCTGATTTTGCCGATAAATGTTCATGTTCATGTTCAGTGACAAGGCCCGTTTCCATCTTGATGACTTCATCAATAGGCAGAATTGTCGCATTTGGGGTGAGGAAAATCCTCGAGTGATTCACGAGAAGCAAATGCATCCTGGTGTGGATTTTGGGCTGGAGGAATCATTGGACCTTTTTGTGTTATGAAAATGAGGCATGTCAAGCGCAAACAGTCAATGGTGTTCGGTGTCGTGAAATGATAACTAGTTTTTTTCGTGCCTAGAATTGAAGAAATGAATGTGGAGGGCATGTGGTTTCAACAAGACGGCGCCACATGTCATACAGCCAGAGAAACAATTCAATTGCTGAATCAGTCATTTAAATCTTGCGTTCTTGTTGGGACACCCTTATTTTTGCACAGAAAAGTGATGGTAAAAAACCATATTATTTCATAGATTGTTTTTTTTTTCTCACAGCCTCACAGTTTGCTCAACAAAGCACAATTCTCAGAAATTTCCATAATAATGAAAATTATTTAGATTTACTTAAGCTAAGTCATATGAAGAGTTTTATTTGCTCTAGGTGGATAAGTTTACATTTTGCAAAACAAAAAAGAACATTCGTATATTGGATGAAAACAATTCCAAAAATTCATAATTGGGGTGGATTGGATTTATTTAATAAACCTTGTTATATACAATGTGTGCATTGTTTACTGACTAAAACATATGAGGGTTTAAAAAAACTTGTAACGTTTCATCGACTTATTAAACAATTTTTAAAATATAAAATCTGATAATGACTTTTTAACATTTATCAACCTTTGCTTTCAAAATCATCTGGCAGCCTTTGCAATGTCATACCTTTGTTGTTTATTGTTTTGCTCTTCACTCCTATGCTTTTCGCCACTGGACAAACACTTGCACACTGGTTAAATTATTCCCTTAAGCATATGCCCAGTCAGTATTTGGAAGATCGCGGAAGATCGTAATCAGCCAACTGAGTCTTTTTCGACTCCTTTTAGTGATTATTTTGCTGCTTAATCGGTTTCGCAATTGACCAAGGAGTCGAAAATGAGTCATGTTTATGCTTTTTAAGTGTTGTATATTTTGTTAGTGTATGTTCAATAAATACACTAACAAAATATACAACAATCAGAAATGAAATGCTACAAAAAAGACTAACAAATGACCCAAAAACGACTCATAAATGATTACATGACGACTCGAAAGCGACTCGAAACTGACCAGTATAGCGACTTATAAAAGACTCTTCAGGATGAGTCGCGGGTAGGGTACCATTTTCCCCCGACAAAACAGTCTTTTATGATCAGAAAATGAGCGCATTTATGCTCGTTTTTATCGCGGAGCGGAGTCACAAAAGACTGGGTGACGATACATAAAGATTTCCCATTGTACTTACATGTGTATGTACATGTATATGTATATAGATTTCCACCTTGCATATTCTAAATTTCATTGAATTTTGTCTGTCCTGCCATTTAACACACCGGCACAGTGATGGTATACAGCTCAGTCTTTTGCGAAACAAAACCGCTAACAAAATGATCACACGACACACATACATTTATGTAGGCGAAAATCTTTGTGCTCTTTGCATTTTATTCTTACAGACGAACGAACGGCTTTTGTCCCTTCTCTTTTGTAATGCATACACAAACATTGTTGCTGTTATTTAACTTCTCCATTGTTGTACTTTAAATAAGTCAAACGATTTTGTCTCTCAACCGAAATTCCTAATACCGCCCCTTGGCCGAACCGCACTCGACAAGATCGCGATTGCAACTAAATTAGGTCAATGGTGATGAGCATAAATATTGCATGTTAGATAAATGGTGGTAAGACCGCAACAGGGAACAAAGTAGTGTTACCAGAAGCTAGGAGAATTGTGGTAAATGTCGAAAAAATAACGTATGCGCCCATTTTCCGTACTTTTTCAACAACCACGAACACTTTTTGAGCGGTTTATTAAAAAGCCTTTGAGCCTTTTCAGTATTTATTAACTATAGCTACATAAATCTAGCCCTTAATTAGTAAATAAAAGGTAAAAATTTTAGAAAAATTCTATAGAATGTACTGCTTTACTGTTTTTTCCCACGCAACAAACTTGTTCTTTTTGTGATTAAACATCAACTCTTCGTTCGGGAGTGGGCGAGTTAAAACGTTGTCGTTTTCTCATACATGATACACATAATTTACATAACGTACGTAATTTAAAAAAAAAATATATAGGTAGGTAGTATGTTTCCTTATTTTCAAAGTATGGACAAGTTTTGGCATTAAAATTTTGCATTCGGCCAGTTTTTTTCGACAAAAATGCTGGTAACACTACATAGCATCCCTATTGCAGTCTTTTTATACCTTTTATCTAAAGAGCAATATTTATTTTCTCGTCACGATCTTGTCGAATGCCGTTCGACCAAGTGTCGGTATCAGAGATTTTAGTTGGGAAGTGAAGTCGAAGAGTTACATATGTAAAGTGCAAAAATAGGGGAACTAAATAACAATAAAATTTGTATATGCATTTCAAAAAGAGAAGAGGGGAAAACATTCGTTACTATGTTTGTAAGAGAAAAGTACAGGGTGGGCCATAAGGGTGTTGGCGGTTTAAATATTCAATTAAAAAAAACTACGAAACATAAAAAAAATATATTTGTATTTTCAAAAAGTAGAAGCATGGGAATTTATAAGACTTAAAAACAATGTTGTCCAAATGGCTTCCCTCGGCTGCTTGACACTCTTGGAACCGAAGTCGCAAATTTTGGAAAACTCGTTGAAAAGTTGTTCTCGGTATTTTGTTACTTTCCTGAATAATGTTCCTCTTCAACTGCTCTAAATTGGTCGGATTATTCTCGTAGACTACCGATTTAAGGCAGCCCCATAGAAAATAATCGCATGGAGAGAGATCGGGGCTACGTGGGAGCCATTCAATATTCCCCCTTTTCGAAATGAATTTTCCAGGAAAAACATTTTTCAGCAGCTCTATGGATGCCCTAGCCGTATGACCCGTGGCCCCATCCTGTTGAAACCACATCCTCGAGGTATTGCCTTGAAGTTCTTGCAAAGCTGGCACCAAAAAGTCTGCTAGCATGTTGCAATAATTGTTCGCTCTAACCGTCATCGCATAGCCTCTTTCGTCCTCAAAAAAGTATGGTCCAATAATACCGGTTGACGTTATCCCAGCCTACACGACAAGCTTAGGGCTGTGAAGTGGACGTTCATGCAAGCGTCGGAGATTAGTCTCGGACCAGAACCGACAATTTTGCTTGTTCACATGGCCATTAAGGTGAAAATTGGCCTCATCACTAAAAATCACGTTGTTGAAATTGTTGAACCGCTCTAGCATCAAAGTTAAGTCGGTTATTGGCATCATCGGGTTTTAATTCTCGGACTATCTGAATCTTATAAGCCTTCAAATGCAAATCACGTTTCAAAATTCGTCGTAAAGTTGTTCTTTTGACATCCAAAGACTGACTTCTCTTACGTGTTGACTGTTGCGGATTTCGCTGAACTGAAACACGAACACGCTCCACAATGTCGGCTGATCTTGCAGAAACTGGGCGACCACGAACCGTAATTGGTACTGTTGAGCCGGTTGTTTCGAACATTCTGATCCATTTTCGTATCACATTGGCGCTTGGAACTTCACTTAAATAGTGTAAACCGTGTTCATGCCGATACAAACGTCGTGCAGTAATCACTGATTTTCGTAATACGCTCGGACACAAAATGCACGCTGCACTCCCGTGTACGGCTCCATGGCGACTAAATTTCCAGGAAGCGAGTGAGTAAAGTTTCGCGGCTATATAATTGTATGTGTGGTAATATCGTTAGTACTCATATATTTGTTTCGTAAAAGACTGTATTGTAGTCCAGCAAAGTGTCAGTGTGTTTGTTAAACGGTAAGGAAATGAGCGTGATATAAGTGTATCACATAATTTCAGACACTCAAAACAACTTGAAATAAGCGAAATGAAATTCAGACTACACGTATGTAAGTACAAGCGGAAATTATTACATATTTCAATATTAAAGCACATAATTAAGAAGACAATTTATTGTCAGCAAGTATGTAAATGAATAGTAGAAACGAAAATAGTAGGACTGGAACGGAAAACAAATTGTGGAAATATGACATCGAAGAGCATGTCGGTTACAAGGTGATTTTGATGACAAGAAGCGGCAAATAATGAGCAAAAAATTTTTGAAAATTGTCAAAAATAGGAGGTATAATACAATTGAGGAACTTTAAAAAAAACTATTTAATTTCGATAGATATGTATAATATTAGCGTAATAATCTTATTTTCCAGGTTTTGCTTTGAATATTATTTGGATATTTATTAAACTATGTATGTGTATATATTCGGATTTGAAATGTCAAAAAGACTTTGCCTATAAAATGTAGTAGTTATTCCTCTGTAGAGCAGACAATGTAGTAAAAGATGATTCTGTAAAATTTGACTTTTAATAGTTTATGATTTGTTCTTCATTTTTCCGAATATTGCTGTGAATTTTACCTCTCAACTAGCGGACCGAGCTGCTTCCGGACAAACATGTCTTTTTTTTCAGTTGTACATATTTCATAGTCCTTTATTATATTTGTTCTTTACAAATGATCGTGGTCGATTAAATTCGATGATCGTTCAGAATCTATGAAATTCTATTTCGTTTTTACCACTACTTGTCGTTGGTTTTATGTTCTATTCTAAAAAAAAAATTAAAAATTTCTTCAAGTTTTGGCTTCTAGAAACTTACAAAAGAAGTATAGATAGTAGAAAATGATCTACTCGGACAATTTGCTGGATTTTAGAATTTTAATTTATTTTCAAGAGCTTACTATTGTTATTAAATTATAATTCATTTACCACTTGATATAAATAAATATTTAGAAAATTCCAACATTTCTACTTTGATAAGAATATTAAAAATGTCCATAATGGCCAATAAAATCAGAAGTTTTTAAGACAGTTGGAAATATTTCCCATTGAGTTTTCGCAATTACTATAGGACAGTCATTCATTAGGTAAACATTTTTGTTACCTTTTAAAAATCTGCAGACTTTTGTAAAACAATTTTGTACTAATTTTCTAAACTTTTTTTTCGAAGTTCTACATTAACAATTGGACAAAATTTCCGAGTTAGAAGAGAATGCTACAGAAAAGTCTAAAAACCTCCCAAGGTGGAAGAGTTGTACGAATTTCTGAACAATTATGTGCTCTAAGAGAAATTTTTAGATTTTGCGTAATAAAATGTTCTGAATTTAGTAAAAACTATCACAAACAATCTTCAAGTTTGAGAAAATTTTGAACTTGAAGTATCTAGATGTCAGTTCGTTACAAGAGAAATTCGTCGTTATAGACAATAAACCAGAAATTAGCATACACAAAAACTGATGTTAGAAGCTATGTTAAAAATATTTACTTAATACCTTAATCTGTATTCTAGCGTCGAAATTTTGGTAAAATTTACGACGCATAGATGCCTAAATTCTGATTAGGCGACGACAAATCATGTTGGACACAAATTCAGTGTGTCACTTGGTTTTGGTTCGCCCGTTTTCATCACTAACTCCTCGTAGTTGACTGAAGTAAGTTTCTAAGTTACCTGATCGCAATCAGATTTTTTATCAGTCTAATATTTTGGTTCACACAGTTGTTGTTAGCAATGAAGTAAAACCATATTTCACCCAAGACGCTTAACGTTGTTCGTTAAAAACGTAAAACATTTTACTTCATTTTTCTTAGCGTGACTGAAACGGTATTCGTTATAAAATTGTTCTTTATAACCGTGTTCGCTATAAGCCTATTGAATGCCCTAAAAATCTCAATTAGTGCATATTGTTGGAATTTGAAAATATTTCTCAGACATACGAGAAACTAATTTTCCTTCATGCCTTCGCTCAATTCCGAGAGACGATCAAATATGGCAGCTATGTGTACAAGTTGGGTGTATCATATAAACAACAAAGGCATAGGGAGAGGTAAAAGCCAGACCAAAAAAAAGTGAACTCGCTCCTAGGTGAACGTAACTGTCCATTATTTACACAAATGTAAGAAAACACATAATCAGTCAGTCTCGTTGCTATGAAGATGGAACGTGGAAAAGGAAATGGGAAGTTGAATAATGTGATAAAGGAAATGGGAAGTTGAAAAAATGTAATAAAGGAAATGAGAATAAATAACTTGAATTTTTTTCAGAGATGGTAACGGTAACTGCTGATAAGAAGAATGTATGTATTTTATATAAGTAGAAGAGGTGAAGTATACTTAGAGAATGACAGAGAGAGAAGGAGAAGTTAAAAGTGATGCAATACTTGGTGGTTTGTAAGTCAAGTAAACGAGTTTTGTATTGTAGTCCCATTTCCGCTAATTTACCTACATACATATAAGGCTAATGAAAAGAAATCAATTATTTTTCCATGATGTTGAAGGCTTTATTTAGCGTAGTTATGATGAGCCGATTTACATCAAATATGCACTGGTTTGTTTGATAATTTGTTGCCATTTCGAAGGTAATTCCATTATGCCTCGCTTTTAGAAACTCTTATATCTATTTGCAAAAAACTGGGACACTCGATTGTCACAAGTTTGTGTTGAGGCGAATGTTTCGCTAACAAAATCATTCGTGGTAATAACTTGGTGTCGAATTCGGACTATAAGGTGGATGCATAATAACCCCCCAAACCAAACCTGGCGTGCTTGAATGAGCGCAGTTATTCTCCTGTTAGCGAATGCTGGTTGTTTCTGTGCAATTGCTTCTTACAGATGTTCCAGTTGTTGACATTACGGGTTTGAATTAAGATATTGGCCGTATGGAGGCAGCTACTAATAGATAGATTCTTGACCAATTCCACCAAGGAGTGAGTAAATTTTAATGCGATTCAACACCGATTCGCAGATAGAAATTTTGTCAGGAAGATTTTGTTTTACGTTAACTCGAGTGAAACCATACATCAGTCCTCTTTTTGTATCCAGTCTTATTCAAGTGAGTTCCTGGGCAATGGAAGCAGTACCACAAAATGATATTGAATGATCGTCATTTCAATGATAGGCATTTCAAAAAACGCTATCGTAAGGTGGGTGCCACGTCTGCTTTCACCTGAGACAAAGGAACAGTCAAAGCAGTGGACTGAAATAGAGAATCGTGTACCATCTGCAGGCAAGGTCATGGCGTCTGTTTTTTGGGATACAATTGAGATTATTCTTATTGATTATCATCAGAAAGGAAAAACGGCAAATATTATGAAATTATGGGAACAAAGTTCAGTTCACATATCCACTATTGCGATGGCCAAAATTAATAAATTAAAGTCACTGGAAAAACTGCATTGAGCTAAAAGGTAATTATGTTGAAGAATACAGAAAATTTATCCCAACTTTTTTCTGTCTTCTTTGTTAGGTCGGCCAGTTTTGGGACTGTCCTCGTAGATACTATTTCTAATCTAGAAAGGAAACAATACTTCGATTTTATTTACATAGCTGACGTTCGGATGTGCGCAATGTCATCATAAAGGTGGAATAGAAAACAAAATCTAGGTTGAATGGACAATGTCGACTATTTTCTGAATCGTTACCAGATGTACTTACACCTTCTTAGCAATTACGATGGTACGTGAATCTTAACAGAGGGCCCGCGTAACATTTAGAACGTATAACTGTCCGCATCAGTAGTATATGTAATAACGATATCTCTAGTAATTTATGAGATATGATCACCTAAATCTGTGTATTGAATTGGTGATACCACTCCAGTTTTTTACAAACGTAACCTATGGTAACATAAGATAATTTTGACGCTGTAATGTTTTGGTTTAAAGTGGGCTATAACATAGATCCCCATATGGCGAGACCGATCATGGCCCGATTGTGTTCAATTCCCGATATTATCACCTATCATTATTTGAGTTCTGGCCAACTCAATATGTCTAACGAACACTTCGAGTAGGCAAGTAACCAACAGAGCTGGTAAATGCTTTTCAATCTGTAGCGTTCGGGATAATCGTAAAACTGTCCCATTGAGTGATTCTAATAATGAAATGCGCTTGAGTTTAGTGAATGAGAGAAGCTCTCCCATATCTCATTTACGAGATACAAGTGAATTTGGTGTTTGTTCTTGGTGACATATGTGCCATATTTAAAAAAAACTAAAACAGGGTTATGGCAAGGCTATTATAAACCTGTCATCTGAAGTGTTATTTATTTAGTAGTGACAGGTTTGCCATTTACGAATATGGATTGTTTAACAACCGAAGAACGTGTCAAAATAGTTAGAACTTACTACAAAAGTGGTGATTCAAACGTGGATTTTCAATCAAATAACATTTTTTCAGCGATGAAGCTCATATGTCAATCCGTGGTTACATCAACAAATAAAATTGTCGCATATGGGGCTCGGAGAACCCAGAAGTCATTGTGGAAAAGCTATTGTGTTCGGAAAACGTGGCTGTTTGGTGCGCTTTCTGGTCTAGAGGTGTCATTGGACTGTATTTCCTCGAGATTTCCCGTCAATTGAGAGCGCAATTGCCGTATGATAACCGACTTTTTTTGGCCTTCAATTGAAGATTATGAACTGGACTTCAACACAACGACGCCAGGAGCCACACAACACGACTGATTTTGGCTTTATTGCATGAGAATGAAGCATATGTTTTAAATCTTCTCTTTATATATACGAGTAGTAGTTCATAAATTATTAAATTTTTATGACCATTACTCGACCTATTGTAGTCAACATAAAAGACTTTAAGAATAGTTTTTTGCTCAAACAAAGTTCTTTAATTTGGCATAAATTACATTAGGAAAAATGGGTATTTTTCAGAACACTTTGCCATTTGCACCTTAACTAAAATAATACGCGACAGTAGTTGATTGGTAAGAAAATGAATTAATCTTGTTCGTCCTTTTTTATAAAAAAATTTTAAAAAAAACTAACGATTTTTATTTGAAATGCATGCTAATTCGATATGTTAATAAGAAATAAATTATTTTAGGTACATTCCTTTAAAAACTCAACACAAAAAAAAAAAAATAGGTCTCTAGAAAGACTATCAACGCTTATATAGAATATTCATTTATAATTGGATAATAAATAATAAATAAAACATGACATTTCTCATTTTTATAATGTTAAGTTTTACCTTAAATGTATTATTCTCGCAAAACTAGGAAAAACCGTGTACTCTCAACAGTACCTATTTGAATTTCTGAGTATTTACATTGTTTTAATACAAATACCATTGTTAGACATCTTTGTTAAGACACAAAATGCCGACTCGAAATCAATTTTGGGTTTCTTATGTCGTTTGCATCAAAATATTAGGCCAATGCGAGCCTACACTATTTCAACTTTATTTATTATACTTTATGCATCTTCCTCACTCCAATTGCCTTCACACATGCTCATTTTTCTTTTTACTAAAATTCAACTTTGAAGCTGAATTAAAAATATCGGAAGGATACACAATTTGGGGATATCAGCAGGCAAGTCACAACTGTTGTTGACACGTTTAAAACGTTTAAAGTTGAATCTGTCGAGGGCCAGGAATTATTCCAGTACACAATATTTTATGAAATATCCCTATTTTAGGAATTTGTTTGTCCCATTTGTTAATTATGGTACAATGGTAACACCACATTTCGGTTTTACATAATTTTTAAATTAGTTGAAGTAGAACGCACTCCAGGTAAGAGAATCATTTTGATACATCAACATGTTAATGTTTTATAGAGCGCCACACTAATAATTGTTCGTTTAATAAATATTTCTGAGAAAGAAGGACAACTGTCCACCCAAGAATATACAGAACATGTACGAGTATCTCGTACCTGTGTCCTCAATAAAATGATGAACGAAATATACACAGTTCGCAGGAAACAACATGTGCATCTGACAGTCATTTAGATTCCTGGAATTATGAACAGTTTAAATTTATTGAATGTATCCGCACTCCGAGCTATATTGGGCTAGAATCAACAAAAATACCATACAATTCCTCTTACCTGTGAATTTCTAAGAAAGTTGTTGCTTCTGAGATACGAGTACAGTAACTTCCAATGGGATGGCCATTCAAAAGTTAGGGATTTTCTTCATACGTTTATTGTTAATTTTATTTCATTTTTACAAATATGGTTCTATTAAAACCATATACGATTATGTATATTCTTCACCGAGTCTAAATTTTTGGTGCCGTGTCCGCGATAGTTCTAATAATAAATAGTAAATGATAAATGGTAAACAGTAAGAAATAAACAGTAAATAGTTAATAGTAAATTGTAAATAGTAAATGTAAATTGTAAATAGTAAATTGTAAATTGTAAATAGTAAATAGTAAATAGTAAATAGTAAATAGTAAATAGTAAA
>JAHXMU010000383.1:80187-108242 GCA_019455685.1 Philornis downsi | reverse complement strand
TCAGAATAAACTTGATAGTAAAAGTGTAAAGACGTGTTTCATTGTGTGAAAGTTCCCCGTTGACGGGAACCAAATATATTTTTTTTTGTGAAGTTGTTTACTTACAACTTAACTCGCGCACTACGCCGAAAATTCTAATAAGACTGAGGAAGAATCGATGTAGATGCAGATGAAATCATACAGGTTAATTTATCGTTCTCCTCTATGGATGAAATGCAAAAGAAAATCCCATGAAGAGGGGAACTAGAAATTGCAAAAAATAGTTCCTCTCTTCTACTCATTAATTTTTGTTGATACAAACGGAACAATGGCGGAAACTTGTTTGTTTTCAAAAAAATGTTCAAAGATTTATACTTTTAATTAAGATTGTCTCGGAGCAATTTTAATGTTGTGATCTATTGCAATTCAATATTTTAGCTTAAATCTAGTTTAGTATAACGGAACAAAAAGCAAAAAAAATATCTTAAGAGGCAAAACACATAAATTAAAAAAAGAATATGGAATTAAAAATTTTGAGCGATACATATTTACTCAATAATGCACCCGAACAGACCAAAATTGGCAATTCAAATGTCGGCAGTCAATTTTAAAAAAATTGTTATAGTTTAAAATATCTATCTTTATAAAATCAGAACAACTTCATTTAATAAAAAAACATTTGAAAAAAAAAATTGTAAAATTTAAAAAAAAAACTTAAAACAATAAGAATTGAAAAATTTTTTTAAAAAATTAAAAATTAAAAATTTTTAATCTGCGGCTCCATTTGCTAAATAACTGGAAATATCGTCATTCTCGACGATTGACATTTTTAAAATAATCTTTAGTCTGCAGCATAATCTGCTGAATCGAAAAATTAATTGCGTGTTTTTTTTTTTTAAATAATCTTTCGCCTGCTAGGGTATCAAAGGATAAGCAATTTCGGGAGAAAAATAAATTATTACTTTTTATATGACATACAAAATTATATAATACCACAAAAATTCATAAAGATGACAGTTTTCATTAGCGCCATAAAGCCATTTCCGAACTGAACCGGGACACTATTTTGCCTGTAAACCAAACTCCAAAAATTATGAACCAAACCAAAAACCAGGGTTTTGTTTATACCATTTAGATTTCATACGGCGAAATAAAATTATGGTAACTGTAGAAATGCTAAAATACAGGAATTCTGATTCTATACGAAATAAACGTATCGAATACTTTTACCCCGCGGAAAGGTGGAGATTATTCTGAACCAGGTCAGTAGTAATTAATGATGCAACAGCTTTAATTTGGTTCACGTTTTTGAGATATCTAATATGAAATTTAGTATAAAATCTCAATTTGATCACATTTTTGAAGACTGAGTCTTTCATCAATGTTTGTGAAGCGAGAACAAATATACTGGTTATAATTAAATATGGTAAACTTGTAAAATAGATACGAATTTATTATTTTAAACTTCTTTCGGGAGGAATTTTTTCTGTCACTAACGATTAAATGCTGGATTTTTTTAAGTTATACTAATTCAAAATTTTTGGAAATCGGTTTATTTTATTATTTATTTTTTATTGCCGCGATTCGCTTAAATTTTTATTGGAACCGCTAAAAATTACCAACATATAATTTCTTACGGTTTACGGCCCAGATTTTGATAATATACAGCTTATATAGGAAATTGCATAATGTTAATTTTTATTTTTATGTGTGGAAATTAGTTTATTTTATTATTTATTTTTATTGCTGCGATTCGCTCAGTTAATTTTTATTATTTTGAATGATTTTCAAGAGATAATGAATTTTAATTTGTGTATTAAAAAAAATCGAATTTTGACACTTAAACCCCATTTTGATCCTTCCTGAGCTTTGCTTTGACCGAGGATAAATGTTAATAAATACCAACACAGATACATATGCATGCGATAATCCCTAGTTTAGATAGGGTTAAATTGCGTTTCTGACTTTTTTCTTTGTCGTTCGTTTGTTACCTAAAGAAATAAATTTCCTCCACTGTTCCGTTTTTTGCCACCAACAACACAAGAGTAGAAGAGAGGATCTTTTTCTTGCAATTTCTTCGTTCTCAATCTCTTGGTGTTTTCTATTATATTTTACCTAAACTTCATTCATACTTTTTGTGAGCCCCCAGTGTAATTAGAATTTTTGGGCATAGTGCGTGCAATTTGGCGTCAGCTCCATAAATTAATTAATTTGTCGGGATAAATTGCTAAAAATTGCATCGAATGTGTTACGAGTATAAAGCGAATAATGTGTAATGTGTCAATATATGAAAGTTAAGTTACCATCGTATAAATCGGAATACAATCGTGGTTCGAGTTAAACATATCGGTCGTGTCGGTTTATGTTTTTATTCGTAAAGAAATTCTAATTCGGTGAGGGCATTTGTGCAAGTGACAATAATTGGGTAAGTGTATGTGTGTGTATTGGTTTACTAAATATTTGATGTGTTAAAATTGTTTGTTATTTGTTGTTAGCTGCCGTTTCAAAGCACAATGAATTTTATTTCGAGTCCTCTTCTAGTTTCTACATGTTGTCAGTGCAATAACGGTTATTAGTGTTGCTGCATTGTTGTAAGTGGGGGTTTTTTCGAGTTAATTAACTGTTTGTGTTTCGATCAAATGCAAATGCTTAGCGATTATCCATTCCCTACAAATTTCCTAGGTATGTATAAGCCGTAGTAAAAGCTGTTTGTTCGTTAATATGGAGTTAATGTCCGCGAATATTGTGGAGATTGTGATAGTGGGAAATTGAGTTAGTATTTTTTAATTTCTTGTACAATTGAGTGAAGCATGTGGAATGAAACAAAGTCTATTTATGTATGTATATAATATTTCTGAATCTTCGGATTACCTATTAGAATGCCAATTTGAGAAGTTTTTAACATTCGAAAGTATTGCCATCAACTGCCGCCTCACAGTGTTAGGCGTCATATTTAAGTCTCCGAATAAACTCTGTAAGAAAGGGGCTGATTAAATATAACTTTTTTAATTTAATTCTAAATTAAATAAATATTGGAAAATTCTCCGATTTTTAAATCATTTTTAATGTGGGCGGCAGTAGAGAATACTTGAGGACAATATTTGCGACTTGCCCATTTTTAGCAGATATTTTTTCTATCCATATGTAGGTTACGTACGCTTTCTTATACGTAACATATCGACGTTTTGCTCGTTTTTTTCAAGTGAAAGTTTGTTTCTTTCTACTTTTTTTTAGTAATTTAAGAAATTACGCACTCTTTTTTAAAATTGGAGGATTAGAATAAAAAACTTCTTCTTCTTCTTGTAGTATTTACTCAAAGCTACCGTAAATAGCTTTTAATTAATGAATAATTGAATCCGACGGTATAAAGGAGCTTTTAAGTCCATTTTTTTTGGAAGCTCAAAAGAAAAAATACATACAGTTATGAAGAAAATGTAAAGTATTACACATAATATGCCATAGATGATCTCAACTTAATGATTCTTATCGTTAAAAACGGAATAACAACCTTAGTGTACCGTAGTTAAAAAATACTAAAGCGGATAACACAATAACAGATTGGTTTGACAGATTTAGTCCTTTTTGCAAAAAGTGGCAAATGTTTAGTATGAAGTAAATTTAAGCAAATTGAAACTATTGATATCAAGTCCATAAAAACATTGGGAAATAGAGAGTATCTATTTTTTCCTTAAACGTTTTTCAAAAGCATTGTATACTGAACATTATGATATTCACCACAACCAGGTGTGGTGCAAATTTGATTGGAATTTGACAAACATTCAATATTACTTATGTTGAGGTGTTACGAGGGCAATCCCAAAATTCGCCGACCTGACGACCTGAAAAAAATTATTTTAGTGAAAAGTGGCAACCTTATAATATACTCGTATGTGTTAAGTCCCAAGACATCACGTCGTTTAGTACTTTTATTTGAGCCATCAAAAATAAACGATCTCAGTGAATTTGTAAACATATTAAGCTTTTTTGAGAGAAAAATAAGTTAATACTAAACTTACATAAAAAATTATTTAATACCACAAAAATCCATCAGCACCGCAAGCCACCCCTGAACAGAACCGGGATACTATTTTGCATTTAGACCAAAATACAAATAATTACGAACCAAACCAAAAACCATAGTTTAAGTCAATTAGATTTCAGACGACGAAGTAAAATTGTGGGAACTATAGAAATGCTGAAATACGGAATTTCTGATTTAATACGAAATAAACTTATCGAATATTTTTACTTCGCAGAAAGGTGGAGATTATTTTGAACCAGGTTAATAGTAATTAATGACGCAACAGCTTTAATTTAAACATAACATTCAGTGGTCAAATTTAGTATAAAATCTCAATTTGACCACATTTTTAAAGATTGAGTCTTTCATCACTGTTCGTGAAGAGAGAACAAATGTACTGGTTATAATTAAACACGGTAAACTTGTAAAATATATACGATTTTATTATTTTACACTTTTTCGGGCGGAATTTGTTCTGTCACTAACGATTTAATGCTGAATTTTTTAAGTTCTTCTAATTCGAAATTTTTTTGCGTCTTCGAAAACTCGAAATTACGACTGTGAAATATTGGGTAACAGGGCTGCCAAGGCGAACACCGTAGTGGTCAACCAATTGAGGTGTCCACGCCAGGCACGGTTAAGAAAAGCCACAAAATGGTAATGGATAATCGTCGGCTGAAGGTGCGCGAGCTAGCTAAAATGACGGGCATTTCAAAAAGTGTAATAATCGCATATTGGCCGAAGATTTGAAGATGAAAAAGCTGTGCGCTTGATGGGCACCGCGCTTGCTTTCAATAGAGCAAAAACAGCGTCGTAAAAATGTCTCAGTAGAATGTTTGCCAATGTTTCACCACAATAAAGCGGAGTGTTTGCTTCAATTTATAAACACGGATGAGACATGGATTCACAATTTAACATCTGAGACAAAGGAATAATCAAATCAGTGGACTGAAATGGGAGAATCGTGTGCAAAGAAGGCGAACACGGTCCCATCTGCAGGCAAGGTCATGGCGTCTGCTTTTTGGGATACACATTGAATTAGGTTTTATTGATTGCCTTCAGAAAGGAAAAACGGCATCAACAGCAAATATTAGGTTAATTTATTGTAGCGTTTAGGAGATGAAATTGTATAAATAAGGCGGAATTTAACGAACAACAAGACAATTTCTTCAAGCCAATGCTTCAATTTACACGTTCACTATTGCAAAGGCAAAAATTACTGAATTAGAGTCCGAAGTACTTCATTTTCTATTTCCAAACTTGAAAAAATGGTTGATGGCTATTTTAAGGAGTTTAAAAGTTCTTAATATCGTATAAACGGGGTATAGAAGCTATTGAATATCGCTGGAAAAGTGTGTCAAGCTAAAAGGAGATTTTGTTGAAAAGTAAAGACAGTTGTTTCCAACTTTTTTGTGTCTTCGTTGTTAGGCCAGCCGGATAGTTTTGGGATTGCCCTCGTATATAATTCTGGCATTACATATTCGAATGAATTTCCCAAAAATAATTTATGTTTTAAATTTATAGAGTTAAAACTAATGTTCTAAAAGCAGATTGACCGTAATACTTTATATGGACCTACATATGTCTTGCTCTTGGGTCTTAAGTTATGTAAAATTGAGAGAAACTATATACTCGTATGTACATATTAGATGTCAATATCTTGTTTTTTTTTATTTAATACTGTTGTATTCAAAACTTATGCCGCAAATTTTATATTCTATTAATGACTTTCCAAGGGATGACAATTTTCCATTGAAAGCAAAAAATTTCATTACTTCAAAACATTATTTTTCCAAAAGTATCGTTATTGGAAACAATCCGGAAGTATTTCTGCTGGAGAAAAAGAATTAGCACGGGTTGTTAACTTGCCACTAATGAAATTCCTTTTAATCTTCCATTTTTTGAAGTACTTCCAACTTTTTTTTTTGCTGGGTTCTTCTCTCGGTAGTTCATAGGTTTTCTTTGCCATTCTCCTCAGTCTAGTTATAACTTGGTGCACTTTGTGCAATGCAATTTGTTAACAGTTCCATACAATTTGGTCTGCGCAGTGTTTTTAAATGGTATCAATAGTTTATTAATGCGTAAAAATAGTTGGTAATTATGATTTAATTGTAAAAGCAAGTAGTAGTTCGCTTAAAAGATGTTGATGGTTTTTATTTCGTTTTGTAACGATTCAGGTTGTCATGGCCGATGGCTTTTGCGCCAGTAGAAAAGAGGTGCGCATACAAATGGAATAAAACCTATGAACGAAGTTGGTCCACATTATTGTTCATATTCTCGTTTCGTTTCGGGCGTTAAAAATGAACGAAGTTGGTCCACATTATTGTTCAATAAAGTTAAAAAGTATTTTGTGCGGAGAGAAAACGAAGTTGTCGAGAAAAGAACGTAAGAATGAAGAGAGGAAGAGTTGTTTCATTCATATACATTTTGATCAAATGTACATGATTACCGATTTTCCGTTTCCCATCAATTTCGTTGACAGTGAGAAAGGCGCTTTGTTCGTATGAAAGGTGAGTGAAGTAGCTTTTTATATACTCCCTGTTCGTTTATACGCAGTTTTCCGTTTCTTTTCAGTTTTTTTTTTGTATAAGCAGTGGGAACAAATATTTGTTACTTTGTTGTCAAGTTGTAATAGAATTCATGTGCCATTTTTGGGTAGGGTAACATACTTGCCAAATCTAAAAAATGAAAAATTAATCTCAAAATCCTAAACATTATAAATCAATAGAATGGACAAAAATTTAGGTTTCAGCAAATTATTAGTTAGAAATTATAAAAAAATTGAACCAATTTTAAAGGTAGATACCATAGTTGATGTGGCGAAGCCGCCCATTTTCATTCTCGAACCCCATTAATCGAACCTTTAACGTGTACCACATTTGAATGCCTTCAGCGGAACGAAGTGAACGAAAAAGATTTGAGTATAAGAATGTATAGGTGAAATTGATCATTTGTTTCGAAGGTTTCAAAAGTGAAGCGACAATGCGATCCCTTTTATTTTCAGATTTAAGTTTATGAAACACATTATGTGTGCATTTATTCACATTCCGTGCAAGTGATTGAAATGTATGAAACTAGGAATATGTATATGGATTAAATCTATCATTTGTATAGGTGATATCAGAAGGGGCATGGTTAATGTTGGGTTTTTCAATACAATAGACAGAAATTCAAGTTACTGCGCTTAGCAAAATTCAGAGTTACAATTGAAATTTGGAAAATCGGTCAATTTGACAAAAAATTAGGCAATGCCAAGTTTCAAGAAGTCTCATAGAAATTTGCGGCAGTTATTCTGTCTAAACAGATACTTTTTTTTTTAATTTATTATATCATACGAATTCATAAAAATTACGCCTCAGTGGCGCATGGCATTATAGAGCCTAGTTGGCGAAATAATTACATCAAAATTCTTTGTATAATAACAATAGTTTTAATACAAAATACAAACACATTTATGAAAAATCTAATTTCTTGGCATGTACTTCAATATTAACTCAAAATTTATACCAGAAGTTCTTCGACATTTTCCAATAAACACCCTTTCATTGTCGATTTAAATAATGAAAGTGTTTCTATTGATTTTAACTGTTGTAGTAAAATATTGTACTGACTACTGCCACAATGTTCTATACGCTGTTTTGTTGTTTCAGATCGACACAAAGTTACTCTTAAATTGTCATTATTTATCGTATTGAAGATATACTGATTTCGGGATCAAAATTTACCGTGTGATGGCCAATACTATGCAAGCATTTGAAAACATATATTAGCAATTTTAATTTATAACAACCATATACGGGCAAAACTGTTGGAAAAACATCTCTACACAAAGAAAGCGTACAATATGAAGTTGGCAAGTTCGCTACAGCTTTTAGTGCTTTATTCTGTTGCCGCTTGGTGTTTTAAACCCTTTTTTCTTAGTGTTGCATTTCCCCGCATCAAATTATACATACCGTGGATAACCCGGTATTTTTCGGTTTCAAAAGTAAAGATTAATAAAGCACACACAAAAAGCTATGATCTTGTTCAAACTTTTATTTCGTTATAATGCATGAATCTTGGGATTACGTACGAAATACAATGTCATTTAAATAACCGTCTCTGGATTGGTTGCAGCGGTTGATCCTTTTGAGATAGTTTTTGACCACTTTTTCGCCCATTTCGGGCAACTGATGTGAAGGTTTTACATAAGTCTTGCTGAAAAGCTTTACTCATGGTGCGCCAGCACACACAGATGCCGTTTCTTTCTAATGACATGCTTTTTCTTTGTTATGTGTTCTTTCTTTCTCAGGTGACGGCCGGCACCCCTTTGGTGTACTCACACTAATCCCGGAGGATTAGTTAGACTACCAGAGATTGGAAGCAGGTCCCTCGGAAAAACTTCCTCAGGTCCCGCCCCCGCACTCAGCCAAAGTACCTTTGTAGCCCACTAGGTATGAAGTGAGCTACCTCCCGGGTAGGAGTTGAGGTATCTAGGAGAACCTCGGATAGATATGAACAGTGTTTTCCAAGCTGGTGCCTTCCTTCACCAACGCTTGAGCAACGTACCAACACTGAAAACACTTGTTCGGGCAACCACAGCCAGCACGATGCTCCCACTAGGGGGCCTACACCAAACTGACTAGGAAGGAACAATGTTCCTTGGGCTCCTGGTCACCCGTGTTACCAGAAGAGAAGAACCCTCTGGTCTGGGTTTCGCAGACAAGCTACTCCAGTTTTGCTTTTCCATACCCCGCATGGAACTGGTAATCCATAATAATACGGCATAGATTTTCAATGTCCGAGGAGAGAATATCAACACAGTAAACAGGAAGTATACCATGCTCCTATCATAGTTCATTAACCAGATCTCTCTGGTCATACAACTATATTTACGGAAAAGATAAATCTTCTGATACCTCCCGACGGCTTCTCTATGTCGCACCTGTTGCCAGGATGTGTTTTGTTTTTGTATGAATCTCCCCTTTACTTGGTTTTCGAAAAACGAGGTCCAAGATCAGTTTGAAACATATTATAGGTGAATCCCAAACCAAAATCCACCTGTTCCTAGGGCGCCTGGCACAAGGCCACACTACTTTGTTTTTCTTCGCAAGCATCATACCCTTTGCCTGCTTAATTACAGGATCAGGTAGAGAGGCCTACGTTCTATGGGTAGACGGTACAAAGCGTCCTAGGAAACACCCACCTACCCCAGCCCATTTCGGGCAGTATCTCGGCGATAACTTGATGATTTTTGGTTTTCAAATGCTCCAACATTTGGGGATTATCCACGTAGACACGGTTTTTGAAGCAGCCCCACAAAAAAGTTTAACGACGTCAAATCACATGATTTTTGTGGTCAATTGACGTTGTAAAAACGTGAAATTATGCTTTCTGGAAACTTCTCACACAATATAGCCAAAATCGGTTGTGTTGAAACTGCATATCGTCCAGTTCATAATCTTTAATTGCAGGCCAAAAACAGTCGATTATCATACGGCGACAGCGCTCTGAATTTAAATTTGGATTATCCGCTACACTTTCACTAACAGAAGCGATATTTTCGGCAGTGCCTACATTGCCATGATGCACAGGCCTCGCCACATCTGTAACGTTTCCAGTCTCTTCAAATTTCTTTATAATCTTGCCAATTCCTTGCACAGTAGGTCAATTATGACGTCCATAATCACCCCGTAATGCACGGAAAGTGCCCACGTTTGAATCACCACTTTTATAGTAAGTTTTAACGCTTTTTACACTTTCTTCTGTTGTTAAATGATCTAAAATTGTAAATTGCAAATCGTTTCACTAAATAAATAACATTTCAGATGATAGGTATTTAACAGCTGACAGCCTTGCCAGACCGGCGGTTTTAAAATCAATAAATGGATAACCCTGTACCTTCATTCCATCATCTAAAGGCACAAAAAGACGATGAGTCAGAGTACGCATAAATCAGTTCATCCAGTCTATTGAAAAAGCAGTGTTGAGGGGGAACAATAAACCCGATCATTGCTAGTGTAAATCATCGACCTTTTGCGAATCGCGAACTGCATACCGCCAATGATGCCGTCAACCACATGCAGATGCTGCGATTGGTTGTCTTATTTCATTCAAATGTATAAAAATTCTCCATTTCGAAAAGTTTTCGGAAATTCGATAAGTCCCACAGAAGAGATCAGCTCAATCTTTATCGATAGAACTACGTCCGTAAGATGTGAATTGGAAAAGGAGTGTATTTGACTAAAACAATGGGAGTGCTTTTCTATGTGCGATTTATGTTAGCCTCCGCCTTCATAGTGTGGCAACTGTCCCTCTCTGTATGCCCACTCTTCTTGTAGTTCTTAAATTTTTGCAAGTGTGTCAACTCTTAGCAGTAATGTTGCAAAATTTCAACTTGTAATTATAGTCTTTCTTTTATGAATTTATTACTAATTTAACTCTATGATTTAACGTAGTCTCATTTATCCTGTGTCATTAGAGCATCCAATATCCACAGGACAAACATAATGAAAATTCACTCGAATAATAAATAATAATAATAGAGTTAAATGTATTTTTTGTATTTGTTTGCATTCATGTAACGTAACTATTCAAGTAATTTGAATCAACTTCATTCTCAATTCGAAAATAAATTATATTTTCACAACAGCAGGGTGGGGATCCCACAGTGGGCAGGCAGCAGGACTGGTGAATTTAATTAATTGGTATCTATCGTAAAATTTCATTGAATTCACTTTGTAAATCTGGGCTATAAACAAAATACATGAACGGATTAAAGGGTGATTGACCGTAAATACAGAATAGCTGAAATAGTTGATTAAGGATTGGAATTTGGCAGAAGGCTTAGGAAATCCTTTTTTACGATTCAACCATGCCATGCCGGGTGAAAAGTCACAATTTGTATCAATGCGTTTTTTTTCATCAAACTGATATATGAACATTCCACGACTTAGAGAAGAAACATAATTTTTTGAACAAACCATATTGAGCGTCCATAATTCGTGATAATCGAATTTTTTTAAAAATATGTTTATTTGGCAGGAAATCCACCAAAGTCCCTTTTCGGTGCTTGAGCGCTCTTATGCATTCCTTTTTAATATTAGGTTCCATAGTTTGTCGCCGTTGGCATGATGGCTACAGCTCGCAGCTATCATGCTTATGATCGTGGCTGTTTGCTGAACCGGCTGTTTGAGCGGTGGTCACTTCGATGTGTCTGACGAATATTTAGATCAGTCGAGTAGCCGACACGTCTAATAAATCATTGTCAAACTGACGTCCAGAATCACCCCTTGTGGGAGCATCGTGCTGGCTGTGGTTGCCCGAACATGTGTTTCTACGGATCTTGCATTGCTTCAGGATCTCCTGAAGGTAATGCGAGAACTTGGGAAACACTGTTCTTCGTCTATCCGAGGTGCCTAGATAGGCCTCACTCCTACCCGGGAGGAAGTTCACTTCATACCAGTGACTTCAAAGGTACTTTGGCAGAGAGAGGAAGCATGCCCTGAGGAAATTTTCCAAGGGGAGCTGTTTCCTATCTCTAAGGTGCTTCGACTAAACCTTCCGGGATTAGTTTGAGTTCCCCAAATGGGCGCTGGCTGTCGCAAACACGTTCAAGAACAGTCCCATGTGTGGTGGCACACCGTGAGTAAGGCTATCAAAGCGAGACCCACGTTAAACCCGACAATTGTTGTTGACGTCCAAAATCGTTTAACGGTAGGTCCTGTTGAGCGACCCTAAAAATAGAAGAAATGAGAAGTTCTTCCATATTCCTGTCATGGAATGTAGGGCAATTTGTCTTATAGTTAGCCAAAAGGAAATATTTTTGAAGTATTATTCAAATCATGATCTATTCTATTCTGAAATATAAGAAAGAAATCAATACGTTCAAACCAGCTTACGTTAATCATATTCGGTTCAGCCATTTAGTGGTCAATTTATGCATGTGATCAACACATGAGGTGTTTTAACTTCTTATTGTGTTGGTTCAAAGTTTAACAATAAACTCGTACATAGTAAGCTGGATTCAAAAAAGAAACCTCAATGTTATCAACTAAAATGATATTTGCTTAAATATTTCAGACATAAAAGTGAAACTTTATGAGCTGTGCAATTGTGAATCAACTGCCAAAAATAAGTTTTTTTTTATATATCAAAAATTTAACCAACTATATTTTTTTCTTTTTTTTTTTTGATCAAATTTGTCGTAGACATGAACGTAAATCGTTATGATATTTCTTACAACTTGTCACTGTTTAATATTTTCCCAGCTTCTCATGAGGGATTGTAAATGAGCCAAATCAATCCAGTCATTTTGGTACCTACCATGACCGATTTCCCTAAAATTTCAATAACTTCCATGTAGTAACTTATTGTACTAACTAAGTTTTTTGTCCAAAATATTAATTTGTAATACTTGGTGTAGTAAGAAGAATTTAATGATTAACCAAGCTCTTCTGACAGCTCTCACATTGACTTCATCCATATATATCTACGATCGCAGAAGAGCTAATAAATAGAAATTCATAATTTTTGAAGGCTTTATTTAGGGTGTATTAAATGATCCGATTTGGGTCAAACATGTCGTTTTTTTATTCGATAACTTGTTGCTATTTTGAAGGTACATAATTTCATTATGCCTCTCTCATAGAAATCTTCATCTCTCTGGCCGAAAAATTAAAAAAAACATTTTCTACAAGCTCTTCTTGTGGCAAATTTTCCACTAGCAAAATTATCTCCCGTATACAGAAACGGTTGCTAATCACTTGAAACCAAATCGGAATTATAAAATGGATGTGTAAGAATCTGCCAACCAAGCTCTCGAAGATTCTGGATAGTCGCTATTGATGCGTGCCGCCTGACGTTGTTCAATAGTTGACAGTGTAGGTCCGCATTAAGAGTTCGGAAGTAGGCCAATCCCATCAAACACACAGCAAAATCTTCATGACCTTCAATTTTGATTTAGCGTTTTCGCTTGACATTGTCCTAAGTGACCTACTTTGCATCCGTCAGTCAACATCCGCTTCAGAAATGGGTCAATTTTGTAGCAGTCCAAAGGATTTTTTTTGCTTTAACTCATGTGGCAATCATTCATCGAACTTCTTTTTGTATATTTCCTTTGTTACTGCTCGTCACAAGTTTTGCCAATACCAATGCCTTATGCCACATGATTTTTTATGCAATATCAAGCTTCTGGGCAAACGAAACAGTGCTGCCATGACTGTCGAATTTGGCGACTTCCATTATTCTATCAGCATTTTCGACAGTTGGCCTTTCAGATCGTGGTGTTTCGTTAATATCACGGAACGGAATTGGCAAAATCAAAATTGACTGTGATTGGCTCTTACGCCATCAGCAATATAAACAGTCACATTTCCAACAGCCTGGCTTGCGCATTCGCCTTTATCGCCGAAGAAATGCAATATATATTCTTTTTGCTGATGCCCATCTTCGACACGCGCTCAAACAGTGTCGAGTCAAGTAATCGGAAAACTGTCTGAGTAATATTTAACTGTAATATCTTGTCTTTCTAACTCCATCTAGCGTAATCCGATCACACTTATACAACGGGCGATGCAGATTATCAAAGCCATCTGTAGGAGAAATAGCGGATACTATATTTATATCTTTCATTTAGTTTCACTAAAATCAGTTGAATTTAGTACAAGTTAAAAGTTTGCTGTAGAACTTACGTATTAAAGGGCTGACTACAAGACAACTTATTCAGTATATGGCTCTCATTCATGTCGCAAAAAATCAATATTCATATTTCTGGGGCTTTCCATATTTAAGGTTAACTGCAATGAAACTTCCGTTTCCCACAATACGATTCCATTGCAAGTGCCGGTGACTTATATTTTAGATTGCCCACATAGAGACGGGATGGTTAAGACTATAAAATTGATGATTTTTTTGTCTATCCTTTTCTAGTCTGCTAAGTCGAATGCTTGAGTTCCCTCGTGCGTAATCAAAAAATTTGTTTTTAAAATTGAGATTCAAGTTGTCACCCAGTGCTGTTCTATTCTGGGGGAGTCTGCTCCTTCATTTACGACTATAGCAGGGCTGTCCAGACGAACCCCGTAGTGGTCAACCAATTGAGGTGTCCACCTCCGGCATGGTTAAGAATATCCACAAAATGGTATTGGATGATCGTCGACTGAAGGTGTGCGAGCTAGCTGAAATGATAGGCATTTCAAAAAGTGATATATAGGTACATTGTATATTGACCGAAGATTTGACGATAAGAAAGCTGTGCACGAGATGGGTGCCGCGCTTGCTTTCAATAGAACAACAGCGTAGCGAAGATGATTCAGTTTTTAGCGATATTTTAACGCATAAAGTGGAAAAGCAAGGATCCTCCATTTGAGCCAAAGAACAGTCAAGGCTGGGGACCGAAATGGGAAAATCGTGTTCAAAGACGGCGAAGACGTTTCCATCTGCAGGCAAAGGCATGGCATCTGCTTTTTTGGATGCGCATGGTATTATTTTTTATTGATTATCTTCAGAAAGGGAAAACCACCTAATATATTATGCTAATTTATTACAGCGTTTAGGTGATCAAATTATGGAAAAGATGCCGCATTTGGCAAAAAAAAAAATGTTTTTTCATCAAGACAATGCTCCAGTTTACATATCCTCTATTACGGTGGTCAAAATTAATGACGTAAAGTTCGAATTGCTTTATCGCCCACCTTATTGTCAGATTTAGCTCCCTCGAACTATTTTCTATTTCCAAAGTTGAAAAACCGGCCGGGTGGAGTCAGCGGTTAAAGAGGTTGAGTCCGCCGTTGATGGATATTTTAACGAGTTTGACAGTTCTTACTATAAATAGGGTATAGAAGCTATTGAATAGCGCAGAAAAAGTATATTGAGCTAAAATGAGATAATGTTAAAGTATAAAGAAAAATTTGCCCAACTTTCTTGTATCTTCTTTGTTGCATCAGCTAGTTTTTCCATCGTCCTTGTACGTGAAACGTTTTCAGATCTGATGCTAAATTTAATATGGCCATGCGAACCTTCTATTTCTGTCGAAATAAAAAAATTTTAAAAATTTGATAAAAAATTATTTTCTTAATTGAAAACGTGACAATTTTGTTGTTTAAAGTTATTCAGTTGTTAGTTGTTATATAAACTTCCGAGTTGATAAAAAATAAATTGTTATTAAATCCTTAATAAATCTTTGATTGAAACAATACCAACAAGTTCGAAAAAAATGGCGCTCTCTATGCTCAACATGGCAGGGCCGTAGTTAGGGTTTTATTGTTGGAGTAATCAAGTTTTCACTAAATCATTATCAAATAATGGTGTTGTGAACTTCTCAAGTTTAAATGAATAACATCAAAAGGTAGTTGAATTGTCGTTACCGCGATTTTACAATATTAGATTTAGAATTCCCTTAGCGTGTCCAAATTTATATGTAAAATAATGTCATTTCATACCTTTAAGATGTCGCTAATACTACTTCTTGCTAATTTGACTTATTCAATATAGGGAATAATTTCCAGGATCTCATTTGCAAACTTCACTTTTCCAATATAAAGAATAATTTTCAGCATTTCATTTGATGGTTCCTGGTATAACAACGTTTTTAGGTGTCCACAGCGTTCAGCATCACTTGTATCTATCCGACCTCGCTTAGAATCAACAAACTGTCGACGAATAGTCGTCTTCGATGAAGAAGGGTACCCATTGCACTTTACATAAGATACTCAGCACTTATATTATATATGTATATTTCCTTTAAAAAGAAAGGTTTAATCAATACACGAAATTCGTTTTATACCGTTGCATGTGAAGAAGCTCGTGAAGCATTCCAAAAAAAGGGAAAAGGACGGCGATTTCAGCGTCAAAAATTGAAAACTAAATTGAAGAGTTCATTCCTGTCCAGAACCTTTCAGAGAAAGCGCTATAAGGAACTTACGAGGGCGGTACCAAAACTAGCCGACCTAACAAAGAAGGCACAAAAAAGTTGCTAACAACTTTCCTTTTTTTTCAACATAATCTCCTTTTAGCTCTATACACTTTTTCTATACTCTGTTTATAGTAAACACTGTCAACTTCCTTAAAATAGCCATCAACCGCAGACTCCACCTCCTAATTGTTGGCAAATCTTTTACCACTGAGCCATTTTCTCAAGTTTGGAAATTTAAAATAGTCCAAGAGAGTTATACCTGGCGAATAAGATGCGTGATGAAGCAATTCGAACTTTAATTCATTAACCTTGGCCATCACAACAAGGGATGTGTGAATTAAAGCATTGTCTTGATGAAGCAACGCTTTTCGCCAAATGCGGGCTTTTTCCACAATGTTATCGCCTAAACTCTGCAATAAATAAGCATAACATTCGATATTGATGGTTTGTCTTTCTGAAGATGATCGGTAATTTCATGCGCTTCTCAAAAAACGGACGCTATGTCCTTGCCTGTAGATGGAACCGTCTTCGCCTTATTTCAACACGATGCTTCCATTCCAGTCCACTGCTTTGACTGTTCCTTTGTCTCAGGTGTGAAGTGGAGACCCATATCTCATCCATGATTATAAATCGAACCAAAAATTCGTCTTTATTGCGATGAAACATCGCCGAACACTACTGAAACGTCTTCATGGCGCTGTTTTTGCTCTATTGAAAGCAAGCGCGGCATCCATCTTGAGCGTAGCTTTCTCATCTTCATTTCAGCTAGCTCACGTACCTTCAGTCGACGATCATTCAATACCATTTTGTAAACACCTTGGACATCTTGGCAGCTCGTACGACTTCGTTCAAGGTCAACTACTCAATATTTTACAGTCGCAAACGAAGGAACAGATTCACCCAGAGTAGAATTTAGTTGCATGCCATTGATGGAATTATTAGCAGAATTAGAATGATTAGATCTACATCAAACATGCACAATTTAGCCCAATAATTTGCTGTCAGTTTGTAGGTAATTCCGTGATGCCTCTCTCACATAAACACTCATCCCTATTGCTGAAAAACTGGTACAATCGATTTTCATAAGCATCTCTTGCATTTTCTACAAGAAAATCATTCGCAAAAGACAGGAAAGGATTGGTGAAAGTTTCGGACTACATAGTGAATGCATAACAACATCCCAACCCAGTCACCTGAGCTTCCGACAAATTACTATCAATGTAAGTGACCTGGTTTTGTTTTGATGGACAAGGATTTCCTCCTACAGAGAGTTCCATTGTTAACAGTCCGAGTTAAGAGTTTAGCTATAGGGGTGCAATTCATACGAGTAGTATATGATTGATTCCCTGTCAATCTCACCAAATATACAGTAAAATTTTCCCGGCCATCTATCCTAGTTCGTTCACAGTTTGCGCCAGTTCACCGCAATTCAACCACGACAATTTTCACTTGACGTTATCGTAAGTAATCCACTTTTCATGGGTAGCCACAATCCACTTCAAAAATAAGCCGATTTTGAGGCGATGCAGCAGCGCTTCCCAGATGTAAATTCGGTTGATGTGCTTTTTTTTTTGTGTTTTGTAACCAGCCCTATGCAAGTGATTCCAAACGGGTCTTTAAGCAATGTTTAACTTCGGGGCAATCGAACTAGCTCTTACATGACTTGACAGTTGCTATTTTGAATTGGCATTTTTGGTAGTTGGTCTTCCAGAGCGTGGTGCATTTTTAACATCAAAATTATCACAAGGGAATTGAGGAAATACAATTTGGGGCAAAATCCATGATTTGGGTTTTCCACGATTCTGTGCGTTTCTGACGAATTGCTTCGCGCAAACGGCGCATAACTTCAAGGTAGTATTCCTTGTTGACCGTACGACCTTGTGGCAAGAATTCATGATGCACCACGCCATTGCAATCGAAGGAAACAGTGAGCAAAACCTTCTCATTTGACCGAACTTGACGTGCTCGGGCGACCAGGACGAGCATCGTCATTGACATCTTCTCGGCCTTCCTTAAACCGGTTATACCACAATTGAACTTGTGTTCTGCTCATAGTAGACTCGCCAAACGCCACAGTCAACATTTCAAATGTCCTTGCACATTTAATTTCATTTTTCTTACACAAAACTTAATACAGTTTCTTTGATCCATTTTTTCGAATAGTAAAAAATCGAAGAGCACACATTTTTATCTGTCAAAAACAAACTGACAATCCAAAATGGCTGATATTGCCAACATATATAACAGACATGTGTACCAACATAACAGAAAAAAATGCGAAAATCTAACATACGTAACTCACGAAATTTGAAAAAACAGTTTTTTTGATCACAACTCCATGTTATCTTTCTACCGCCATCTAGCAGAACTAGACCCCATCTGTAAAACGAGAGGTATAGATTACTACAGACATCTATTGGGAAAATAATGGATTTATTTTTGCAGTACTATGTATATTCAAAATTTATCAATTAAACAGGCATTTGGCTTCCTTTAAAACTTCTGTTTTCCTGTGTATGATATGTTGAATGTATGCCAGTGATATATTTTTCCATCAGCCATGATTTCATTTTGCATTACGGAATTTGCTACAGTAGTATATAATTATGAAGTTAAAACGTAGGTAGACAAAGTAAAATAATAATATTCTTAATTTGAATATACTGATAAATGTTCCAGAAGTGTTTCTCGTTTTATTCACGGGGAATCTGCATCATTTCCCTGAAACTTCTGGGTACGGTCATGCTGTATGAAATCTTAATACCCGAACAATCAGTAATTACAACATGTAGATGTTGACAAAAAGAGGCCTTATTGTTATTGTATATAAACGCTCGCTGCATGTGTTACAAAAAGTTTATAATTAAGGCTTGATATTGGACTAAAAAACAGCACAACAATGTTACACAACCTATTTTACGTACAGCACAAGTAACTTCATGATTCAGTTTCATGATGCAGTCAGTTATTTGTGCAATATGTGATACATGAAAAAAGGTGTACCCAATTAAATTGAAATCAACACGTGTCCGCTGGCATGTTGTTTTATTTTCTATTTTATTTTCATATTTATTTTATCAAATGGATAGCATTGAAAGCGTGTGTTAACTGTGTGCAGTAGTTTAAACAGGAACGTGTGGTTCCGATGATCAAATCGATTTTTGAAAACTGGTTTTTCGGTTTTGTGTGCCGAAATAAAATCCTTCGAATAGATCAGATTTTGAGGTCGAATAAATGAATTCTGATATAAGGTATATTAAAAAGGAATATATTAGTATTTTTTCCAATAGATGCTTTAATAATTTGTATATCGTGTAGTATAAGTGCAAATCAAATCAAATGTGTAGGTTTTACATGAGCCTCGCCTGGAAGGCCTTACCCATGGTGTGCCATCACACAGGTGCTGTTTTCTATTATTCTTTTCTTGGTTATATTTCTTTTTTTCTTGCGACAGCAAGCGCTCCTTTGGGGAACCCAAACTAATCCCGAAAGGATTAGTTAAACTACCGGAGATTAGAAGTAGGTCCCTTGGAAAAACTTCCTCAGGGCCCGCTCCCTCTCTCGGCCAAAGTACCGTTGTAGTCACTTGGTATGAAGTGAGCTAGCTCCAGGTTAGGAGTTGAGGTAATCTAGGAAGACTTCGGATAGACATGAACAGTGTTTTCCAAGCTTCTGCCTTCCTTCACCAACCACAGCCAGCACGATGCTCCCACTAGGGGTCCAACACCATTGACCAGAAAGGAACAATGTTCCTTGGGCCCCTGGTCACCCGTGCTACCAGAAGAGAAGAACCCTCTGGTCTGGGTTTCGCAGACAAGCTACTCCAGTTTTGCTTTATCATACCTCGCATGGAACTGGTCATCATTAATCTACGGCATAGATTTTCAATGTCCGAGGAGAGAATCATAGTGATAGTGCTCCTATCATAGTTCATTAACCAGATCTCTCTGGTCATACAACTATATTTACGGAAAAGATAAATCTTCTGATACCTCCCGACGCCTTTTCTATGTCCGCACCTGTTGCCAGGATGTGTCTTGTTTAACTATGACTCTCCCCTTTACTTGGTTTTCGAAAAACGAGTTCCAAGATCAGTTTGATATCATATTATAGGTGAATCCAAAGACATAATCCACCTTTTCCTAGGGTGCCTGGCACAAGGCCACACTACTTTGTTTTTGTACGCAAGCATCATCCTTTGCCTGCTTAATTAAAGGATTGGGTAGAGAGACTTGCGTTTTAGGGGTAAGCGGTACAAAGCATCCTAGGAAACACCCGCCTACCCACTGTTGTATAAGTGCAATCTGATTGCGTTAGACGGTGTTAGAAAGATCAAATTTCGTACTCCAAAAAGTTCACATACACACTTTTGTGATTGCTTTACTCAGCCTGATACTGTAACAGCCAATTATGCGCAATTTTGGTTTCATCGTTTCTGTACCGGTTATTTTGATGTGAAAGATGTACCTCGCTCCGCAAAGCAAATTGTCAAAAATGTCGACAAAATAATGGAAATCATCAAGCCCTACCGTTAACGCAAAAAAACCGGGTTAACGCAAAAACCCCCACGGACTAAATTTGCATCTGCAAATTGCTAATGTGTTACAACAAAATCGTTTTATTTCTGAAGTGGAGTTTGACTGCTTGATGAAACATGAACGATGTCGGCGCAAACGGTGGCCAAGTCAGGATTAATGGTCAGGAAGATTTTGCAGTGTATTTGGTGTGATTAGCACAGAATCAGTTACTGTTAAATTAGGACTGGTACTGCCAACAATTGGAGTATTTGAAGAAAACAGTCCATGCTTTCCATAATGTCAGGATTCATACATCGATTTGTTTATACGTTTATTTATTTGCTGAAATTATATTTCACTATAATAAACAACAGTTGCCAATAACAATTCATATATATATATATATTTTTTCCACTCATTTTCTTTATTGAATCTTTCTTTTGAAATTTACAATAAGTATTCAAATCTTAATCCTGTCTTAAACTAAAGTATCCTGCCATTCTGGACCTTATTTTTGGTGGGCGGAACTTTTTATTACCGGACCAAGTCTAGGCATATCCTTTCTTCTTAGCCGTATATGACCGGGAAAATGTTGAAGGTTTTGAGCGAGTGGGTTTGAGTGGGAGGACAACTTCGATATATATGACCTGCTTAATTTTCTTATTTCATCTGAAATATAAGGAATGTTTAAATCCTTGTCTATGTTATCATTCCGTGGGGCACCACAAATTTGGCGCAGTATTCTTGACTGTCTTCTCTGTAACTTATTTATGTTAGAAGCCGATGCCGTTCAATTGTTCTGTCTAAGAGAGAATGTAACCTGTACACTTTTAGTGGCATTTACTTTTATCTTCCACTTTTCGAGCCAAGATTCTAATGTGTGTATATGAGACTGCAGTTGTCTAGAAGCCATTAATGGGCAAGTGCTAGTGCTCATGAATGCAGTGTCATCAGCGAAAGTTGAGGTTTGAATTAGGGAATGAACAGGCATGTCAGAGGTGTAGATGGTATATAGTATAGAGCCTAGTATACTGCCCTGAGGAACTCCTGCTGAAACTTTTCTTTCGATTTTACTACAAAAGATCGATCCTTTAGATAGCTCTCCAGGAGCTTGTGGTTATTTGCCGGTAGAAAAGAGACTATTTTGTGAATAAGGCCTTCATGCCACACTTTATCAACGGTTTGGGAAAGGTCTATAAAGAGAGCTCAGCAATATTTCCGACCTTCACACATATGTATAAAAATTCTCTAAATCGAGCTCCTAGTATTATTATTATAATGCGAGTTTGCTTTTTACAAAAAAATTATAAAAATTCTAATTAGAAAGCCTCCGGTAGCTTGGTTAAGGGGCTCTTATGCATCCACTTTATAGTCCGAAACGGACATCAGGTGATGGCCACCTATTCCTGTCTATGGAAAATGATTTTGCTGGTGAATAATCTGCCTCAAGGGAAGTTTGTGAAAACGGACTGTTGTTTGTTAGTAGGGATCAGGGTTTCTACGAATGATACAACTAAAGGGTGGAGCATAAGTAACGATAACAGCGACTATATTGAACGCGTTCTTGTGCATCATTTGGTTTTAACTCGTGAACCAATTGCATCTTATATGGGAAAAGATGTAACATATGTAAAATTCTTTGGAAAGACAGCGTAGACATCTCTAACTGCTGAGAATGTCGCCTGGTGGAAGTTTCGGGGCTTTTCTCAATACTTACTTGCACTCAAGCAATGGTCACTTCTTTTCGAGCCGCACAATTTTTTCCGGACTGTCCCATGTTGCCCGAAACGCTGAACCAATCGGTAAATTGTTGGAGCGCTAGGAGCATTTCAAACATGAAAGAAATTTCGATATGATCTGAATAATCGAATGCTTACTTTCAAAGTAAAATTGAACAACTTTAGTTATTTTCACTGATCAAATCTTAGCAATACTTATGCACCACCCTATGCTACTAATTTGGTTCAAGTCCGTGCTATTTACCATTTATTACCTGTAAAAAGCCAATGACGCCGGTCTCTGTAATAACACTGCTGCCTGCTTTTAGGCGTAATGTGCATAGTCTCATCAAACATTGGAGATATTTGGTTTGTTCGAGTTTGAGCTGAGCGAGTTTGTGAGAGAAAAATACTTCCGGAAATATATGGACCATAGAGGTTAAATACTCTGGAGCAACGAACTTTCACTGGGCTGCAAAAAATAAAATGTTCGACTAGTAAACTGAAGTACATTTTTCCTATTTGATAGAGTTTGATGTAATTTTGGTTCTAGCCCATTTATTAGCTATATAAAACCCTTGACAAACGCCTCTATAATACCACTGAGTGCTTTCAGTCGCAATGTAAAACGTCCCTCTAACATTGGAAACATTTAGTTTGTTCGATCCTAGAGAGAGTATCTGACAATATTCACCTCTATGGTACTGACCCATCATTGTTAGCGAAGCCGTTGCATGAACCATGAACTATATTAGCTATTTACTGACTTTGACGTGACCAAGCGGATAAAAACATAGCGGGGTTTTAATCCGCTAAAATACAGCGGTTTCTTTATCCGATAAAAAACAGCGGTTTCTTAATCCGCTAAATTAGAGCGGTTTTTAATCCGCTTAGCTTGATCATGTTGTGTGCGTGGACCAAAGAGGCTAAATTACCTAGATGAAACCACCTCTTTTCGCTCCAAAAGAGACAAAAGGTTAAACTAGTAAGTTCGAGCACATTTTTCTTGTGTGGTAGAGCTTAATAGTATTTTTATTCAAGTTCATGTTATTTACCGTTTGTCAGCCGTATAAAATTAATGGCAGTGTCTTCTATAATGACACCATAGCGTGCTTTCAGGTGTAGTATGAATAATCTCTCTCAAACATTGAAGACGTTTAGTTTACTAGAGCCTTCATACTCTATCTGGGGTGAATGACTCTCTTTCTCTATGTAATTTAGGTAGATAGCATGGACCTAAATGCTCGAAAACGAAACCGATAGGCAGCACAAAAGAAGTCGACTAATACACCTCTGAAAGGACCAGGCTTTTGAAATATCGTTACAACTTGACGTGACAAATTGGAGAAGAAGCACCAAACACCGTGGCGTTTGAGATTAGTTTCTACGTGCAGTGTACAAAGGATAATAATTTCATTTTTTTTGTCGTCATATAAATAATTACGTAAGTGAATACGTTAGTAAGTAATGTTTTATTGGTAAATGAAATGTTTCCTGTACCGTTGGGCACAAAACTTGTTACCTTTAAAGTTTCATTACTTTCGCGAGTCTTCATGATCCGCAACGCTTTTTGTAAGTGAATATATAGGCGTTATTTTTTACGTAATCACACTAAAGGATGTCTGGTTTGATGTCATTAAGACTTTTCACTTTTTAAAGGCAAGAACATATAAGAAAACTGTATCATAAATGTAATGCTGATGTGAAAGAGCAAATATCATTTTTCATTTCGTTCACCATTCGAGGCACATATTTAAATTGGCCTTACATGAAAATCTTCATTTTGCTATAAAAGTTAACATTCCGTGAGGTAAGCTTTCCCAAACTATAGACACATTCTCATGATAAATCAGAATAAAAATTCCATGGTTTTTACTGTGTTTCAGTGGTGATATGTGCCATTTAGTGCAATTTTATGGGCAATTAAGCAGCAACCGCTATTATTTATGGCAGGATAGTGGTTGATTTTTTTTTAATTTTTTATTGTGTAACAGCAAAAGTGGACACACGCACGTATGAGTGGCACTAGTGCGTGTTTTTATGAAATTGAACAGATATGTTTTGTTAAATGCAGCAACATATTGTTCGTTAAAATTATTAAAATAAAATAATTATTTTATGAATGTTGCGGCGTTTCGTTGTGTATGGAGATAAAAAAAAGTTCAAACTATGCCGCTTTACTAATGACAAAAATGATCTCTGCTTTGCTTTCAATCACATGATATAAAGCTGTCATATGATCATGCCCATTGGCATAAATCTACATATAAACATGTAGAACATGTCTGATGTTAGCAATCTGTTTTCTTAACAATCTCAAAGATACGTGTTAGAATAATCACATTCATGACTGTTGGGCCCAATCAGATATGAGCATATGCCTGGAATGTCTGAACACTTTCCAGCTGGGATGACTCTAACAGTTTAGTAAATATTTTCCATTTAGTGGCTTCAAAACCGCCATTTTGCCAAGCTGTTAGACTGTAATGTAGCACTTGCGTATATGATATTGTTTCTGATAAATTCGTTCGATTCACCTTACGTCTCCTGTTACGTTTATAGACGTAGTCTCCCCATATTCCTAGAGCACTCGCGTATTGCTGGCCAAACTTGTACCTTTCTAACAGAATGGTAGCTTCTTTCGAGGGCGTTCCCAAAACTATCCGACCTAACAAAGAAGACACAAAAAAGTTGGGAACGTTTTTCTTTTTTTCGACATAATCTCTTTTTAGCTCGATACACTTTTTCCAGCTATATTAAATAGTTGCGATACCCTGTTTATGAATTAACATAATATTCTCCATTGATACTTTTTCTTTTCTGAAGATAATCAATAAAAATTAATCTCATACGCAGTCAAAAACACAAACGCCATGACCCTGCCTGCAGATGGAATCGCCTTCGCTTTCTTTGGCTACGATTCTCCCATTCCAGTTGAACAGCTTTGACTTTTCCTTTGTCTCAGTTGTAAAGTGGTGGACCCATGTCTCATCCATGGTTATAAATCGACTTAAAAATGTGGCTTTATTGTGGCGAAGCATCGCTAAACACTCTATTGAAACATTTTTACGACGTTGTTTTTTTCTCTATTGAAAGCAAGCGTGGCATCCACCTTGCGTACAGCTTTCTCATCTACAAATCTTAGGTCAATATACGATGTATATCACTTATCATACCTACCTGAAATACTTATCATTTCAGCTATCTCACGCATCTTCCGTTAACGATCATTCAATGCCATTTTGTGGATTTTCTTAGGCAGGCCCGCGTGGGCACCTTAATTGTTCGGCCACTACGGTACAACACTCGTACGACCTGGTTTAAACTCTGTTACTCAGTATTTTACAGTCGTAAACGAAGGAGCAGACTCTCCCAGACTAGAATCTAGCTCGGCTTTAATATTAGTTGGACTGAGACCTTTCAAATGGAAATATTGATCTGTACAACGGTAACTAATTTTTTCAATGTTTACGAATTCACTGAAATCGTTTACTTTTGATAGCTCAAATAACAATACTAAACAACGTGGCGCCTTGAAACTTTAAACTTATGCGCCACCAAATTAATTCTTTTCAAACTGCTGGCACCGTCTGTCTATATGGCAAGTCAGCCAGTTTTAAGACCGCCCTCGTAAACATATCCAATCAATGTTCAAGTACGAACATAATGATTGTAACCATCAGAATTGGTATTTAAATTAATCATCGAATTTAATTCAAATTATTAGAACAAACACTGGTTGTAACCATAAGAACAAGAAATGAGAATTCCATCAAAATCCCTTCAATAGCACAAATTTAATTAAATCGCCTTTTATTTATATAGTTGAAAGGTACAAAAATAAACTGATATCCCCAAACAGCATAGACTTCTCAAAAAAAAAAAAAAAAAAAAAAAAAAAAAACAAAATAACAAAAAAAAAGATAAAATAAAAAAAAAAATAAATAAATGGTTGTAAAAATATGGTGATGATTAACGTAAATCTACATATGTAAAGCATAACGTGAACGACCCAAAAATAAAAATCGTTTAATTTTGAACAAGAAATGGGAATTTATTGATTTGGTCGACAGTAACATTTCGGTGAGTTAAAAATAGAATGTATGTCAGCCTACTGAATATGGGAAACTCTCTCATATCCCATTTATGTTGTACAATAAATTTCGTTTTTGCGATCTCTTCAGCCCACTGGGCGGGCCACTTTTGGTTAACGAGACTGGTGCAAGCGTAATATTATGGTGTCAAAATTGAAATAATTATAAATGTTTTGGTTAAAATCACCACATATCAGGTAAGGATAAGGTAAAAGTGCCGTTTTCCTTTGTCATTCCTAAAACTAAATAAGAAAAATCATTTAAATACAAGCCAGTACAGAAATTTCAGTCAGTTGCGCAGCTTTACATATACCTTACCCCAGGTTTTTTTTGAATTGGTGCAGAAATGCCTGGAGTGCCATTAAGTGCCTAATAAATTGCTGGGTCATTATCGGAGACACGAAAAATCTACCAAAAAAATTACCCTTTTTTGAAAAATCGTTTAAAAAAGATTTCGCATAAATTTGAGTCAAATTTCATTTGAAATGTCAACCATAATTTTGGGTCACGTTTCTCTGCTTTTGGGTCATTCTTCATAACCTTCTTAACGGGCCAAATATAGGGTGATTTTTTAATCGAACAAAACACTAAAATTTGCTTCATATATTAGAATTTTTTATTGAAATCGATAAATTGGTTTTTGCCATTTCATTTTTAAATATAATTTCATGTAAATGTTGTCCGCGGTTCCGTCTCAAAGTGTCCATTCGGAAGCACCTATTTTTCGTCACTTTTTTGAGCATTTCGGCCTCTATTCCACGAATAACGGGTGTTATGTTATCCTGTAAGGCTTCAACAGTGTTCGGCCTTACAGGATAACATAACATGTTCATAACATGTTCACATAGACTAACGACTTGACATAACAACTCCACAAGAAGTAATCAAAAGATGTTAAATCGCAAGATCTTGGGCTCCAACTCACAGGGCCAAATCGAGAGATAAACTGCTCACCAAATTCATCCCTCAATATATCCATTGTTTCACTAGCAGTGTGGCATGTTGCACCGTCCTGATGAAACCACATGTCAACCAAGTTCAACTCAGCCAATTGGGACAAAAGAAAGTTCATTGTGGTTGAGTAACACATGCCCAATCGATGAGAACGGCGACGAATTGACATTTCACGATCGTCATTAACACTGGTCGCTACGGCTGTAATATTTTCTTCGGTACACACTCTACGCATGCCAGTCGATGGTTTTATGCCCAACAAAGTAAATTTGGTGTGAAATTTAGAGCAGGAATGGTTGATTCAGCAAATCGATTAGGACGACCATAAAATGGTCGTATCAAACGATGCACATTTGTCACAGAGCACGAATTTTGATAATAAATTTCAACGATTTGCAATCGTTGCTCGTTTGTTAGTCTTTCCATGATGAAATGTGCAGAGTATAATGTACACTTTTCACTTTGACAGATGACGTTTGGACGTTTGGCCATTACCAATCAGTGCTGCCAACCTGAAAAACTTAAATCTATAATGTGAAGAATAGCCAATTTTTCGGTTTCAAAAGTAAAGTTAAATAAAGCACATAAAGCTATGATTTCGATGAAACTTTTATTTCTTTATAATGCTTGGACCTTGCCATTATGAAAAACAATGCCAATGAACGAATCCGCATAGGTTACAGCAGTGGATTTTTTTGAGTTAGTTTTCGACCACTTTTTCATATATTTCGGATGGTATGTTTAGGGATTATCCGCGCAAACACTGTCTTTGACGTAGCTCCACAAAAAAGTCCAACGACGTCAAATCACATGATTTTGGTGCCGTCGCCGAAACGTGAAATTACACTTTCTGGAAACTTCTCCGTGGCACCGTCTTGTTGA
>JAHXMU010000383.1:66795-80177 GCA_019455685.1 Philornis downsi | reverse complement strand
CAACGCACAGGAAATTCATATTGTTGTGAATTTCCTGTTATTAAACCATTTAATAATAAACCAAAAAAACACTGCTTGAAAAGTGGTTTCATATAACCGATTACGCTTCTGAAGCATTTCCGGTATCTTTTTAATTATTTAATGGTATATCTGAAGTTTATTTAAATTTTGTGGTTCAGTGTGAAGTGATTGTATTCGAAAAGTTATGTGAATTTCAGAAAGAATTCAGAAACAGTTTAAACTTTGAAAGTTGAATGAGTGTCTGAAAGGCAGAACGGAACGGTTATTGTTTATTGTATATTTCTAATGGACATAAATATTTCAGTTGATGCGTAATAAAGGTCGCTCTTAAGAAACTGTCGTTGTTTATTTATTTTTTCTATTAACGCCTTCCAATAATGTTCGTGTTAAATACTGGCGACCAGCTGAACAGTTCAGCGAAAGAAAACTATGTAATTGTACTAAGATATTTGATGGAAGTCGGAGTCATAGATTTAAATACAAGGTGGCGCACCAATTGTGTTACAATAGGAAATTCAAATAATTTTTTTAATCTATATACGAGGTGTGATCAAAATATAACCGTTATTTTCAATATTTTCAATTTTCAAAAAGTATTTATTTATTCATCAATTTCCATTTTATTTCTTTTAAAGTAGTCCCCTCAGATATAATACACTTGTGTCAGCGTTTTTTCCAATCCTCGAAACACATCTGAAACGCGCATTTTGGTATCGCCAACAGCTCCTGTTTCGATGTTTCTTTTATCTCCTCAATCGTAGCAAAACGCTTTCCTTTCATCGGTGTCTTCAGTTTTGGGTGAATACGGTGGTTGAGGCATGATTGCCGTTTTGTTTTTGGCCAAAAACTCACGCACGAGCATCGATGTGTGAGCTGGTGCGTTTTCATGGTGCAAAATTCATGATTGGGTTTTCCACAATTCTGTGCGTTTCTGACAAATTGCTTCGCGCAAACGGCGCATAACTTCAAGGTAGTTTTCCATATTGACCGTACGACCTTGTGGCAAGAATTCATGATGCACCACGCCATTGCAATCGAAGAAAACAGTGAGCAAAACCTTCACATTTGACCGAACTTGACGTGCTTTTTTCGGTCATGGCTCTTCTGGACGCTCTCATTGGGATGATTGGGCTTTGGTTTCAATGTCATAGCCATACAGCCATGATTTGTCACCAGTTATGATCTATTTGAGAAAATCTGGATCGTCGTTGACGACGTTCAACAACTCCTGAGCGATGTCTATATGTATGCGACGTTGTTTTTGCTCAAAATTTAACAATTTTGGAACAATCTTCGCTGCCGCGCATTTCATGCCAAAAACATCCGTAAAAATGAGCCTAACGATGTGCCAACATCATCAGGAACCTCTCTAATAGTGATTCGACGGTTATCCAAAATCATTTTCTTCACTGCTTCAACGTTTTCATCGGTCTCTGACGTGCTCGGGCGATCCGGACGAGCATCGTCATTGACATCTTCTTGGCCTTCCTTAAACCGGTTATACCACAATTGGACTTGTGTTCTGCTCATAGTAGACTCGCCAAACGCCACAGTCAACATTTCAAATGTCCTTGCACATTTAATTTCATTTCTTACACAAAACTTAATACAGTTTCTTTGATCGATAATTTTTTCGAATAGTAAAAAATCGAAGAGCACACATTAAAACAAGACTAACCTTTTTATCTGTCAAAAACAAATTGACAATCTAAAATGGCTGATATTGTCAACATATATGTATAACAGACATGTGTACCAACATAACAGAAAAAAATGCGAAAATCGAACTTACGTAACTCACGAAATTTGAGTTTTTTTTATCACACTCGTGTTTCATTTATATTTATTTATTGTATGGAAAATTCAGTTTCATTTTATATAACTAATTGGTTTTGAAAATGATAGAAACGACCTTCATGCTCATACACGCATATGTGACATCTGATCAGAAAATTATTAATTGTGGCCTGAAGGATTCAAGTCGACATCGCCGCAATTATACAACAATAATTGGACTGCTTCAATTCAGTCAAATTCCTTGGTTTCGTTTTGTACACCTCTTGCTGGAGGACATAACCTCATAACAAAAAGTCTGGTGCAGTCAAGTCCGGCGATCTTGGTGGCCAGAGGAAAGTGGAGTTTCGTGGATATTAATTTGTTTGGGAGTATTCGTTGAAACTCCGCCATAGACGGTCTGGCTATGTGTCTAATTGCTCCACCTTGCTGGAACCAAATGCTGTTGAAACGGTTACGGTTTCAGCGCTTCAGTTCTTGGTTAAAAAAACCTCCTTTAACATCTTTAAATAACGGCCCCCATTGATAGTTGACAGTAGCACGATTCGTGCGCCATCTTGTGTATGTTTGTATGAAAATATATGGCTTAAATCGCTCACTTGTATAAGGTTTACTTGGCGGATGTTTTTCACAATTTTTGCTGAGATTTGTAAATCAATACAATGGGCAAAAACTTAAGCTACCACAGCATACAAATTAGAAGTTGAGGGGAGAAATATTGAATTTCGGAAAATCGGCCAATTGTATGGGAGCTACGAAAAGGGGAGCGATAATTTCATTCTCAGAACCTGACTGATGGGTAGCAAATTGGCGACATTTTGTTCAACTGCTTGCGAAATAAGAAGCAACGGTGGTATGGGTTAAATCTAGAATTCATGTGGGAGGGAGGTACCAATGATTGTGGTTACTTTATCGATATTTCAAAAAATTTCCACAAAGCTTTGTAACGTTTTACAGGCAGCAAAAATCTAGGCTATAGCAGCCTTCTGATTAGGTATGCAGAAGAAAAATTTAATTTCGGAAAACGGGTCAATACGTGCGAAAGTTGCTAAAAACAGATACAGCAATGGGTTCCGTTCCCATTCTGAAATCCTTTTTCGACTAGGCGCCCAATATGTCTCAAAATAGATCAAATTGCACTATACTATATTTGGCCTAATTTAGTAGGTAAATAAGAAATATTCATCTAAGAATAAATGGATTATACAGGGTGTCCGTCGGGAAGGCATACTACTTTATTTTGCCGCCATTTTGGTAAACATTAGTCTGAACAGTTCATATTTGGCAGTCGTGCAGTAGAGACGTGGCAAATTTATTATGTTCGATAAACCAACATGTTTTATTCGTTAAAACATTTTATCAAAATCAATCATCGTTTACTGTGGCGATGAGAAAGTTACGTGAAATTTTTGGGAGGAACAACGTGCCAACAAGATGCACTATTTATCGTGAGTGAGTGAAAGAAAGAAGAAGTGAAGAAAGTGAAAGCGAAGAAAGAGGGTCTGTAGCTGATAGGCCCAAGCATGGACCACAACGTACTGCAAGATCAGCTGAAAACATTATTGCTGCTCAAGAAAGTGTTCAAAACAATCCATCAACCTCAATTCGACGCCGAGCTCAGGAGCTTGGTTTTCAAAGAACAACTTTGGCCACAATTTTGCACAAGGACTTGCATTTGTTTCCATTTAAGATTCAGTTGACACAATAGTTTCTTTGACATGAGTGACGAGGCATATTTTCATTTGAATGGATATGTCGGTTCTGGGCAATAGAAAACCCTCAAATTATTCATCAGTCTGGTGTGCAATTTGATCAGGATGAATCATTGGACTTTACTTCTTTGAAACTGAAAACGGCGTAACGATAACTGTCAATGGGGAGCGATATCGTGATATGATTGAAAACTTTTTAACGCCACAACTGCATGCTTTGGGCTTGATTAACATGTGGTATCAACAAGACGGTGCCACATCGCATACAGCCAAGATTACAATGCAAATACTGTGAGACCTCTTTCCAAAACAAGTTATTTCAAGAAATGGTGATGTTAATTCGCCTCCACGGTCGCCTGATTTGACTGCTTCGGACCTCTTTTTGTGGAGATATCTGAAAAGCAAGGTTTATTCAAACAACCCTGAAACACTTGAGCAACTCCAACAAAATATTCGTGACTAAATTAATGAAATACCGCGTGAAATGTATGAGAATGTAATGAAAAATGTGGTCAAAAGGTGGTCTTTCATTTAATCAAAAATTATAAATAAACTAGAATACCTTCTCGACGGACACCCTCGGTGCCAGAAGGGACATGGCTAATCGAACGGTTTTTTGTCAAGTTACGACGAGCATTATAAAGCAATGCAATGGGCAAAAATTTGCGAAGTAGAAGCTGCAGGAAAAAACTGATAGCCGGCAAAACAGTCAATTTGAATGAGGGGCATCAGTAGGGTGAGCCGATATAGTCCATATACGTTCCCCCGCTACAATCTTGCAACATATTAGGCTGTGCCAAGTCTTAAAATATTTCAAAGTGATTTACGTTTCTACTAGCCGGCCAGATAGGTAGGTGATCATAGCTTAAATGGCTTAAAAAGTCATGAGACATATTTTTTCATAAGCAATTCTTTAAACGTCTCCCAATGGTTGTTAAATTTTTGCCATATCAAATGATATCTAGTTTAATGCCTTTGGTTGAAGGTATAAAGATGAATACCCATGGAATATTGAATAACAATATTAATAATATTCAATATATTAATGCCAGAGAAAGAGCTAGATTAGTAATTAATGTGGTCCCCTATCTTTAGAACAAAAATTAATTGTAATTTTAAACACACCTACACAGTTTTACTTCCATCGCAGATGTTCTGATAGTTGACTATAATTGCCGTAACTAGAATTCCATTTTTATTTGTAAGACATCCTTTTGCAAATGTTAATTAATGTGTCCTGCTTTCTCCGTACTGCCTTGGCAACGGCAACTGTCTATAACAATCACCATTTCATCGATGATCCTTTGTTTCGCTGCACTCCATTGTTCTCTTTCGTTTTACAGCAAATTATGGATTGAAGTATAGTTAATGCGTAAGCAGCAATCCAAAAGAAAATTGAACATAATTAAAAAGATGAACTGTGAAAACAGAAATGGACATCAAGTCATTTAAGAAAATTGAATTTGATATCCTTACTGTACGCTAGAGTTCAATAAAAGTTTAAGCAATTTCCAGTATCGATATTATTGTTTCAATGTTGATGTTAGTAATTTGTAAATAAATTGTATTGTATTATTGATATTTCCTCAGCATTGATCAAGAAACAAAAAACATTTGGTTTATTTACGCGTATTCTGTTAAAAAATTGTCGGCAATTGATCATTTGATAAGATCGGTTAAAAGCTTTGTCAAACTTCTTTTCTTGCCGCTAAGTTGACACAACTGTCCTCTATACGGATGCGAATTTTGAGCGCGATTTGTCATTTAGTTAGTTTTCAGTGCTCAATTTTCATAGGATATGTAGTTTTACTACACGAAGTGTGTTAAAAAAGAAGGTAAATATTCAAATTTCGCGGGCTACGTACATTTGACTTTCGATTATTATTTTTTTTATTTTGGTACACCCGTCTATAGGATGTGTTGACGGTTTTATCCATATATGATGTTTAGTTTGTTTGTGAGAGGCATAAATAAGACAAGTGGTTTGCGTGTGCGGCGATTTTCTGCTATCGAAAAAAGTGAATCAAAGAAGTTGCATAAAATATGGTGTAAAAAATTGAATTAAGTGCTCAAAAACACTTGAAATGTTGACAGTGGCATAAGGTGAGAGTACTCTGAGTCAACACGATGTTTACAAGTAGTACAAGTTTTTCTCAAAAGGTGGAGAAGATGTGAATGACGACGCTCGCTCTGGACGCGCCAGCACATCAACAACCGATGAAAATGTTGAGAAAGTGAAGAAAATTGTTATGGAGAATCGTCGAATCCCAATTAGAGAAGTTGCTGAGGATGTCGGCATATCAGTTGGCTTATACCATGCAATCTTTTCGGAAATTTTGGGCATAAAGCGTGTGGCAGCGAAGTTCGTTCCAAAATTGCTGAATTTTGACCAAAAACAACGTCGCATAAGCATCGCTCAGAATTGTTGAATGATGTCAACGATGATCCAGATTTGTTTAAAGGCAAACAGCCACAACTGGTGAGGAAACATGGGTATATGGTCATGACATCGAAACCGAAGCCCAAACGTCCCAATGGAAGAGTTCAGGAGAGCGAAGGCCAAAAAAAGCACGTCAAGTTCGATCAAATGTCAAGGTCTTGCTCTTGCTTACCATGGCGTAGCGCATCAGGAGTTTCTACCGTAGGGTAGTACGGTAAATAAGAAGTATTACCGTGAAGTTATGCGCAATTTGCGTGAAGCAATACGAAAAATTGTGGGAAAAAATTCATGGCTTTTGCATCATGATAATGCACCAGCTCACTCATCTTTGCTTGTGAGAGATTATTGAGCCAAAAACCACTCCGTTATCATGCCTCAGCCACCGTATTCACCAGATTTGGCCCCCTGCGACTTTTTCCTCTTCCCAAGATTGAAAAGACCCATGAAAGGACGGACAGAGCTCAAGGACTTACCAAAAAGTGCATATTAGAACCGCTTCGAGGATTGGAAAATGCGCTGGCACAAGTGTATTATTTCTGAGGGGGACTACTTTGAAAAATGAAAATTCACCTTAATGTTTGAACACACCTCGTGTATTTTTTTTATATGGATGTATATTTAGTAAATTGCAAATTCTTTTCTAAATAACAAAAAAGGAGTTGGCTAAAAGATGAACTTTTGGTGGTGATTTTTACACGCCAACAAAATTCATTTTTATGTTAATCGATTTTCATGTAAAACCTCTACATTTGGCTACGAAATAAGTTAAATCTACATCATTAGCTTAAGCACTTAATCATATGTGATGTTATAATTTTTAACAAAATATTTTAAATAATTTTGTTGTTTAGTGTTTTTACACTTTCTGCGTTAATATTCTATAACTTAGAAATCTTATGCAGGCATCCTGCAATGTTGCAAATTCTCACCCAAATAATTTAGAAATTTTTTTTCGTATTTTCTAGTTGAGTTTTAATTATAATATTGACCCTTGCCAGGAAACTTGTACTTTTCCTCATCCCATATACGACTATTTTCATTTATATGCATATGAAATTAATAACAAATTCTCGTTGCTTCAGATTCGGTACTTTGCTAAATGAAATCTTTTATGTTACTGTTCTGCAAGATAAATTCACAATTTTTGTTTCTGTTCTATTTCTGTGGCAAATATTTTGTTATAAACCCTAAATTAGATATAACAAAACTTAAAGCAATAATAAGTGTGATTCGTTTCTTTATACGAGAGTATTGACAAAAATTCACTTAATGCTGGAAAGAAATGCAAATCGGAATTTATTTCAATACATCTATGAAGCCGGTAAACTCATTTTGAAGAACAGTGTTCAAAATCGTCTTATCATCCGTTAATCGTGCCATCTGTCCTATATGCTTATAGGGATGCTAGTCCGGAAAGCTGCTGCAAATGCCAGTTATTACAAGCGTATGCTTATAATATGAAATTATTAGTCGAAAGATGCTACTGCAGCCTTCTCAAGCATTTAGAACGAATCAGCAAAAAGTGAACTTGGACGTAAATTATGATACACTCAGGATGTTTGTGAAGGATGTCTTTTATTTCTTTTAATTTTTATATACAGTGTGGCGCACCAATTGTACTACAATTCAAATTCATTCAAACAACTTTTGTTTCATCAATGTATTTCATTTATTTTTTTTTTTTTGTATAGAGCTATGCTTCCATTTATACAAGTTTCTTAGTTTTGTTTTGTATACCTCTTGCTTGACAAAACCTCATAATAACAAGGCTGGTGCAGTCAGATCAGTTGACCTTGTGGGCTAGCGAAATGTGGAGTTTTTGGATATTAAGTTGTTTCGGAATTTTCGTTGGAAGTTCCGCCATAACCGGTCTGGCTATGTGTGCAATTTATCCATACTGCTGGAACCAAATACTGTTAAAATGGATACGTCTTCGGCGCAGTTCCGGGTAAGAATATCCTTCAACATCTTTAAATTCGGTCTCCATCGACACTGGCACCTTGTTTGTAACACGATTCGTGTGCCACCCTATAAAAACGACGAAGTGTGTTCCTAATAGCACGTTCTGCATGGTTAATGGTGTCTCTATAGCTTTAGGAAAAACATAAGGTGCAATAAGCAAACATCGATTTTTTTCAGCACAGGTAGAATAACCCGATTTTTGTCAAATATGCACCGTTTTGGTCGATAACTTATTGCCATTTTGAATGTAATTGCATTAAGCATCTCTCATAGAAATCCTCATTCCTATTGACGAAAATCTAAAACAGTCGACTTTTACGGGCTTCTCTTGAGGCAATTCTTTTATCGGCAAATTCATTTAGCATGGATACGAACAGGTGGAAAACTCTTTCTTCTAGTTTCGGACTATAAGATGGATGCAGAAGAACCTCCCTATCCAGCTACCTCCCTATTTTGGCGAGCCACTATCAATATATGTGTCGCTTGGAGCTGGTCTGATATAACATAAGTATTCTCCTATTGAACAAGGCTGACAGCTTCCGTGGCGGTTGTTTCCTTCAGGCAGTAGAGTTGTTGACTGCACAGGTCCGAATTAGGAATTTGACCGTGTGTAATCGGGTCATAGTAGGTGATTCCCTATCAATTCCTCCAAGTACACGGCAAATTCTTTCTAATCGTCAACCATGGATCGGCAACCTCTTGCACCGGCTCATCTTAATTCGACCGGAGATTCGTTTCATTTAACGCTTTTATAAGTGAGGCTGTTTGTGTTACGGGTCACCCCGCGTTTTTCTTGCGGGTTAGCATCGATTTGAAGATGAAAATTCGGCCCTTGAATTTTTTTTTAATTTACCGCAAAATCCATACATTTAGTTTTTTTTTGTATCTGGTCTTATTTAGGGTTATCCATTTAGTGATTTCAAAACCGCCGGTCTGGCAAGGCTGTTAGCTGTTAAATATCTATCATCTCAAGTGTTGTTCAAGTGGTGTTCCAAACAAAATTTTCTTGTCAATGAAGCTCATTTCTCACTCGGTGATTACGTCAACAAGCAAAATTGTCGTATATGGGGCTCGAAGAACCCCGAAGTGATTGCGGAAAAGCCATTGCATCTGGAAAAAGTGACTGTCTGGAGGTGTCATTAGGCCTTATTTTCCAAAAATGATGCTGGAGGAACCGTTACCGTCAATACAGAGCGCTATGGTCGTATGACAACCGACTTGTTTTGGTCTGCAATTGAAGTATATGAATTGGACGATATGTGGTTTCAACAAGACGGCACCACGAGTCACACAACGCGACCGGTCTTGGCTTTATTGCACAAAAAGTTTTCAGAAAGCGTAATTTCACGTTTTGGCGACGTCAAATCACCGCCAAGATCATGCGATTTGACGCCGTTAGACTCTTTTCGTGGGGCTACGTCAAAGACCACGTTTACACGGCTAATTCCCAAACGTTGGAACATTTGAAAACCAACATTCGTCAGGTTATCGCTGAGGTACCGCTCGAAATGTGCAAAAAGTGCTGGGGAACTACCTCAGAAGGATCCGCTGCTGCAACCAATCAAAATGCTTTCATTTAAATGACATTGTATTTTGTACATAATGGTCATGCCCAAACATTTTAATGAAATGAAAGTTTCACGGAAATCATAGCTTTATATGTGTTTTATTTAACTTTACTTTTGAAACGGAAAAATGGGCTGCAAGTTTAGCTTGTGCTTACGTGACGGTCAGATTTGACGATTTCCATTATTCTATCGACATTTCTGACAAATAACAACAAAGTTGCTGGAACGGAATCGTCGAACTAAAATTGCGCGTAATTGACGGTTACAGCATTAAGATCATAAATGTAAATCGCATTTTCAGTCACTAGAAATGGAAAAATAATTTATTTTTCTATGCTTTATATAATCAATGATTTTTTGCTACTGCTTAACTAACGACTATAAATTTTCAAAAAAAAAGAAAGTTATTTGACCACTTGTTAAGTCATTAGTTTCGACCTTACGAAGTATTGAGCTAAATAATATAGTACTTTCGCTTACCAGCACTGGCAACTTTGATACTTACTTATATTGAACATTTTCCTCCTAAATATATATTCCTTCCACGAGGAAAAAAAAATCAGAACAACTAATGTTTTTACATCGTAATATGTCGGTTAATATATTTACAAAATTGCGTATTTTTGTATTACTAATTTACGAGGTGTGTACAAAAAATCAGTCGAATTTTCAAATTTAGCGGGCTACGTACATTCGACTTTCGATTTTTTTTTTATGTTGACGAGTGTACGTCTCGAAGATATCTTGACGGTTTTATCCATAAGCATGTTTAGTTTGTTTGTGAGAGACACAATAAGACAAGAGTTTTGCGTGTTCGGCGATTTTCTGCTATCGAAACAAATGGACCAAAAAAGTTGCATCAAATTTTGTGTAAAAATTGGAATTAAGTGCTCAAAATCACTTGAAATGTTGACAGTGGCATACGGTGAGAGTACTCTGAGTCAACACGATGTTTACAAGTAGTACAAGCTTTTCTCAAAAGGTGGAGAAGATGTGAATGACGACGCTCGCTCTGGACGCGCCAGCACATCAACAACCGATGAAAATGTTGAGAAAGTGAAGAAAATTGTTATGGAGAATCGTCGTCTTTTCGGAAATTTTGGGCATGAAACGTGTGGCAGCGAAGTTCGTTCCAAAATTGCTGAATTTTGGCCAAAAAAACGTCGCATAAGCGTCGCTCAAGAATTGTTAAAAGACGTCAACGGTGATCCAGAATTGCTTAAAAGGGCCACAACTGGTGAGGAATCATGGGTATACTCGTATGGTTATGATATCGAAACCAAAACTCAATAGTCCCAATGGAAGAGTCCACGAAAGCGAAGGCCAAAAAAAGCACGCCAAGTTCGATCAAATGCCAAGGTTTTGCTCACTGTTTTCTTCGATTACCACAGCGTAATGCACCAGGAGTTCTTACTACAAAGTCGTAAGGTAAATAAGGGGTATTACCTTGAAGTTATGTGCCGTTTGCGTGAAGCAGTACGAAGAAAACGCCCGGAAGTGTGGAAAAAAATCTCATGACTTTTGCATCGTGATACTGCACCTGCTCACTCATCTTTGCTTCGGCCAAAAACAACACCGTTATCGTGTCTCAGCCACCGTATTCACCAAATTTGGCCTCTGCGACTTTTTCCTGTTTCTAAGATTGAAGAGACCCATGAAAGAACGGCGTTTTGCGACGATTGAGGAGATGAAAACCGTAACGCTGAGAAATCTCAAGGACATGCCAAAAAGTGCATATCAGAACTGGCAAAAGTGTGTTATATCTAGGGGGGGACTACTTTGAAGGAGACAAAATTGATGAATAAACATTTTTTGAGAAAAATGAAAAATCGTCTTGTTTTTTGAACACGCCTCGTATTTTACAAGTTTATAAATGTGTTAATGAACATATTATGGCACAAAAATGTAAGCTGTTCCGATTTCAGTGTTAGGAACCAACGAAAAAAGATTGATGTTGCCACTTAACAAAATAGTCCTCGGGGAAAAATTTGGCTACAAATTCCACGTCCATTTTTTTGTATATGCAATTCACCGCAACAAGTCAGCATAATACCATTCTTAATTTAAATAGAAATTGCGTTTTTCGACTACCTCGAAAACCGGGTTTCGATTTATTTCCTCTCAAATTATTTTCTAGAAACAACTTAAAGTTACAGAGCATTACATCTGAGGAAGTGCGATAATCGAGTTTCTCCAATACATGACAACGCAATTTTTTATTATATTAAATATTATAGTTTTTCTCGTCTGTGTGATGCAATCTGACCCATTGTTGTAATGTAAGAACTAGTCTTGTAGTTTTTGAGATTCCACAATTATTTGAAAATGTACGGCAAGAAATTTTTTGAATTTCCGTTGAGATTATACCGTCTATTCGGATTGCAGCTGGAGTTCTGTCTCTGGTATTATTTTTGTTGCTGAATTTTGTTTGATGGAGGGATTTGCATACTCTTCTTTCCATTAAGAGTTTTTTGCTATCAGTGTAAAGGCAGGTCCCACCCATCATCTGTAAACGCATTTCTAGTTGTCAAGAAAATTACGATCAAAGCGCACATTGATGTTTCCTTTAAAGCTGCAGTTAAAATTTGTGGTAACCATTCTATTTCTTTACGGGATGACATACTGACCGACATCTGTAAGCATTCTGTGAAAATAGCCATAATACCAAATGAGGACTTAAGTAGTTTGGTAATCTATTATGGTGGTTCCTTCAACATTTTTGTAAAAATGGTACAGTGAACGCGCCTGGCATCATTTTTAATAGGCATCATTTCACTTGGGTATGCCGATAAGAATGATGGGAGATGCTACTGCAGCCTCCTCAAGCATTGACAAAGGGTCACTAAAAATTAATTTCTTAAGAATAACATGTGTGAATATGTATGTCTCAAAAAAAATTTTATAAAATGTACTTTCGTTCAAAAATTTCAAACAGTAAACGGCGCAGAATGAATGCATAAAACTTCTAATACGCTCCTCGTATGAAGAAATAAAACCTGTTTTTTTCTTTGAATTTTCATATTTCTAATTGAGAATTCATAATACAACAGTGGCAACTATGAAATCATAGTGATGGGGAACTAACAAAAATGATAACATTGTATTGCACAAGAATTTATTTAGTAAATTACTAAATATAAAACAATGAGTATTTCATACTAATTTGATATATAGATGAACGACACACTGGTTATGTTGTGGCTCTAAATTTCATGACAAAATTATAATTGAAACCTTGTAATTTGTAGCATAGTAATTTATAGCACAAAAAAAGTCATAATTCTTTTAAGAATGGTAACTGGTTTCAAGGCTCTCAAGTTTTGGAATCTATGACATGAGCCACAGTTTGGCAGCGAACAAAACTGAAAATTTGGTTTATAGCAACGGCAAAAAGTCTCAAAATGTTTCTGACCGACAATATTATTGCTTGTAAGACAACATAATATATTTTCAGATATCTGTATTTACATATATATATATATTATTGTCTTAGAGTCAAATGTTTGAAACAGGACTTTATTAATATAAGGTATAGTAAAAATAAGTTCATTATTTTTCCAATAGAGGGCTTTAGTAATCTGCATCTCGCGTTGTATAACTGGGACTGGGTTATGTTATAATAAATGACGTTAGAAATATAAGATTTCATACTCTAAAAACTGTGTACATCTTTTTAATCAAGTTTTGAAAAGGAAGTAGGAGGCAATGAGTACGCTTTTCTGGACAAGTTTTGAAACTTTGTGACTCCTTTCAAAAGTTTGATTGTAGGAATTTATCAAAGACAAAGAGTTATGATCCTGATATTGTAGAAAAAATTGAGTATGTCTTTCTTTCTAGTCAAGTTTTAAATTTTTTAAAATTTTTTTCCAAAAGGAAGTAGGAGGG
>JAHXMU010000383.1:55814-66785 GCA_019455685.1 Philornis downsi | reverse complement strand
CTTATACTATAGGAAAGAATGAGTAGGTTGTTTTTGATCAAGTTTTGGATTTTTTATGAGTCTCTTTCAAAAGGAAGTTGGAAGGAATGAGTACGTTTCTTTCGACAAGCTCTGAAACTTCTGTGATTCCTTTCAAAAGTTCGACTTTAGAAATTTATCACAATCAAAAGGTTAAAGCTAATTAATGAATTAAGTGAATTTGTCATACAAATGCTTTCAAAACCGCTGGTCTGGCAAGGCTGTCAACTTTTAAATACCTGTCATGTGAAGTGTTATTTATTTAGAGAAAGTTTTTGCCATTAACGAATATGGATCGTTTAACAACTGAAGAACGCGTAAAACTAGTTAAAACCTACTACAAAAGTAGTAATTTAAACGTGGACTTCCAATCGAACAAAATTTCCTTCAGCGATGAAGCTCATTTCTCACTCTGTGGTTACGTCAACAAGCAAAATTGTCGCATATGGGGCTCGGAGAACCCAAAAATGATTGTGGAAAAGCCACTGCATCCAGAAAAAGTGACTGAAGCAAGAAATAGTGACAGATCCAATGCTGCAATCAATCCAGAATATATCATTTAAATGTTATTGTATTTCGTAAATAATGACAATTTCCAAGCATTATAGTAAAATAAAAGTTTCATTGAAATCATTGCTTTATGTGTGTTTGATTTAACTTTACTTTTGAAACTGAGAAATGAATAGCCTTGTGTTTGTGTGTAATTGTTGTTCTTTTCAATAAAGGAGTTATCGTTTTAAAACTAAAATTTTGCAGTCTTTAAAGCCAATTTAAAACTGATTACTAATGCTAAGAGATGCAAGCTCGCAACCTAGGTGGTCCATTTTGACAATTTGTAGGTCACAGTGCGGTTATACAAAAGTAAATTCTTTTTAAAAACCTAGGCCTTCTTCAATAAGTCCTTCACATTTTATATGACAGTCGGATCGGTAGTTTTGGAGATCTATACTTATCAGCAATAAACCACTGTGAAACCTTTTATATATGAAATTGTTCAATGGTTTCTAAATAGAATTTTTTAATAATGGTATATAAAAGAAGAACTGCAAGATAAGTACGTAATTTTTTTTTTTTCGTTTTAGGAGTTCAAACATCATATTCGTAAAATACCAAATGTGATGTAAAACATAAAATCATTTCTCATTAAACAATTTAAACAAATGGATAGTACTAAGAACACAGAGTATATTAAGGCTTATTTGCAAACATAAATACAGGTACTCGTAATTGTGGAATGAAAATAGGATGATGTTATGATCCTTAGATTGTATGCACCAATTACATTACCGTGAATGCGTTGCAGATACTAAAATACATTATGAAATTAAGTTTAGGTAACTCATCTCGCTTTTGAATACAGTTATTAATATTTCCATTATTGTGATGATTTGTAAAATTACATTCTATACTGTTACGGTCGATGGAAGTTTTGCAGAATAAATGAATATTAACTCCAAAAGAGTTTTTGAAATCAAGTGCCAAATATTTGGTTACTAAAAAAATTGGAAAACATTTGAGTGGAACCTACAGCTTCACCGGATGCATTCCATATACTCGTCATTGGTTTGATTGGTGTTTGAAAAGCTTAATTCTGGGTACCTCTCATCCGAGTGCCTCCCGTAATTTGTAACCTTTTATTCATATGCCATCTATTTTTGTCAATTGTATGGTGTTATAGTAACTTTTATGAGATTGAGTTTTTGAAGAAATTTCATGCCTTTCAGAGATAGTCGAGCGTCATATAAAATAGTACTAATTACTTCGTAAGGCACAGAATATACAACGACTATCTCCCTTGAACTTTAAAGATGAGTTTCAGTTACCATCTCTTTTATCATTGTCAACTTCAATTTAAGTTGAAAATCTTTCATCACATCACTATTGCTTTTGAACGCACTGTACCGCCACTCAAGCACATTCACATGTACATATTTGAAAAATGCGATTCACCGTAAGCCTTCTGTAGTACGGGGTGTCCGTCGGGAAGGTATACTACTTTGTTTTGTCGCCATTTAGGTAAACATTAGTCTTGACTGTTCATATTTGGCAGTCGTGAAGTAGAGACATGGTAAATTTATTATGGAAAAATGTTCGATAAACCAGCGTGTTTTAATCGTTAAAACATTTTATCAAAATCAATCATCGATTACTATAACGATGAGAAAGTTACGTGAAATTTTTGGGAGAAATAACGTACCAACAAGTTGCACTATTTATCGTGTAGTGAGTGAAAGAAAGAAGAAGTGAAGAAAGTGAAAGTGAAAAAAGAGGGTCTCTAACTGATAGGGCCAAGCGTGGACCACGACGGACTGCAAGGTCGGCTGAAAACGTCACTGCTGCTCAAGAAAGTGTTCAAAATAATCCATCAACTTCAATTCGACGCCGTGGTCAGGAACTTGGTCTTCAAAGAACAACTTTGGCCACAATTTTGCACAAGGATTTGGATTTGTTTCCATTTAAGATTTAGTTGACATAAGAGCTTCTTCCACAAGGCCATTTACGCCCTCGTACATATGCCAATAGGATGTTTCAGCTCGCCCATGACAACCCCGATTTTCATTAAAAAATCATAATGAGTGGCGAGGCACATGTTCATTTGAATGGATATGTGAATAAACAAAATAGTCGGTGCTGGGCAATGGAAAATTCTCAATTTATTCATCAGTCACCTTTGCCATCCATTAAAAGTGACAGTCTAGTGTGTAATTTGATCAAAAGGATCATTGGCAATGGAAAACCATAAATTTATTCATCGGTCACCTTTGCCATCCATTAAAAGTGACAGTCTGGTCTGCAATTTGGTAAGATGGAATCATTGGACCTCATTTCTTTGAAACTGAAAACGGAGTAACGGTAACTTTTTAACGCCACAACTGTATGTTTTGGCTTGATTGATTGATTGTAACATACATTGCAATAGAAATACTGCGAAGCCTCTTTCCACAACAAGTTATTTCAAGAAATGGTGATGTTGATTGGCTTCCACCGTCGTTGATTTGACTGCTCCGGACTTCTTTTTGTAGGGATATGCAAACAAACTAGAAACGCGTAAACAACTCAAACAAAATGTTCGTGATGAAATTAATGAAATGCCACGTAAAATGTGCGATAATGTTATGAAAAATTTGCTCAAAAGGAATCGCACTTGTGAGGCTATCAGAGGCGGACATTTATCTGATATTGTATTCCATACATAATTGCCGACATTAAACAAAACATTTATCCATTCCCTTTCATTTAATCAAAAATCAAAAAAAAGCAGTATACCTTCCCGACGGACACCCTATATTTTTAGCTTCGGCACAGGGAAATCTACATGAAATACGAAATTTCAGACAATTTTTTTTTATTTCCAATATAAAGAAATCGGTGAAAACAAAACTGGCAAATCGAATAATCCCAACAAAATAAATGCATTTAAGGAAGCAAATATTCATCACACTCTGTGATAGCGAAGTGGTGAAAATTTGCGTAATCATCAAGAAAATTTACATGAGGTTTTTCATAGAGGGGAAACATTATTTTATTAATGTCTCTTGTCTACATATTCATGAGTGCTGTATGAGTAGATGTAGTGAAAATTCAAATCTTTGGTTGCAATATTTCATTATTCAAAAGAATAGATTTTTGTTCCAGAAAATATTTCTTCAAATTATGTGGTCAGAAAAACGTACCATTAAAAAGTATTTCCTCAATATACTCGTAAATAATTGCACTAAAATTGCTTTGGAAAAAGTATTTTTAAGGGTTGTTTTTATTGCCAAACCGGCCGAAGACAGACACAGAACTGGAAAAGCACCTAATATTCCATATGATCGAAGCTTATACACCCCCTACCACTAATTGCAATTCACAATGTTATGGATGGACGCTAACGAGACAGATTTCTATGGCGGCAGGAAATGTATATGTTTTATGTCATTTCTGAATATTTTGTAGTTTTCATAAATTGAATGACAAATTTAATATTTCGGTCATCATGTAAGGTAGGGTAAAAAATGGGGCATCTTTAAGCCGACTATAAAAAATTACGTCTTCAGGGACGATTACGTCTTCAGGATAGATTTTGAAGTGTCTCATATTAAGATGTTTTGCTTTAATTGTTAGGGAGTATAAATGGAAAATGAATCAATGTTTTCAAGAACTTCAAACTGTAGTTTTGAAAATAGTTCAAAGGTTCTTCCTTGGAAACAGTAGACATGCATGCATGCATAATTAGAAGGGATAAAAGTGTGGTTTTTATGGAATGGCTTGCATTTTTGCTGGGTTGTAAATAAACCAAAAGACATACCGAATTAACATTCCTCGTCAGTATAGGGGACAGTTGAACCAACTTGCCGACAAAAGAAATTTTGATAAACCATTTAAACGGGCTTTAATACTGATTAAATGCTGGTAATTTTTTGACTAAATGTATAATAAGTCTCAATCGATGGAGTCATGCCCGTCTGTTTGAATATATGGCTGGCTGGCTGGCAGGTAGGGGCGATAGCAATCGTACATCTGTGTGAAACTTCAAACACAAATTGATCATTTCATTGACATTTTGTTTTACTCGTGTTATTCCCAATTTGTAAACTGCAGTAATTTATATTTCCGTCAGTTGTTTCATAACTTCTAAGCGGAAGACTTCAGACAGTTATAATTGTTGTTCATTTATTGTGTACAAACCTCCTGCAATTCTTTCTAACTTCCACACCTTAGTGTTATTTCAAACGCCATATATTGTCCATCAGAAATCAATGTCATTATCTTCGAGAATAAAAGCGCAGCATGTGTTCAGTCATATTTTAAATTAACTATTGGAGCCATTAAGTTCGCTTGAATCTACGGGGTGTGTTTGAGGTAAAAGCATTTCACACATTTCATATGCTCTTTGTAAAATTCATAGTTTTCGGCATACAGTTTTTCAATTTGAATGCAGGAATCTATGATTCTCAACCCCATAAATTCCAATCCTTTTACTTTATTTTGCAAAATATTCCTGCATTTATAAGCTGTTGGAGTCCGTATGTACTTGTCTAATTGCTCATGTGAAAGGCTCAGATTATGTACAAAAGAAAGGATGTAAGAAAGAAAAACGGAATACATTCAATATTTTAAGGATGCTTGAAAATGGGAAGACGATATTTGAAATGAATAAGCAACGAGAATTTTGCTTAGTCTACTAAATATTGACATGGTAAGTGCACAAGCAAGCGAAGGCAAAACGAAAATAATCCAAATTGAAATGGATTTTTGATCATTTCCTTACTCATATAGTAAAGTCTCAAGATTACGAGGATGGTCCCAAAAACTGGCTGAATGGAGATGGATGTGTTTTTTCCCCATGATGTGTTTTTGCGTATCCCAAACGACCGCCCGAAATGTGCGAAAAAGTGATCGAAACCAACCCAAAGGAGGTCATTTAAATGACATTGTACTTCGTACATAACGACAAGGTCCTAGCAGCATAATGAAATAAAACCTAGTTTTAAAACCTAGTTTTAGACAAATATTTGGCATTTTCGTAGAAAATCTATAACTTTGATTTAATGCTTGAATTCTATACACGAAGATCTTAAATATTTCATTGAACCCACATACATAGGATCAAATCTAGTCTAAAATTGTCTCTGTTATATATAGTAATGCTAGAAACGGTGCACTTACAGCTTTCATGCATATGATAGTGAGTTCGAGTCTCGATGCAATCATCAAATCTTTCTTTATGCTTTGATCACTTCCACATGCCTGACGAACACTTTGATTAGTCGACATGTCTTATAAAAAGCTTCTCAAATTGTCGCTCAAAGTTGTCGTTAATCAATAGGTATCGTTCAATTAGTCTGAAAAATTTAATAAGTGTAAGTTCACTGATTGTGGGAAGCTTTCCCTCATATTCATGGGATGAAAGGGCAAATATGGAAGCCAATGTTAATTTTTTCCATAGGGTTCTTAGTGCCGTGGACGATGACAGGACTCAAATCAGTAGATCCATCAATAACATGTCCTTACATATATGTACCATATCAGCTTGGCCCATTTTGTAGCGAAAACTGGTATTTTTTTGTATTTTTAATAGGCACAAACTCAATTAGGGTATTCCACACCATGCAGAGCATGAGAAGGGATTGATTATTAGCAGTAGCTATCAACTATCTCCATTATTTCAGAGGAAATTTCTGTGCCCAAATAAAAGGCCATATCAAAAGCGCCCTTTTTCGTACATGATATCGCAATTTGGCTCATTTACCCAGAGAAAATGAGATTAAGAATTTTTCAATAACCACACCCACAATTTCGGCGATTTTTTCGAAAAATTACATGAGTGAAGATTGTTTTTTAAAATAATTAAACGCTACCAACGGGTACTATTTCCATTTAACCAGTAAATGGTATAACGTTTTGAAGAAACCTTAAAAAGTGCCAATTTTTGTCGAAGTTTTTATTTAGGCAAGTTTTTTCCTACCAGTCCACTTTTGACAACTTCGATCTTAAACTATCTCAAACCATGAGGAATTTTTATGAGGTCCCATATAGTTTAGATATTCTTGATTGTCGTAAACATTTCTGTTGATTTAACATTTCTGTTGAATCCATCCGTACGCATTCCTGCTTAAAGTACAGTTTTATTCAAATAGTTCCAAATGATTTTGTCTGCAACATTTGGCTTCCGGGTAATCGAAATAGTGCTTACAGCATGACGACTTCCATTATTCTATTGACATTTTCGATAATGATCAGGACCACAGAAAATTATTAACATTTTTAGCCACCTAGCTTACGTTTTCGCCCTTATCGAATAAAGAATGTAAAATATTTCATATTTTCTATTTGCTGGTGTTTATTTTTGACGCTCGTTCAAACAATACAGAGTCAAACAATAACAAAACAGAGTAAGTAGTTTTTTATTGAGTATATATTATCACTATAAACGCCAGATGGCGTTATCTTTCTAACGTTGTCGTTCTAACGCCATCTGGCGTAACCCGATCACACTTCTGTAAAGTGAGATATTGATTGCAAGAGGTACCTACTGGGAAAATAATGAAGTTAATTTTACTATATCTTATATGAAGAGGCAGGACACGACGAACTAGTGCATTGTCCACAACACTATAGATTACAACTCATGCTTTGTCTCGGTCCAACTTTTGGCGTCTACCCACTCTTGCGCCTCTTAACTATGACTTTTTTTGAACATATGATAGAACAATTCTCAGGCACACATTGACTATAAGTGGGCGGTTCAAAAACAAGTCGATCTGGCGTGCCAGTAGTCTGGAAAAAAATATTTTTGTGAAAAGTGGCAACTTTATAAGACATAGTACGTTTTAAGTTCCAATTCGCCACGTTGTTTAATATTTTTATTTGAGTTATCAAAAGTAAACGATCTTAGTGAATTTGTAAACATGGAAAAAATTGGACACCGTTATGTAATTCAATATTTCCATCTGAAAGTCCAATCAATATTAAAGTCGAGCTAGATTATATCCTACAGGTAGACAATCCGCGACGACTGTAAAAGCAGCAGAATTTAAACGAGGTCGTACGAACTGCCAAGACGAACGCCGTAGTGGTCGATCAATTGAGGTGTCCACTCCAGAAAAAAATGTACAAAATGCTGTTGGGTGATCGTCGGCTGAAGGTTCGTGAGCTAGCTGAAATGATAGTCATTTCAAAAAGTGCTACACATCGTATATTGACCGAAGATTTGAAGATGAGAAAGATGTGCGCAAGATGAGTGCCGCGCTTGCTTTCATTAGAGCAAAAACAGCGTCGTCAAGATGCTTTAGCAGAGTGTTTGGCGATGTTTTACCGCAAGAAAGCCGAATTTTTGCGTCGATTTATAACCATGAATGAGACATGGGCCCACCACTTACCACTTCACACCTGAGACAAAGGAAAAATTAAAGCAATGGACTTGAATGGGAGAATCGTGTCCAAAGAAGGCGAAGATTATTGTTATGGCGTCTATTTTTTTGCAATTTGAAAAACCATCAACGTCTAATATTATGCTCATTTATTGTAGCGTTTAGATAATGAAATTATGAAAAAATGCCGCATTTGGCGAAAAAGAAAGTGTTGTTTCACTCAAGACAATGCTTCACTTCACATATCCACTGTTGCGATGGTTAAAATTAATGAACTAAAATTCGAATTACTTCATGACGCACCTTATTCGCCAGATTTAGATACATCGGGCTATTTTCTCTTTCCAAAATTGAAAAAATGGCTCGGTGGTAAAAGATTTCCCAGCAATGCAGAGGTGGAGTCTGCGGTTGGTGGCTATTTTAAGGAGTTTGATAGTTCTTACTTACTTACTTACTTATGGAAGCAATTGAATGTCGCTGAAAAAAGTGTGTCGAGCTAAAAGGAGAAATACAATACATCAAATTTCTCAACGGTTTTGTGTCTTATTTGATAGGTCACCTGGTTTTGGGACCGCCCTCGTACCATTCACAATCCATATGATCGACTAACGTTAAAGTAGAGTGATTTATCTCCTCTTGCAGCATTTTACCTTAAAGCTGAAAATAATGTGTTTATCATTTCTGTTGAAGCTTTGCGCACGTTAGTAATATCTGAAATCTTTTCTCACGACTTGAGCTGGGCGAAAATATTAAATATTACAGTTTGATTGGTTGTACGGATTATATCATAATCTTCTTAACTTTTGGCAAAAGGCATTGGGAGAGGGTATTTACAATTCAGTGCAACTAAGTGAAATTTCTATAGTGATTCGATTGTTAGAAAGCTAAACAGAATACAGTGAATCCAATACAACTGAAACTCGTATTTGTGACTGTTACGTACGAGTATAAAATAATAGCAATTATTGTCAAATATGCAGCAAACAAAAACCAAGAAAGCAGTTTTGTTTTTATGGAAAAATACTTTTCCATAATTTTATTTTATTTGGTATTATTTTATATTATCTACTTTATGAATAGAATTATTTGTATGACTTGTAATCTAATTAATAACATTTATTTAGCACATTCGGATGATGCGCTGTTTGTGCTACCAGGGCAAAAGTTCATATGTAATTAATATTTTCTCTTTGGTACTTAATTCATTTCATTAGAAACATGTGGTCTTATTAAAGGAAGATGGCAAGAAAACATATCCCGTGGCTTTGTGCAAATTGATAAAATATGCGATGTAGAAAAACTGTTCATAATATAAGATTATCACATCAACATTGAAATGTCATCGCATGCGTTGTGCAATAAGAGGTGTCAACAGTTATTCCCAAGAAATCTTTTGATTTCGACATCAACATTATAGGAATCATTGATGTGATGACTTTAAGGATTTCATGGAAAATACGCTGTTTACTCACTATTATCGAAAACGGTGTATTTTAACGAAACCATGGGCAGACGAAAGCTTAAGAACGCAGAGATCTTCAGGACTTTAGTTTACATAGGACGAGTTTTGGTATTTGTTTATTTCTTATATACCTATACAATATATTGATTAGGGCGGCCCTTACTTTTCAATTTTCTAAAAGTTTAGCTCCCAATGCCCCATCTTGTTCCAATCAACAAAACATCGATATCTGCAAAATTTAAGCTCATTTGGGTTATTGCAAGGCGACCTACATCGGCAATGAACTTTTAAAATTTTCAAAATTTCATGTTTTCAAAGACCCCCAATTTTTGTTTGCCATAATTCGAGAACACCTCGTCCGATTTTATTTAAAAAAATGTAGAAAAATTAGAAACTACAATATCTTTAATCTATTTCTATGCCACTTCTCAACATAGTTAACAGTTTCACAGTTAAAAATACATTTATTAAGAAAAAAACATATTTTTTACTTAAGGGTGTCCCAACAAGAATGCAAGATTTAAATGACTGATGCAGCAATTGAATTGTTTCTCTGGCTGTATGACATGTGGCGCCGTCTTGTTGAAACCACATGCCCTCCACATTCATTTCTTCAATTCTAGGCACGAAAAAACTGGTTATCATTTGACGATACCGAACACCATTGACTGTTTGCGCTTGACATGCCTCATTTTCATAAAAAAAAGGTCCAATGATTCCTCCAGCCCAAAATCCACACCACACAGTGACACGTTAAGGATGCATCTGCTTCTCGTGAATCACTCGAGGATTTTCCTCACCCCAAATGTGACAATTCCGCCTATTGACGAAGCCATCAAGATGGAAATGGGTCTCGTCACTGAAGATGATTTTATCGGCAAAATCAGCATTTCCATGTTGTTGTCTTTACATCACTAACAGACCCAGTTTTTGCAAATTTATCCATTAATCTCTTTACAGCTGACTCTTTTGGAGCATTATTGTGACCCCAAATTGATCGCATTTGTGTAGCTCTCCATCTTTACTAACCTCGTACTTTCTACTAGCAAACAATACCAATTGTTCAAATGTCAAACAATGACACTTCGAATGGCGCCAAATTTAAATCTTGCGTTCTTTTTGGGACACCCTTTATAAGAGTAATGCATTTGTTTTTACAACAATAATTTCCATAAATGAAAACATTATATGAATGAAAGAACAATGAACGTTATTTTTTTTGTAAGAGAGGATTTGGTAGTAGTTGGGTAGCTTTTACGATCTCTGGTAACGATTTGTAAAACAAATTGTGTTTCAGCTTTATCTTTTTCTGCAGCGTCATTCACGACTACTGTCGTTTCAAGTTTTTGAATTGCACTTTTATAACCAAGATCATCCTTAAATGTTAAAGGGTCTTTGTCAAGGAAAAAAGTGGAGTAGATTGAATAAAATTGAAGTAGTGTACATTTTTGAAAACAAAACAATATAATTCATTTTATTTAATAAGAAAAACAAAAAAAAATGACATTTCATTTTAAATATAAATACAAGTAATAAAATAAACATACATATCTATAATATAAAAATGAATCGCTAAATGTGTTGCTAAGCGCATAACTCAAGAACGCCTGGACCAATTTGGCTCAAATTTTTTCT
>JAHXMU010000383.1:11808-40989 GCA_019455685.1 Philornis downsi | reverse complement strand
TTTCTATACGAAAAGCGTCTATGAAGACACTTTTCTATACGAAAAGCGTCTATGAAGACACTTTTCTATACGAAAAGCGTCTATGAAGACACTTTTCTATACGAAAAGCGTCTTTGAAGGCACTTTTTTATACGAAAAACGTCTATGAAGGCACTGGTCTACACGAAAAGCATCTGTGAAGCAAGTGGATTCTCTTTTTATTTATCAAATTTTTGTACATATCTTCGACATTTCGTTTAAGACTTATGAATTGCCGGAAAGGTGTGTAGTCATGTAGGACGAATAACGGATGATTTGTTTAGGAGTACTTTTTGCAGTATATATTTTATGTCAGATTAGAATATCATTCAGAGTAATACTTCTGTGCAGCATTGTTTGATATTTTCTCCACTCCACTTATGGCCTATCTATGTTTGCATGGACATACAAACAAGCAGACATGGCTGAGTCTAAGTCAATGGATGGATGTAAATGTTGTCAGGTCCTGTTTTATATTTGTTTTTTTTTTTTTTTTGTATCTCAATTAACTATGTTAAATCAATTTAACATACTCTTTGCCACATGTTGCGCAGGATATAAAAACTCGTGTTTTCTGTGCTTTTATATCCAAACTTTAATGTGTTTTAGGTGTTTTTACTATATCGTATTACCCCATCACGCCTCACAGGATCACAATAAATTCAGTCCTACTATAAATGTATACAACAAAGTAAAAGTGTGCGGCAAAATGTAAAATAGAGGTATTTGCTTACAGTATTGAGCGTGCAGCTGAAAGACTATCCGATTTATATTTGATAAATATGTTGTAAAAATAATAAAATAAAGGTTTATGATATTAACATTAATGTTTCTGTCAAATATTTATGTACACATTTTGTAGTGTTTTTAATGTGCAGCAAAATGGAAAAAATGGACCAAAGGATAATTTCATATTATACGATGTCGGTCCAAAACTATCCGGCCTAACAAAGGAGGTATATAATCTCATTATATTACGATACACTTTTTCCAGCAACATTCAGTGGCTTCTATACCCTATAAATAGTGTGAACTGTCAGACTGTTTAACAGTCATCAACCGCAGATTCCAACTCTTCATTGTTGCCAAATCTTTTACCACTGAGTCACTTTTTCAAGTTTACAAATAGAAAATAGTCCAACGGGGCTAAATCTTTAATTAATTAATTTTAGCCATCGCAATAGTGGATGTGTGAACTGAACCATCGTCTTGATGAAACAACACTTTCTTTTTCGCCAAGTGCGTCCTTAATTACACATTTTCAAAATAATCTCACGCGCATCCCGAAAAACAGACGACATGACCTCGCCTCCCGATGGAACCGCCTTCGCCTTCTTCGGATACTGTTTTTGCTCTATTGCAAGCAAGCGCGGCACTCATCTTGCGCACAGCTTTCTTATCATCAAATCTTCGGGTAATATACGATGTCTAGCACTTTTTGAAATGTCTGTGATTTCTCGTGTTTTGGTATGCTCTTCGATTTTTTACTATTCGAAAAAATGATCGATCAAAGAAACTGTATTAAGTTTTGTGTAAAAAATTAAATTAAATGTGCAAGGACATTTCAAATGTTGACTGTGGCGTTTGGCGAGTCTACTATGAGCAGAACACAAGTTCAATTTTGGTATAACCGGTTTAAGGAAGGCCGAGAAGATGTCAGTCAGTCAGGATATTGGCTAGTTTCAGATCCGTAGCAATGATTGTGTTAATACATTGCAAATTCAGACAAGACCAGAGAGTACGAACATTCATGTAGTTTTCTTGCGTATTAGAAATAATTCCAAGAATGATCAACTTCTTCACACTCGAATCCTTAAATTTCCTGGCTTGTACTAGATCTTGATATTGTTGTCTCGCTTTCTTGATACCCGAATTGCCATCAGCTTCATCAAACTTGGATTGAATAGATAAACAAATTTTCAAAAATCCGTTGGGTTGGAATATTTTCCTCTTCCCAGCAGCAACTCGCAACGCAGCAGCCATCGAATTTGTTTTTCTTGTCGACAGACCTAAATCTGTAGTGATTTTTAATATATCGGTAGCTGCGAGTGTTTGTGTTCCCGAACAGCTGGCAACATTGGTTGTATTCACGAACACTGGTATTTTTCCCCTTTTTTCTGTGATAAACACAACCGCCCATGTTTTGTTGAGTTTTCTGGTGCAACTGAAATGTCTTTCAATATTGACGATGTAAAATGTTCCTTTTCTTTTAACGATAAATTATTTTTAATTAGGTCAGTCAGAGTTGAAACGCATTTTGAAGAAGTGCAGAAATTCTTGGTATCCAGTTTTCGCCCGCATTTATTACATTTCCTATCAGCCGCTTTATTTTTCGTAATTTTTCCCCGAATTATGTTCTGTGGTGGAGCTCGCACAAGTTTACACAAATTGCACTCACAAAGTATATTATCCTGAGATCTGCTTGTACATGAAAGTGCCGGGAAATTCGAATAGTCTGGCAAAGACAACGTGGCTTGATCTCCGAAACCTTGCTTACAGGATTTGTACAGAACGATTTTGCAAGTACTGCAAACAGCGGATGGGTATCGGCCATCGTCAACATTAATATTTACTACATTTTTTATTTTGCTCTTCAATATGCCTACAATATTCCACATCTTGTCCTTTTTTCTTTAAACAGAACAAACAGACTACGGGTCGGTTCTCTTCATGTGTTCGGGCATGGTCTTTTGACTTTCGCGGCATATTTAATTTTTTCACACAAGCAACATATGTACACCACTTTATTAGTAAATGATTCGCGATTTGAACTTTTTTTTATTTTTAAATTGAGTGGTCGACTTTAATCGGGAGAACTACATACATATGGTTTTGAATCTACTGCCCATAGACTATGACAATCAACAAATACAATACGATTGTGTCAACAAAAGAAAATCAACGAAAAAAAAATAATTCTCAAAAACACCTGTTAACAGTACTTCTATTCATTAAGCCGACTTTAGACCAGTGGATATGTCGGCCGATTTTGCGTGTTGGCCCGACCAAACTTTCAGTGTAAAGTAATGTGGGCAGTTGGGCCAACATGTTAGGCAAAAATCATTTTTGGTGAAAAAAAATCTTAAAATTGTGTTTTTTTGAAAACGGCTCCGGGGATTTGGCTGATTTTTGCGTTTTTGAACTTCTCGATGGTGAAACTTTCGATGGCCGAAGAGAAATCATTTGTCCATTTAAACTTGGTTCAGGGACACCGTGCACTATCAGATTACGGAATAACCTAATAGACAAACTTCTCTTTCATCTGTATAGTCCACGGGTTTGTATTTATTTTCTTTTTTTCTTGTCCTTTAGAAATAAAAAAAAAACCATTCGAAACGGCTTCAGCTTGTATCACATGGAAACATTCAATGCATATCCACTGTCCGTAAGAGCATTAGGCAAATCAAGTGTCGAATAACAAAAAAAAATGGTCAGCAATTTGCATTACGAATACTGAACAGGACACCAGGACCAGGAAAAAACAAATACCTATAAATATTGAACACAAAATGCATTTGATTATAAGTTAAAAAGTGTTTTGAATGTTGTCGAAAAATTTAATTTTCTTTTTATTTTTGGACCCTCAGAGGCAAAGAGAAGTATTATATAAGTGTATAGTAAATTACTTTAGTAACGATTTCATTTCAGGGTTCATATGATTCTATAAGTTTAAAAAACACACTTTTCTCAAACCAATAAGAATTACTGCTAACAATTACGTTTCATGGTACCACTAGAAAGGATACATTGATGAGACGTGTTTTTTTTTTTTGCAGCAAAAGTTAGACTTAAAACAGTTTACACCTAAAAGTATTGAATTAAAAAGTAATTAAATGGGAGGCAATGGGGTCTTCTTAATTTGGACTCTCCGACTGTTATTCACATGGGATAAAGAAACATATCCTTTGCAGAATTTCCACAAGCAATTCACTTGATACTGCCATCGGGCGTCCATCTAAGGGCAAATGGCATGACGAAAGTAAGATAACCTTCAAGCAATGCTATTACCTAATTAGACACTATGTTTTACCAAAGTTGGCAATCCCAACATTATGCGATATCTGAACCTTTCATCAAGAAGCTACCCCTATCCGATTGGCGTAATATTCTTGACAAATATAAAACTAGCATAATCGACCTCGAAAATATGTGATAGACTGAGCAGGAGTGAATCATCTATAAAAGCTGCGAAATGCCCGAATTCTGGTGTGGTGAATTAAGCAAACTTATTTCTGCGAAAGTGGGAAAAGTTCCGGTTATGATGGAATTTCTTCAGTCATCATACCAGAAAGTCTTCACATTCTTACCCCATTTTTAGTATAGGTAAATATATTTAACGGTGTTGTCGACAATTCAGTGTATCCCAGCATACTGAAAGTACACCGAGTTGTTCCTATCCTAAAAAAACGCAACGTTTCTACTGTTGACAACTACAGGCCAATTGCTGTTTTGCTAGTAATTAACAACATATTCGAACGAATATTATAAATCAAATATCAGGATATTTTGAAGAAAACAATTTATTAAGTAACCTTCAATATGGATTCAGGAAAGGGTGCGGTACTGAGGAAGTCAATTGCATTTGTAAATCTTTGGACGATGGCTTTAAAGGTGCAAATCAAATCAAATGTGTAGGTTTTACATGAGTCTCGCTTTGAAAGCCTTACCCACGGTGTGCCATCACACAGGTGCTGTTTTCCATCATTTTCTTCTTGGTTACATGTTCTTTTTTTTTCTTCTAGCGACAGCAAGCGCCCCTTTGGGGTACTCAAACTAATCCCGAAGGATTAACCAAACTACCAGAGATTAGTAATAGGTCCCTTGGAAAAGCTTCCTCAGGTCCCACTCCCTCACTCGGCCAAAGTACCTTTTTGGTCACTTGGTATGAAGTGAGCTACCTCCCGGGTAGAAGTTGAGGTAATCTAGGAAGACCTCGGATAGACATGAACAGTGTTTTCCAAGCTAATGCCTTCCTTCACCAACGCAACCTGAAGCAACGCAAAAGCACTGAAAACACTTGTTCGGGCAACCACAGCCAGCACGATGCTCCCACTAGGGGTCCAACAACATTGACCAGAAAGGAACAATGTTCCTTGGGCCCCTGGTCACCCGTGCTACCAGAAGAGAAGAACCCTCTTTTCTGGGTTTCGCAGACAAGCTACTCCAGTTTTGCTTTATCATACCTCACATGGAACTGGTAATCCATAATCTGCGGCATAGATTTTCAATGTCCGAGGAGAGAATATCAACAGAGCAAAGCACACCGTGCTTCAATCATAGTCCATTAACCAGATCTCTCTGGTCATACAACTATATTTACGGAAAAGATAAATCTTCTGATACCTCCCGACGGCTTCTCTATAACCGCACCAGTTGCCAGGATGTGTCTTGTTTAACTATGACTCTCCCCTTTACTTGGTTTTCGAAAAACGAGTTCCAAGATCAGTTTGATGTCATATTATAGGTGAATCCCAAGACATAATCCACCTCTTCCTAGGGCACCTGGCACAAGGTCACACTACTTTGTTTTTTTTTACGCAAGCATTATACCCTTTGCCTGCTTAATTACAGGATCAGGTAGAGAGGCTTGCGTTTTAGGGGTAAGCGGTACAAAGCATCCTAGGAAACACCCGCCTACCCACGGCTTTAAAGATGCAGTTGGATTTTTTTATGATTTTTCTAAAGCATTTGATCTTATTGATCACGAAATTTTAATTCAAAAATTAAAATATGGAAGAGAGCTGTCACTTACCGCAAATTATTTGCGTAACCGAGAGCAGTATGTCAGCATAGGTGATCATAAAAGGGGCTTGGCTCATGCTGAACATGGTGTCCCACAAGGTAGTGTTCTTGGACCTTTTTTATTTAAAATAATTATAAATGACATAATAAACCTCGGGTGAACAGGCAAGCTATTCATATATGCTGACGATATATGTCTGATTTATCCCTACCGCTTTGAAACTGTAGTTGAAGCTTATATAGAACGTGATTTTTCTCTCATATCAATTACTTGGCTGTTGTATACGGATATAGGAAAAGTGGAGAATTAAAATCTCAAAATCTCTAAATCAAAGGCATTGAAAATAGTGGCAAATCCTCCTATGACATTTTCGACTGTTTCCTTATATAAAGATGTTTTTCCGACGACTTTGCCAATATGCGGAATCTATAAACTGCAGCTTTTATTATACGTTTTTAAATACGTTCGTAGTATAGGCCATCATACTATAAAATTCACCAGAATTCAAAACAGTTTAAATACAATAAATTGTAGCAATCTAAGCGTAATAAGGTATTTGTTTGAAACCACGAAACAACGAATCAGGAAGTTTCAGGAAGTCAAGAATTTAATCATTTACCTCCTTATTTAAAGTCTGAAACGAGAATTTCTTGGTTTAAAACTTTGCTTAAAACTTATTTGTTACACATCGTAGAAGAACTTCTGATTTAGAAAATGAATTGAGAAGTAATTTCCATTGTAAATATATATATAAAGGGTGTCCCAAATTTTCGCAATGTGAATGCGTTGTTCATTCGTGTAGCGCTCCGTTTTTACCAACCTCGTACCTTCTACTAGCAATCAATAACAATTGTTTAAATTTCAAACAACGACACTTCGAATGGCACAAATTTAAATCTTGCGTTCTAGTTGGGACACCCTTTATATATATATATATATTTTTTTTTTTTTTTGTTTTTTCTTTTTTCTCTTTCATCTTAAAATATTTTAAATGATGTAATATTCGCAGTATTGCTAACTCGCCTCTATAAAGTCTACAAGACGCTGAGGCTTTAAACTAATACTAATTTGTTTTGGTTACAATTATTAAAATATTGTGTCATAACTATCAATATTCAAAGCAATAAAGAAAAAAAAGGTGGCGAAATATTTTTTAAAGGATGTAGCGTCGTCTCACCACATCCATTCTAGTATCCGTCACACTTTTGCACCAACAGCTGCAGGTATGGGTGAAAGTATACGTAAATCGGCTCACCTGATAGGAATTTGCATACTAGATGTGTAATATGAAAGTTTAATTCTTTTTTTAAGTAATCAAATTAGTATTATAAACAGTGTTAATATAGAACACAATACAAATTGTATAGTTGTAGCAAAAAAAAAAAAAAATAAAATAAAATAAAATGAATTCCCTTTAATCCCAAGAATGAGATGTGACAGAGCTTCTTACATTCTAATTTTTAGACTCTCTTAATGGGACGATTCTGAACATCACAGATTACTTAACTTCTCGAACAAATGACCCTCTTTTCATCACCAGTCATTATCAGTTTCAGAAATGGATCAATTTTGTTGCAATTCAGCATCATTTCGCAGATGGATACTGTTTCGCGTTAACTCGTGGTGCACCCACATCGAGCTTCTTTGTGTATCCATCATTATTCAAGCGGCTTCAAACAGCTGTCTTGTGCAACGTTTAGCGTAATTGAAGTCGTGCTTACAAAACAGTCGGACTTGACGGTCTCCATTATTCTGACAACATTTTCGACAATTGGCCTTCCAGAACGTAATACTTCTTTGATACCAAAATTACTGTGACGGTACAGTATCAGGATCATAAATGCTATTCACATTTTCAGGTGCCTGGCTTAGTTTTTCGCCATTTTCGAAGAAAAATTCTTAAATGCAGAATTTTTTCTTTTTTAGTGGTGTCCATCTTTGTTGCGCGTTCAAACGATACTGATTCCTGTAATCACGAAACTGTCTGAGTAGTTTTTTTTTTAAAACGAAATCTTATTTTTCTTGCACCATCTACCGCAACCCGATATCACTTATACAACGCGAGATACTAATGCTATCTTTTGGAAAATTTTTTCTACAAATTACACAAATAATTGTTTATAAATTATATTTACTAACATATATGCAATTCTACTTTCTTTTTCAGGATTTTATCAAAGTCAATCAGCGATCTGGAACACCTGAAGATAAGGTAACTAATTATAAATTTTTCTATACCAAAATTCTCTCAAGAAATATCTTTTTTCTATGTATATAACAATTTTCTTCATACCAAATTGCTTTGGATGACAGTGTCCATGTAAAAGGTCTCAGAGGAATCTTTGAAATATAGAAATTCCTGTAAGATATACGAGTATTAAGGAGAAAAATTTATTAAAAAAGACCCTTTGAAGGAAGATGCCTTCGAAGATATTATTTATAAAGAATGATGTCTGAAAAAGATTTTTCTGTATACGTTTTTCCTCTTAAGGATCTTGTAGAAAAGTGTTTTTCAAGAGATTTCTACAAGGAAAATGCTAAGATAATAATAAACAAAAAGTTTCTTGTAAGGCACTATTCTTTATGGAAATTTCTTCTAAGGAGCTTCCTAACAAAGTGTGTCATAGAAGAAGCTTCTCACGTAGAAAAGTAATTTAAAGGAAAGAACATTACGTTTCATCTATATGAAACAGTCATGGAAGGCAGTTTGATATAGAACGAATCTTCATATAACAAAGTACCATGAAAGATAGTTATCATACAGAATAATAGAAGGTAGTCCTTTTTAACTAAAAGTTTCATGGAGGGCATTTTTCTATATAACAGTGACACTTTCTTCTGTAAAAAAAGTCGTGGAAGACACTTTGATATGTTTTTCTTATAGAAAAGTAGCATGGAAAGCATTTTCTTTGTATAAAAGCGTCGCAAAGGTGTCGTGGCATCCACTCTTCTTATGGAAAAGTGTCATAGAAGGAAAAGTTCTTATATAAAAGTGTAATGTAAGACACCTTTCTTATAGAAAAGTATCATAGAAGGCACTTTATTTTATAAAAGTGTCATAGAAAACACTTTCCTATTTAAAACTATCTGCGTCGTAGAAGGCACTTTCTTATAGAAAAATTTTATGGAAGACAGTTTACTGTAAGAAAAATGTCATGAAAGACTATTTCTAAGTGTCATGAAAGATACTTCTCTCATAGATAATTCTGTCATAGAAATGTCACGGAGAACACTTTTCTTATAGTGCCACGGAAGGCACATTTTATAAAGGGATATATGAAAATGTCTGCAAGAAAAGTGTCATTGAGAACGATTATAAATTATAGAAAATTATCATAAAAGACAATTTTCTGATGTAAGTGTAATGGAAGACGCTTTGCTTGTAGAAAACTGCAATGGAAGCACTTTCTTATATGAAATCATCGTGGAAGACACTTTCTTATGTAAAAGCATTGTGAAAGACGCTCTCTTGCAGTAGTAAAAGACCCTTTCTTATAATAGTGTCATCAAATACACTCTATTACGGGACGTTGTCAAAGGAGACACTTTTCTTATACAAGGTGGGCCATAAGGGTGTTGGCGGTTTAAATATTCAATTAAAAACATCTACGAAACATAAAAAAATATATTTGTATTTTTAAAAAGTAGAAGCATGGGAATTTTTAAGACTTAAAAATAATGTTGTCCAAATGGCTTCCCTCGGCTGCTTGACACTCTTGGAACCGAAGTCGCAAATTTTGGAAAACTCGTTGAAAAGTTGTTCTCGGTATTTCGTTACTTTCCTGAATAATGTTCCTCTTCAACTGCTCTAAATTGGTCGGATTATTCTCGTAGACTACCGATTTGAGGTAGCCCCATAGAAAATAATCGCATGGAGAGAGATCGGGGCTACGTGGGGACCATTCAATATCCCCCCTTTTCGAAATGAGTTTTCCAGGAAAAACATTTTTCAGCAGCTCTATGGATAGCCTAGCCGTATGACATGTGGCCCCATATTGTTGAAACCACATCCTCGAGGTATTGCCTCGAAGTTCTTGCAAAGCTGGCACCAAAAAGTCTGCTAGCATGTTGCAATAATTGTTGGCTCTAACCGTCGTGAACTTAAACACGAACACGCTCCACAGTGTCGGCTGATCTTGCAGAAACTGGGCGACCACGAACCGTAATTGGTACTGTTGAGCCGGTTGTTTCGAACATTCTGATCCATTTTCGTATCACATTGGCGCTTGGAACTTCACTTAAGTCGTGTAAACCGTGTTCATGCCGATACAAACGTCGTGCAGTAATCACTGATTTATTGTTTTCGTAATACGCTCGGACACAAAATGCACGCTGCACTCCCGTGTACGGCTCCATGGCGACTAAATTTCCAGGAAGCGGCGCAGCGAACAACATATCCCCCCGTCTCCCCGCGCCGCGCGTTACCGAGAAATTGAATATTTAAACCGCCAACACCCTTATGGCCCACCCTGTATAAAGGTGTAATGGAAAACACTTTGCTTGTAGAAAAGTGTCATAGAAACGTCAAGGAAGACACTTTTCTCGTATTGTTTCAAAAGACAGTTTTCACGAAGAACCATAACTTTTAACTTTTTATAAACGAAAATATCTTAGAACAGACTTTTCACATCAAACGATTTTTTTGAAAGATAGGTCTCTTTTTGATTAATGCCTTGGAACATATTTGTCATATAGACTCAGAAGACATTCTTAATATAGCAAAGTGTCTTTTCTACATGAAGAGGTTTGCACAATACATGTCTTCGTTTTTTTTAAGGCCTCGCCAATACACTTCTATAAATGAAAATTTCTTCCTAAACATTTATTCGTACGAAAATTGTCTTTTAAAATACATCCTCTTAGCATTTAAGCCCGCTTTAACTATCAACATTGTTCACTGTGGTGTCGCTACTTCTGCGATAATCCACATTCTTGGTTCTCCCTTTCGATGTATAAAAAATAAAGAATCTAAATAGGGAACATGTTTTATAACATACCATCACTTAACTCCAAAAATTTTCTCGAAGTTTGAAATTATTTGGTGTTTATTCTCTTCCTGTTAATTTCGAAACTACGGCATAGTAGGTTACACACTCCTTTCAATAAAAATATTGATAGCAACTAAGAAAATAGTTGCCAATAACTAGAACAACTGATTTAACTTACTGAACGTGAACTGGGGATTTCTTCAACCAAACAGGACTACGAAAAGTTTTCGGTGTAGTCAACAACTCCATAAATTTCTTGCCACGCAATATGAAAATAATAGTGCTTCCTTATACTGTAACCGTTTAGGCAAAGTTTGCGTGGCAGGCTAGTTTGTTTATAAATATAGGGTGATTTTTTAAGATTCAAGTTTTTCAACTTGGCAGCACTGGTTGGTAATGGCGTCCAAACGTCATCTGTCAAAGTGAAAAGTGTAAAGTATACTCTGCCATTTCATCATGGAATGACGAATGACCTACCATAACGTCTAATTTTTGGTGAATGGGCCTTATAAAAGCTCAATGAAAATTCGCTGTTTTATCGAAAAATTGTGTTCAGCGATGAGGCTCATTTCTTGCTGAACGGATACGTAAACAAGCAAATTTGTCGCATCTGGAGTGATGAACAGTCACATGCCATACATGAATTACCGATGCATCCCGAAAAAACGAAAGTCTGGTGTGGTTTATGGGCTGGTGGCATCATCGGTCCATTTTTCTTCAAAGACGACCGTGGAAGAAACGTTACCGTCAACGACGAACGATATCGAGCCATGATATGCGATTTTTTTTGCCCCAATTGACTGAGTTGAACTTGGTTGACATGTGGTTTTATCAGGACGGTGCAACATGCCACACTGCTCGTGAAACAATGGATATGTTGAGGGATGAATTTGGTGAGCAGCTTATCTCTCGATTTGGCCCTGTGATTTGGCCCCCAAGATCTTGCGATTTAACGCCTCTTGATTATTTCTTGTGGGGTTATGTCAAGTCGTTAGTCTATGAACACTATTGGAACCTTACAGGATAACATAACACGCATTATTCGTGGAATACAGGCCGAAATGCTCGAAAAAGTGACGAAAATTGTGACCTTCCGAATGGACATTTTGAGACGGAGCCTCGGACAGCATTTACATGAAATTATCTTAAAAAAATAATTAATTAATTAATTATCGATTCCAATAAAAAAAATTAATATACTCGTATGATGCAAATTTGAGTGTTTTATTTGATTTAAAAAAAAAAAAAAACTACGATTGAAAAATCACCCTATACCTATACATTACTATTATATTTATTAATACTCAACGTACGATGATTTGTGCAGTGACCATCGTCATCAAATCCTTAACTACGTTCTTCATAATATTTTTTAAATTTGCAAAGGTTTTTTCGCGTTTATTCCCCAAAAGGAAAAAAATATAACAGAAATAGTAAGTCCTTATGAGTTTTATAGTGTCTCAAGGGACGGCGACAAACAATCTCTTTAATAAACAAACAAAAATAATATATTTATATGCTGATGTTTCCCTCAGGGAAATAATGACATTTTCAAGATGCAATGCATCTTTGCAAGTTTCTCCCTAAATAATTGGTCGCTGTCGTCGCAAGTTTTTTTTTGTGAGGGCTTCAGTAAAGTGTATAGAATTTATTATCTTAGTACCTCTCACAGACCTTCACGAACACAATGTAATAATAATGATCCTTGTTCATTTACAACTAATTTGCTTAAGGGAGCTTCAGATGAGTTTTTCGAGCACTTTGTTGGGAAGACACGTAATATTGTTAGGATTCCCAGGTGCTTTTTATGGTACAATTTCGTTAAGTATAAGAATATATAATACTTCTATAAGTATAGTTTATGTGCATATTTGTTGTTACTTATATATTGACAATTGCGTTCAATGTATGTTATTTGTATCAGATATGTAGATTGTACGAGGGCAGTCCCAAATGTACCCGACCTAACACAAAAGAGACCACAAAGATTGGGAAAATTTTCTTTATTTTTCAACATAATCTCCTGTTAGCTCAATACACTTCCCTGCAGATGGAACCGCCTTCTTTGGACACAATTCTCCCATTCCAATCCACTGCTTTGACTGTTCCTCTGTCTCAGGTGTGAAGTGATGATGATATCTCACCCATGGTTATAAATCAGTGCAAAAATTAGGCTTTATTGCGGTGAAGCATCCCCAAACACTCTACTCTACGCTGTTTTTGCTCTATTGAAAGCAAGCGCGGCACCCATTCATCAATATACTATGTATATCACTTTCTGAAATGCCTGTCATTTCAGCTGGCTCACGCGCCTTTAGCCGACGATCATCCAATACCATTTTGTGGATTGTCTTAACCGCGTCTGGCGTGGACACCTCAATTGGTCGACCATTACGGTGTTAGCACGTGCGGCCTCGTTTAAACTCTGCTAGCCAATATTTTACAGTCGTTAACAAAGGAGCAGACTCTCCCAGAGTAGAATCTGGCTTAGCTTTTATATTGATTGGATTGCGAACTTTCATATGGAAATAATGAATTACATAACTGTGATCAATTTTTCGCATGTTTACAAATTCACTGAGATCGTTTACTTTTGATGGCTCAAATAGAAATACTAAACAACGTGGCGCTTCGAAACTTAAAACATATATTTGTGAACTTGCCACTTTTTACCAAAATATTTTTTTTCCAAACTACTGGCACCATCTGTACATCAGTTCGGCTAATTTTGGGGCCCCCTTCGTAACAATGTTCTACGTGATCAAACAATAGGAAATGTTGACGCACTACGCAAGCTATTTATGCATCTTAGCAAGATATTCAATGAAAAAGTTAATGGTTCGTGAAATTAAATTTTATGTTCGTACAGAACTTTTGTCAGGTGGACTGAATTTCCGCATATGTCCATACAAGGACCCTTTACCATATTTCAGGCGAGTTGTGTTATAATCTTTATATTAATGCAAACGAATAGGTAGGTTTTTGCGAAGCATTGGGAACTAAACTTTAACTTACTAAAGTCTTCTGCTTAGAAACTGATGGAACATAAATTTTCGCATAAAAGCTGTCTCGTCTGAACTTAATAATGAAGAAAAGACAACATTTTCGTTGAAAAAAGCTAAAAAAAAGCTAAACGTCCAGAAGAAAAGCTAACTTTTTTTCAATAAAATTGATGTAGTTCGATCTGATGTATATTAATTTTTAGTAAGATAACGATTTCTCGGTTTCAAAAGTGAAGTTAAACAAAATACACATAAAGCTATGATTTCGATGAAACTTTTATTTCATTATAATGTTTGGACCTTGTCATTATGTACGAAATGCGATGTCATGTAAATGGCCGCCTCTGGATTGGTTGCAACAGCGGATCCTTTGGAGGTAGTTATCGGATCCTTTGGAGGTAGTTATCGACCACTTTTTCGCACATTTCAGACGATATCTCGGCGATAACTTGACCAACATTGGTTTTCAAATGCTCCAACGTTTGCGGATTAGCTGCGCAAACATGGTGTTTGACGTAGTTCCACAAAAAAAGGTCTAACGGCGTCAAATCGCATAATCCTTGTGACGAATTGACGTCTTCAAAACGTGAAATTACGCTTTTTGGATACTTCTCATGTAATAGTAAAGACAAAATGGGTTGTGTTTTGTAGCTCTTGGCACCGTCTTGTTGAAACCACACATTTTTCAGTTCAAAGTCTTCAATTGCAGTCCAAAAAAAGTCGGTTATCATACGGCCATAGCACTCTGAATTGACGGTAACAGTTTCTCCATCGATATTTTCCGAAAAATACGGTCCAATGACACCTCTAAACGATATTGCGCACCAAGCAGTCTTTTTTGCCCGATGAAATGGCTTTTTCACAATCACTTCTGGGTTCTCCGAGCTCCACATGCCACAACGTAACCACCGAGTGAGAAGTGAACTTTTTTGCTAAAGAAAATTTTGTTCGAAAAATCAGCTTTGATAGCAACCAATCAATATATCTACGGCATTGTGAACTGTCAGCCGGCATTAATTGTTATGTGAGACTCCAGTCTATATGGATGGAGGTGCAAATCCAAATGTAAAAGTCGCCATAATGAGCCGTAGAATAAGTCGAATTGTAATGCGGTGGAATCGACAAATTCAGATTATCCGCCGTACTTTCACTAAGAGAATCGATATTTTACGACAGCGCACATGACTGACTACATCTGTAACGCTCTCAGTCTCTTAAAATTTTTTTAAAATCTTACCAATTGCTTGCACAGTAGGTTGATTATAACAACCATAATCACCCCGTAATGCGCGAAAAGTGCCTACGTTTGAATCGCTAGTAAGTAAGTAGTAAGTTTTAACTATTTTTACGCATTCTTCGGTTGTTAAACGATCTATATTCGAAAATGGCAAATCTTTCACTAAGTAAATACCATTTGAGATTATAGGTATTTAATAGCTGACAGTCTTGCCAGATTGTTGGTTTTGATATCACTAAATGGATAGCCCGTTATATATTTATTAAGGCATATACATATATTGGAAATTCTGTTCGATTCAAGAATTTTTTGCCATTAGAATATCCCAACCGATAAAACAGTTTTTATGGCAAGAGGTCATATGACGTCTTTTCTAAAGCTTATTTTTCCATTAACAGGCAAATAACCTGAAGTAAATAAATTCTGTTATTGTATTTAAAGATCCGAGAATATTTTAATATTAGTGAAATGGTGTTTTTCTAAGTCATTAAAATAACAAGAATTTGATTCTGGTTCGTTTCAGGTAAATATGGCGTTGCATGAAAATTGCATTATTACTTTAAATATTCTTAACCGAAACGAGTTAGTCTAAATTACACCAGCCAGCAAGGTTTTGGGCTGGAGCAGCCAAATATCTTTCTCAGGGCAATTATTGGGCTGATTTCGAATCTGTAATTGATTTTTCTCTATCACGTCAGGTTTTCGAAATACAAAAAAAAATGTTTTTATTATGTTTTTTACATAAAAAATCATTAGTTAATTTAAAAATCTATGAATTTTCAAAAGTGAATGGCGATATTTGAACGTCGTTTGTACAGGGTGTCCGTCGGGAAGGTATACTACTTTGTTTGATTTTTGATTAAATGAAAGAGAATGGATTTTATATTGATAAATGTTTTGTTTAATGTCGACAATTATGTATGGAATACAAATCAGATAAATGTCCACCTCTGTTAGCCTCACAAATGCGAGCCCTTTTGAGCAAATTTTTCATTACATTCTCTCATACTTCACGCGGTATTTCATTAACTTCATCACGAATATTTTGTTTGAGTTGATTAAGCGTTTCTGGTTTGTTTGCATAAACCTTGCTTTTGAGATATCCCCACAAAAAGAAGTCCGGAGCAGTCAAATCAGGCGGCCGTAGAGGCCAATCAACTTCACCTTTTCTTGAAATAACTTTTTGTGGAAAGAGGTCTCGCAGTATTTCCATTGTAATCCTGGCTGTATGCGATGTGACACCGTCTTGTTAATACCACATGTTAATCAAGCCCAAAACATCTAGTTGTGGCGTTAAAAAGTTTTCAATCATATCACGATATCGCTCCCCATTGACAGTTACCGTCACGCCGTTTTTCAGTTTCACAGAAATGAGGTCCAATGATTTCTCCTGACCAAATTGCACACCAGACTGTCACTTTTAATGGATGCAAAGGTGACTGATGAATAATTTGAAGGTTTTCTGTTGCCCAGAACCAACTATTCTGTTTATTCACATATCCATTCAAATGAAAATGTGCCTTTCACGTAACGTTCTCATCGTCACAGTGATCGATGATTGATTTTGATAAAATATTTTAACGATTAAAAAACGTTGGTTTATCGAATATTTTTCCACAATAAATTTGCCACGTCTCTACTTCACAACTGCCAAATATGAACTGTCAAGACTAATTTTTACCAAAATGGTGGCAAAATAAAGTGATATACCTTCCCAAAGGACACCCTATATTTTGTTGGTTTGGTTTCTCCAATTAGGGCATGCTTTTGTCTCAAAATCCTTGTATCCCTGTATTTTGTTGGTTTGGTTTTTCCAATTAGAGTTCAGCAATAGCCTCCCAGCATGCTTTTGTCGCAAAATCCTTGACATTTCTTTCAATTTTCATTTAATCTTGGGGAGCACGCTCCCATTGTTCGTCGCTCACCGCACTTATGTTTTCTGGGAAAAAATTTGAATGCGAATGAAGAAAATGCATTCGTGCATCAGCAACAATTTGTCCGTAGTTTTCACTCTTATTGTTTCCAAGAAAACTGTTCACGAAGCTCTTGAAAGATTTCCAGGTTGCATATTCATTGTGAAAAAGTGTCATCATTCAAAAGCTTCCTGATTTGATTGCCAACAAATATGCCTTCTTTGATTTTAGCATAATAAATTTTAGGAAAAACCGCTAACAAATATTTAAATGCTGCACTCTCTTTGTTCAGAGTCTTGAAAAAGTTCTTAAAACGGCCAAATTTTATGTGCAGCGGCGGAAGAAGAGCGTCATTTAGACCAATTAATGGTTTATTTGAAATGTTTATATGAAATGTTTCTTTCTGGCCACTCTGTTCTGACGTAATGATGACATGAGTAATGTCAAATTTTCAGTCATTGATTCATAATTTTCCTTTGTACTAACGGCATAAGCAATTGGTATTGATGGTTTTTCATTCCCATTATGCAAAAGAAGAACCTTTAAACTGTATTTAGAGCCATCAATAAATAATCTCCATTCAGTTTTGTCACACGACTGGTTCATTTTGTCAAATGAACCATCAACATTAGTACAGTATAGAATAGAGTGTTTCTTGTCAAAATATGCAGTCAATTCCAAGCTTCTACCTTCTCTACAGGTTATTGTTACTTTTGTACCAACTGGAAGATGTTTCCACTGCTGCATGCGTGAAGCTAGCAATCCTGCGTTACGTTTCGTTAAATGTACATCCCGAATTAAATCATTCAGCTCGGCTTGAGTCACCAAATGGCGTTCATAATCAGTCTGATACAAATTACTACTGCTGCTGAAAGATGTTTCGGACTCACAGCTCGTAGCATTGAGAATGACTGGTAATGGATCATTTGATGGACGTTGAACTGGATTGGAAACCGATAAGACATTCACATAAGTAATATTTTTGTCGATTTTTCATATTGAATCCAGCAACTTTTGTCAAACAGAAATAACAATCCGTTTGGTCGTTACTTGACTCTCTCCAAAGTACTGGAATTGAAACATTAAAATAGATTTTCTTGCTATTTGATCACTTGTATAAAACAGTTCTGCAACTATTGCAAAACATTGTCGGTGTCCACGGTTTGTTAAAGTTTCTGGCAGCAAAACCAAAATAATGTAAATATGCATAATTTAATGATTCTGATATTGCATATCCTGTTTTCCAATCAAATATTCACCACACACAAAGCAAAAATAGCTTGAATTAGTAACACACGATCTCTCTGTCATACCGAAACGCTACTATTATGAAGATTTGCAAAGAATGTGTCAAACTAATAATTGTGAAATTGTAGTGTCGGTATTTACTATTTACAGTATTGCCAGCATGCGATAAAAAATGAACAAGATGTGATAGCCCAATTTTTATGCCAGTTTCGAATTCAGCGCATCCAGATTGGTTAAAAAACATGCTTCGTTTCTGCAGTCAATTCCTTTTTCCAAATTTGAAGTATTAAAATTGTTATCTACAGTAAAGTGAGATTTGAAATCTATATTCAACAGGACAGTTCATGTTTAACCAGATGAGTTGAAACTTTTTATAAAAAAATATAAACTTTAGGTGGTTTTACTGAGGGGAATAAAGTATATGTAAAAATGTAGAGTTTTTTTACGATTGTATAATAAACTTTAATATCGGATGCATTTTCTTCGATGCTCATGCGCAACATCAAGCAGCGAAAATGACCGTTTTGCTTAGCACGGCAAATAAAAAAGCTTCAAATAAGAAATGTGTGTGTTTTCCTGATGAATACAATTCATCAAACCTTATATATGATTCGACTATTTATAGATTTAAAATTTTCTCCAGGCGTAAAATCTATTAAAATGTTAACCTAATCTGGACTCAAAATCCGATTTTGCCTCAAAATATTGATCAAATAGGGCAAATATGTTGTGTGAAGTTGGTTCTCATACTAATGTCAGTATTATATTACTGAATATATCAAATATGCATTTATTATTACCTAATAGGAAAGACCCAAGTGGAACAGGTGTGGATAAAAATCATTTATTTAATTAGATTTTCTGTAGCAATTACGGTTTAGTGCCACTCTTAACGCACTAGCATCGGTCTTTTTCAAATTTTCAAATTTTTTTTTTTTCTTTGTTTAATAACAAAATTCGATTATGAATCGTATGAAGACATAAAATAGTAATTTTTCAACACAAAAATGACAATAATTCACGTTTCCGTTTGTATGGCTTATACTTTTTTACTTTGTAAAAATTTCTCCATACTGCTTCACAGTAAAAAAGAGGATTTTAACGTACTTCCATTGGCTCAAGAATGGGAGTTCTGAATCTGATATTCTTTAATTCATTCTCAGAGCCATTTTTTATCTTTTCATCGCAAGGTGTTTTCGCAGTTACATCGTTCTAATTTAAGTTGAATGCTACTGTTGTTATTTTTAATTTAAACTTTCTTTATGCTAAAATAAATAACGTACTTAACGAGAAAAGCCAAAAAGAAAAACAAAATCTAAAAAAAATATAAAAAAACCGAAAAAACTTGGAATCCGAATCCAATTTTTACCCGCTAAACAGGTTAAAATAATCTAAAGCTAAACTGCTTAACAGCCACCTGGATGACATGTATTATTTCGGATTTAAGTTTACAAAAAGCTTGCGGTACACAAATTTTGACGGAATTTAATGTAATCGAATAAAAGATGTTAGCTTACAATTATATGCATTAAATTCAGATATTTGTATGGACTGTTCCAGAAGTGACGTAATTAATTTGCACATTTTTTTCTCAACATTTTAAGAAAGTATTATAAAACCACTATAGAAATTTCGATTAGATGAACTGACTTACATATATGGGGTGATTTTTTAAGATCTAGGTTTTTCAGGTTGGCAGCACTGGTTGGTTATGGGGTCCAAACGTCATCTGTCAAAGTGAAAAAAGTACAGTGTACTGTCATTTCATCATGGAAAGAATAACAAACGAACAACGATTGGAAATCGTTGAAATATATTATCAAAATTTGTGCTCTGTGACAAATTTGCATCGTTTGATATGACTATTTTATAGTCGTCATAATCGACCTGCTGAATCAACAATTCGTGCTGTTATCTCCAAATTTCGCACTAAATTTACTTTGTTGAACATAAAACCATCGACTCGCATGCGTAGAGTGCGTACCCAAGAAAATATTGCAGCCGTAGCGACCGGTGTTAATGACGATCGTGAAATGTCACTTCGTCGCCGCTCTCAGTGATTGGGCATGTGTTGCTCAACCACTAGGATTTTTTTTTTTTGCCCCAATTAGCTGAGTTGAACTTGGTATACACGTGGTTTCATCAGGACGGTGCAACATGCCACACTGCTCGTGAGACAATGGATATGTTGAGGGATGAATTTGGTAAGCAGCTTATCTCTCGATTTGGCACTATGAATTGGCGCCCAAAATCTTGCGATTCAACGCATCTTGATTATTTCTTATGGGGTTATGTCAAGTCGTTAGTCTATGTGGACAAGCCGAACACTATTGAAGCCTTACAGGATAACATAATACGCGTTATTCGTGGAATACAGGCGAAATACCGGAAAAAGTGACGAAAAATTTTACTTTCCGAATGGACATTTTGAGACGGAGCCGCGGACAATATTTACATGAAATTATCTTTAAAAATTAAATGGGAGAGACCAATTTATCGATTTCAATAAAAAATTCTAATATATGATGCAAATTTGAGTATTTTATTCGATTTAAAAAAAACTACAATTAAAAAATCACCTTATACAATCATGCAACGAAGTTTTGTATTGCAGTGAAAATTGGCCGGGAGAACGGAAAGGACAACTAAATTAAGAAGACAACTAAATTAAGGCATCTGCTTAGTTATTATAGAGGATTATCCGTTCGATTTTCACAAATCGTACTAAGCATTGCAAAGCAATATGCTAACAAAATATAGGGTATCATAGAAAGAGAAATCCATTATTTTTCCAAAAGATGGCTTCATAAACCTGTTTCTCTCATTATGTAAATGCGATTCGCTTACGCTAGATGGCGTTAGAAAGATCAATTTTCACATTTAAAAAATTACCCAGACAATTTTGTAATTGCTAATCTCAGTATTGTTTGAGCGCCAGCAAAAATAAATATGTCATATTTTATATGAAAATCTGACCAATGTTTATAATTCTGATACTGTAACAGCCAATCACCCGCAATTTCGTTTTCATCGATTCAGTTCCGACAATTTTGCTTTGGGTGGCCAATAGTCGGAAATGTCGATAAAATAATGGAAATCGTCAGGTATGTAAGCGCTTTTGCGATTGCGAAACACGTTTGGAACCACTTGAATGAGACTGAATGCAAAGAAATATTATGGGTGCCACATGAACTAACGCGAAAAAGAAAAACTCATAGACTAAATTTCAATGTACGAATCGCTGCTGAATCGCTACAAAATCGACTTATTTCTGAAATGAATGGTGACTAGTGAATGGTGGCTTATTTCTGAAATGAATGGCGACTTTTGACGTCAAAAATGCACCACGCTTTGGGAGGCCAATAATCGGAAACGTTGATAAAATAATGGAAATCGTCAGGTCTGTAAGCGCTTTTGCGATTGCGAAACGTTGCATAAAAACCCTTATGGAACCACTTGAATGAGGCTGAATGCAAAAAAATGTTGTGGGTGCCACAGAAGTTAATGTAAAAAAGAAAAACCCATAGACTGAATTTCAATGCACGAATCGCTGCTGAATCGCCACAAAATCGACTTATTTCTGAAATGAATGGTGACTAGTGCTGAAAAGTGGGTCACAATTCAACTGACTGAAATTTCTGCACAGATTTTCTATATATAAATATATATATAGATGTATATATAGTTCGTATCGTAATGAATTTGACAGACTAAATTTGGAATTGAACCATCCAAAAACTGGCAAATTGTAGGTCTTTCTTGTAAACAGAACTCATGTACTGAAAAAGATTGAGAAAATTAATACCTATCTTTTCCATATTTTTTTTAATAAATTATATGTTCTTGAAAACTCTTGTGTTTTTTATTTGTTAATATATTAAATTTCGTATAAACAACCAAATTTAATCTCCCATCATTCTGGTAGCGAACTTTGCTTTATATCGTCACGCATGTTAAGGTCATGGGTTGATAATAACTTCTCAAATTATTTGTCATTTATTGCTTTTTTTTCTGAAGAACACCAGCCTTTTAGTTTTCCAATAAAGATCTCTTTAAAAATTGTGCTTAAATGAGCAAAGCAGCCACATCCTGTAATGAAAGTCTTAATAATATTTTTAAACACTCTGTGTTTTATAGGCAGCGGCGGGCAGAGTAACACGAAGAACACCATCGCGTCTTTAGAACAAAGTTTTGTCATTTGCACGTGTTGCTCGACTACATGCACTACTACTTGCCGTGTTGTTTTGTCTTTATTGTCAGAGGAATTAAAAAAAATATACAGGAAAATTAACAAAAGTTAAAACGACATCAACTCCATAAACTGTCAAAACCTATTCATCCCTGTAGGGAAACCCCATATTTGTCTTTTCTAATAAGAAGTTTGTTTTGAATGCTGTATTCGACTATTTTTTACGATTTTCTTATTGGTCACTGTTTGTTGGAACACCGTATCTGGCTCGAACAGCAATCCCAAAGGCGTAGAAAGCAGCAACATTTTCAATCACTGCGTTGTAAATCACATAAATTGGTTTTAAAATTTAATTCGAAACAAAGCATCGTCTAATTCTTAATTTTGCCTCATGCCAAACAAAACTCTCAATAGATTATAATGAGACTGACTTTTGTTGAACCATTCTCTGGGATAAAAACCCCGAAACGCTTTTATATAAAATGGCCTAATTTTAATGTTCCTTCCATATTGTGCATACGATGGCAATTGTTATCCTGCCACAGTGACAACATATTGCGAAGGAAACAATGCTGCATAAATGGCAGTGCTGAAGCCACTTGTAACAAGTGCTGTGCGGGAACGCCGTAGGAAGAAAGGACGGTACAGTAGAACTCCAATTATCCGAACTCCGATCAACCGAATCGCTGATTATCCGAATCGCTTTTGTCTTGTGTAAAACAGCTTACTTTGACCGAGATGTATAGGAAACACTGAATTTTGTTTATGAACTTTTACTTCTTTTTACTTTACTAATGCATACAATGCCAAAAATAAGCGCTTTTACTTTAAAATCCCCTTTTTTCAGAAAAAATCCAATTATCCGCATTTTTGATTATCCGAATGTGGTCCGGTCCCAATTGATTCGGATAATTGGAGTTCTACTGTATTTTCAATTCGAAGAAATGGTTGTGGAAAAAGCAGGAGAGTAAGAACATAGAACGATAAAAAGATGGAGATAAAGTCTGAAATATATGCAAAATCTTTTCACAGATATGGAAAATGCTCTGAAATTACCGAGAGATACTTCCACAAGTTGCTAGTTCAGGATGGAGGCTGAAGTGAAGAAATTATATTGACATTGACAGTTACCGTTACTCCGTTTTCAGTTTCAAAGAAAAAAAGGTTCAATGATTCCTCCTGACCAAATTGTATACCAGGCTGTCATTTGTAAAGGATGCAAAGGTGACTGATGAATAATTTGAGGGTTTCCCATAGCCCAGAACCGACTATTCTCTTTATTCACATATCCATTCAAATGAGAATGTGATTTTTTCATAAAAATCGGTGTTGTCATGGGCGAGCTGTGACATCCTATTGGCATATGTACGTCGGCTTAAGTGGTCTTGTGGAAGAAGATCTTGTGTCAACTGAATCTTAAATGGAAACAAATGCAAATCCTTGTGCAAAATTGTGTCCAAAGTTGCTCTTTGAAGATCAAGCTTCTGACCACAGCGTTGAATTAAGGTTGATGGATTGTTTTGAACACTTCCTTGAGCAGCAGTAATGTTTTCAGCCGATCTTGCAGTACGTTGTGATCCATGCTACGGACCCTGTTTCTTCGAAACCATAGTGCGTCTTGTTGGAACGTTATTCTTCCCAAAAATTTCACGTAACTTTCTCATCGTCACAGTAATCGATGATTGATTTTGATAAAATGTTTTAACAATTAAAACCCAACGTGTTTATTAAATATTTTTCCATAATAAATTTGCCACATCTCTATGTCTATCACGTCCATCTGTAAAATGGCGGCAAAACAAAGTAGTGTACCTTCCAGAGGACACCCTGTATTACCATGTTCATACCTGTCATTCACTTGCATTAAATATAGCAACATAAAACTGGTACCATTAAGGTACCATATATATCCATTGGCCCATTTAGCAAGAAATTATTGGTTTCCCTTTAATTTCTAGGCAGGGAAGACCTTCAAAACTTATGATTTTACTTGTTTTACATTAAGTTAGGAAATGTTGGAGAAGATTTTAAGAAGAATTTTAAAGAAATTTGTATATTTTCTGTAATGTTATCGAGATTTTTGAAGTAAATTGTTTCAAAATTTCTTTATGATATAAAAAAAAATTCTTTTGGAAAATATAACATTTTTACTGGAAATTTAACTTATATACCTAAAGTTTGAAAAAAATTTAAATGCGAACAATTTAAAATGTCTTAAGCAACATGCCTGTAGAAATGTTAAAAGTAATATATTATTTATATTTATTAAATTAAAATAAAATTTTTAAAATTTTAAAAATAATAAAATTGAACAAAATTTCTATAGAAAATTTAAATGAACTTTCCTTTGGAAACTTTAATACCCTCCTTTTATGAATAACATTTCTGTATGAAGTTTTAATAAAATATCTTTATGAAATCGTAATAAATTTGTATAGAAAATTAGAAGGAATTTCCATAAGAAATTTGAAATGAAATTATCTTTAGGAAATGAACTAAAATTTCTTAGGCGAACATGGCCTCAACATTGTTTCAGACTAAAATACATTTAGAAAACTGAAACTAGGATTTCAGTGGAAAATTTGAACTAAAATCGGCCTTAAGGCCGATTTAATTCCTTTATTCAATCCTGAATAAAGGAATTAATATAAATAAAAATTTCATAGGAACTACATCAAAATGTCTCCAGGAAACTTGGATACATTTCTGAGGGAACTTTAAAGTAAAGTTCTTTTAGGTAATTTAAAGTGACATTTCTTTAGGAAATTTAAACTAAAATATTATTAGTATACTTGCCAACATATTTCCAGGAAATTTGAATGGTAATATGAATAATAATAATAATAATAATAATAATAATAATAATGATAATAATAATAATAATCCCCCCCGGGGATTGCCACCTTGATGGGGTGGGGGGCCAAGTAATTGCAATGATTCTTGGGGCGATACCGGTGATACTGTAAGTATCGTCAGGGACACCCATGCCGGTAAGGCCCAAGATGAGCAATGAAACTAAGAGCAATCCAAAACAGAAGGAAAACTGTAAACCAACCCAAAAATGGAGCGGGTATTGAGAAGTAGAATTATACAACTGTCGCCAACCGGGGGCGCCCGGGCGAACTCTGGAGCTACCGCTGGAGGGAGCAGCATGCGAACCGGTAGTGGTGGTGCAATTATGCAGACGTTGCCCACCGGGACAACCCGAACAAACCGTAGTCTGCAGACTCACAACGACAGGACGTCGCCCGAACCTGCTCCGACTGTTTCGAGGAATTCTTTGTCTTCGACCACAAGAGCAGGCCTACCTAGGCAGCGCATACGATGGACTAACGAAATGAATAAGGACGTTATGCGCTGCCACTACAAAGCCACTAGATGTGGTACAAATATGATCGGATACCGTAACCGACAATATTTATATTTTACTTCACTTTTACAGTATTCACATTTACAAAACCGAGTGAATGAACAGAATATAGCCTCCAGAGTGAGGGCTATTATAACCAACCGAATGATATCTCAGGTTGAAATGACGGAAATATCAAGGGAGGTGCAGAACGAAATAAGGTCATTTAACCGTCTAAGCTTATCGGGGTCATCGGCGAACAACGGGGACAATGTGGTCTTAGATTCAACTTCTGGTACCAACGGAGTTCAAATCACCCGAATTAGGGGATCGTTAGATATACAGGGGGGAGAAGGTCACGTACGATCAGAGGATGAAGATGATCGGGTAATTGGACCGGACACATCGTTGAGTCCTCGAGAAGATGTTCATTTTCAGACTGTCCTGGATGAATTTGAAAGGACCAGCCTGGAATATGGAATGTTGGATCCGCTTTGTAGACCCCAAATTCCTAAAATAAGGCTTAACAGAAAAGTTGAGAAGAATTTGGAGTACTTAAATGGTATAATAAATATGATCCTTGGGGAACACCCTACTTTTGAATGTGTTCACAGTGTACTATATTGTGCCGCCATGACGGTATGCAAAATGTGTGGTGTACGGATTGGAACGGATGTGAGTGGTAGCCGAAGGGGGGATAACAAACCGCTTTGGCAAAGACGTCTGGAGGGGAAAAAATCCAGATTGCGAGCTGAAATTGGTAGACTTACCCAATATCAACGAGGAATCCGTTCACAACACCTGATCCGAAGAGTAAGGCAAATTCTGGGGCCTGAGAATATGGAAATGCTAACACCTAGAATCTTAAGTGATATTATCGATCGTCGCACTCAGATCCTACAGGCTGTTAGCAGCAGATTAAGAAGATATTTGGTAAGCAGAAAAAGGAGGATAGATAATACGCTGTTTGTAGTAAACCAACAGAAATTTTACCGCGATCTGGAGAGAGAAGAGAATATAGGATTGGGGAACCATCAGACCACGATCCCAGATCGATCGGAAGTAGAGCTATTCTGGGGAGGATTATGGGAAACAGCTGCAACATATCACGAAAATGCAATATGGACTGATTCAATGGGCACTGATAAAATGCAGGACAGTACAATGACGGAATCTGATTTGAAGGCAGCATTGAGCAAGGCCAAAAATTGGAAGGCGCCAGGAGTAGATGGTATTCAAAATTTTTGGTTAAAACCTCTCACAAGTATCCACCCATATTTAGTATCACTTCTGAATGAATTCTTGAATGGAGAAACCACAATGCCACCCTTTCTTACAATGGGAAGAACGTTTCTTTTGTACAAAAGTGGTGATACTAAAGATCCCCAGAACTATCGACCAATTACGTGTTTACCGACTATGTACAAGTTGCTAACAGGGATGGTGTCGGAGAAAATTTACAATCATTGCGTTGAAAACAATTTGTTACCACCAGAGCAAATGGGATGTGCAAGAAACTCACGAGGATGCAAAGAGGTGATTTCAATAGATGCAATTATAACAAGGAATTCAGTTTGCCATCAACGAAATCTAAGTGTAGCGTATATTGATTACGAGAAGGCATTTGATAGCGTACCCCATGTGTACCTACTACGAACACTTAGGGTTAATGGAGTGAATCGGAACATAATTGCATTTTTTGAAAGGATAATGCCTATGTGGAGAACCCAAATAATCCTTAACGACATCTGCACCAGGGAAATTCGGGTAAATAGAGGTATTTTTCAAGGTGACTCCTTCAGTCCATTATGGTTCTGCCTGGCTCTAGGACCTCTCAGTAAAGCGTTGAATGAGTCACCTAATGGATATCGTATTGGCCACCAACAAAGGCAGACTGCAATCACCCATTTACTATACATGGATGATTTGAAATTGTTTGCACGGTCAAGATATCACCTCTCGAACTTATTGGATATAGTGGAGAGATTTAGTAGTGATATATGCATGCGATTTGGATTCGAAAAGTGCAAGTCTGTCGAGATGGTAAGAGGTCAGGTAGTGCATTCTGAAGGATTTACGCTGAACGAGGGCGTAATACAAATGTTACGTTCTGATCAATCCTATAGATACCTGGGAGTGGATGAAATGAGAGGTATACACCACACACTTATAAGAGACGCATTAAAAGTGCAATGTGAGATGAGGATAAAAAAGCTGTGCAGCACCAAATTAAATGCTAAGCATATGATCCGGGCAATTAATACCTACGCCATTCCTGTATTAACATACTCATTTGGAATTATAGTATGGAGTGATACGGAATTGGATTCAGCACAGAGGAAAGTACGAACAACGATGACAAGATTTGGACAGCACCATCCTCAGGCTGCTGTTGAGAGAGTAATGTTGCCACGAAAGTTGGGTGGACAGGGTATAATAAATTTGAAGAATCAATATTATATCCAGACCCAGAAGCTTAGAGAATTCTTTTATGCGAAGGCATTAGAAAGTGAGCAATATTCCATTCTGGTGAATTTGGATGAAAATTATACACCACTAAAACTCTCAACGCCGTTGTTCGATCCTCTAGAATTTGTAAGTAGTGATGTCGATATTGTAGAGAAATGGAAACGCAAGGCCATACATGGTAGATTTCCACACCAACTGGATATGGATAATGTGGATAAAAATTTGTCTACAATATGTTTTCAGTATGGACAATTGTTCCCGGAAACGGAAGCATTTCTAATGGCCATACAGGATGGCGTAATCCATTCTAGACATTTTCGAAGAGTTATTCTACACGAGAATATTAATAATATGTGCCGTAGGTGTGGTCAGGCTCCTGAAACCACAGACCATATCATAAATGGATGCTCAATACTGGCAAGTACGGACTACCTCAGAAGGCACAATAATGTGGCAAGAATAATTCACCAAACTCTTGCAATTAGAAGTGGTTTCCTGGAGGATAGACTTCCCCATTACATGTACCGACCTGAAGAGGTCTTAATTAACACGGATTTTAAACTGTACTGGGACCGCACCATATCAACGGATAGAACTGTCATCGCGAATAGACCAGATATAGTTTGGGTAAATAAACGCAGCAGAACGGGGTATATTGTGGATGTTGCCGTGCCACTTTCGGAGAACGTTAATCGGACAATTGCAGAGAAGATATCTAAATATACGGATCTGGCGTTTGAGATGAGACAACGGGAACATCTCAGAAGTGTTGAGATTATACCGGTAGTGATCTCTAGCACTGGAATAGTGGTGCAATCTGTGGCTCAACATCTGGAAGAGTTGGAACTTTCGCGGCACGTGCACGATATGTGCAAAACGGTAGTCCTGGAAACGTGTAGGATAATGAGAAAGTTCCTGGGATAAGGCGAAGCGTGATTCTTCCATTCCAATGGTGATATGTGAATAGTGTGGAGAAAAATAATAACAATTGACAGGAAAAAAAAAAAAAAAAAAAAAAAAAAGTG
>JAHXMU010000382.1:286190-327941 GCA_019455685.1 Philornis downsi | reverse complement strand
AGCAGAAATATTGGATATTTAATTTATGGTTTGTATGGGAGGTACCACGCCCCTTTGTCCAATTGGACCGAATTGTAAATCTAAACCATCCCGGGCACCACCCAGACGCATATACAAAAATTTATGCAAAGCGGTTTAGCCGTTCTGGAGTTTTAAGCATAGGAACAAACCACGATTCATTTTTATATATATATTTTAATTTAATTTTAATTTAATAATTAATATTTTAATTTAATATTTCTGTCAATTAGGTTGGTGGCATATGGTCGAAATTAACAAAAGTTGACAGTCGAGAGGACTATAAAAAATATACAAAAACCAAAACTTTGATCCACATTTAAAACCCCCAAGGGCTTTGATCTACTGCGCTTTTCCTGCAATTCGTCACACCAACTTTTGGCAGTACATCAAAAGCATAGTTCTTCCAACAAAGTTTTGATCACCCCGTTCTGCGCCCCTATCGACAGACTTTTCGTACTGTCAACGCTACATTTTGACGCGGTTGACCACGTCGGTGTCGATATATGCGATAGCGGCACTCTCCGTTAACGATGATCCAGGTATTTTCCAGAGAGATTTTCTCTCGAAAACTCCCAGCTCTGATTCATCCGTTCATGTCACAACATAACAGCAAGAGAGGTAAAATCAATGTCTTGTACAGTTGCACAGTTTGTCGGAAGATCGCTTGCTTAGCCCTGTTCGCAAGCAATATACTTTTCTTAATCTCCACGCTGATATTCTTAGTTTTATTCACAGCGGAGTAGAGGTAGTTGAATTCATCCACCACTCCAAAGTTAAAGATTTGTTCGTCGAAAAAAAAACAACTTTGTTTTGACCCCTTTAACCACCAGACATATTTTTACAGATTCATTTTCGATGCATATTGCTTTTGTTAAAAACACGATAGGCTGTCGGCCTGTCTAAATTCTAGTTTGGTGTAAAATGGCTCGCTAAGATTTTTCCTATCTTTACCTGAAACCTCGTATCAGTCAATATCGTCCTACAAGCTTCGAGGGAATAACAAACACGAACGTGGCCTTATCGAACTGTCGAAGACAGTTTTGTAATCCACCAAAAGACATACTAGGAGAATCCATTTTGAACATAGGACAAAATCCACTTAAATTCCAATCATCAGAATCGCGTTTAGGACCTGATGATGTATTGTGTATCAGTTCATCACCACTGCTGTCGGCAGTTCATCAGCAGCCGCTGCTTTGTTGTTTCTAGCCCGCAACACAGCTATCTTGATCTATTTTGAAATTGGCGTTATATCTTTACTCTGTAATTTGGAACAGATGAAATGTTTTTTCCATAATTGCAATACACTGTGCATATCTATAACTAGATTTCCATCGCTTCGCTTACAGAAGCGAGCTCTATTCCATACTATTTATTTGTGATCTTTTGGTAGAATTTTTGGGCTTCATCTCATCCTTGTATCTTTCTATATCCTTACTCTTCCGTTCTTTTCACAACGGTGCCCTAACGCCACGCTTGACAATTGATTGCAGCGTATCTTTGTATACGACATTCTTCATCGTATCAGTTCACACTTATGTACGGTTTTTGCGACAGTTGCCATAGAATACACAATATAGTGCCATTGTATGTCAGGAACATCAGGATCAGGCGCGGTTTGCTGAAGAGTTTGTTGAAGTAGATTGTAACTATCTCTGATCGGGAGATATCCACTAGCACTAGTTGACTAGCACGCGTCCTTATGGAGGAATCTGGCTCTACTTATTATCCTATTACGCGCTGTAGCGAAAGAAACCAGTCTGAATCCGTTTTCGATGGTTTCGCTTTGTAGATTGCATTTTTATGTATTCATAGAATATATCTTTGCTTTCTCCGTTTCTACCTATACTAGATGTTACAGGTTTTTCGCTGAATACATCCTTGCGCTATCAATCGCATTTGCTGGGAGGCGGTAGTGTCGGCTTAACGTTCATCAAGAACACCCGTCAACCGAAGTGTAAAGAGTGTGGACATTGCAATATACCCCTTAAATCATGGTCATTATAGCATTTTGCTGCGTTTGTTTCTTTAGTTTTTTTCGTGCGATCCTATTGCTGAGACTGCCAACGATCGCTAGAGTTTCAATAATAAATGTTATAAATGTCTTGTCTTATACGCATTTTGTCTTATACGTTGCTTGGAAAATATTGCTAAGGGACAGAGAGCCCAAATTATAAATTTACTCATGCAGCAATCTATTGCAATTAAATGTTTGTTGTTCATATCAGTGATCTTTAATTCAATATATCTTGTTCCTAACTCGACACATGGCAAAATAGATTGAAACTTGATTATGATAATTTCAATAGTCCAGAATTATTTCCAAAATAACTATGTAACACTATACGTCTTGTTGTCCTACTACGGTATACCCAAATTGTGGGAGAAACACTTACCCGTTGCAAGTAAACTGCATGATCCCAGAAAGACAAAATCAGATAATGTTTTGTTATGGCATTGGTATGTCTAAAAACACAGAAGTTAGTGGATTCTTTGCTTTTTCAGCCACGTAATTATACTTACAAAGAAGGATCTATTATTTTGAGAGGCTATGCCAGCTTGCCATAGACTTAGATTCCCATCGCCATCACCAATTCCAAATTTGTTTCCTTGTTCAGAGAATCTACATCTGGTTACTTTGGCAAAAGTTCCTGACGGACGTGGTGTGCACACCACTTGTTGATGAGCCCATTCCCAAATTTGAACAGATCCGTCCTGACCTCCAGTCAAGTAAAGTGGCATTAATGGATGTGAACTCATTCTCTTCACGTTATCAATTTTATGTTTAAGTATCTACAAAAAGAAATTACCGAACTATTAGAACTAGGTAAAGATAGTCAATATTTGGTGGTATTTGACAATGCAATATAAATTGGAAGTGAATTTTATTTCATGTGGCTTTTATTTTAGACAAAATACAAATAAGTCCAATGTATCCCATGAATGAGATATGGGGCAGATCCTCACTTTCAGTGAGATTACGAGGGCGGTCCCAAAAGTAGACAACCTAACAAAGAAGGCACAAAAAAGTTGGCAAAATTTTTCTCTCTTTTTCAACATAATTTTCTATTATTCCGATACACTTTTTCCAGCGATATTCAATAGCTTCTTTAATCTATTTACAGTAAGAACTGTCAAACTCATTAAAATAGCCATCAACCGCAGACTCCACCTATTCATTGTTGGAAAATCTTTTATCACCGAGCTATTTTTTCAAGTTTGGAAATAGAAAATAGCACGAGGGAGCTAAATCTGGGGAATAAGGTGCGTGATAAAGCAATTCGAATTTTAATTAATTAATTTTGGCCATCGCAGTAGCGAAAGTGTGAACTGGAGCATTGTCTTGATGAAACAACATCTTCTTTTTCGCCAAATGCGGCCTTTTTCCATAATTTCATCAATTAATTGCTGCAATAAATTAGCATAATATTCTCTGTTTATGGCATAGACACCTCAATTGGTCGACCACCGACCGACCGGTGTTTGTCTTGGCCGCCTCGATTATACTCTGCTACCCAATATTTTACAGTAGTTAATTAAGGAGCAAACTCCCCTAGAGTAGAATCTAGCTCGGCTCTAATATTGGCTGGAATGAGAGCTTTCAAACAAAAAAGTGTTGAATTACATAACGGTGACGAATTTTCATGTTTACAAATTCACTGAGATCGTTTACTTTTGACGGCTCAAATAAAAATACCAAACAACGTGGATCCTTGAAACTTAAAGCATATGTTTTATAAGGTTGCCACTTTTCACCAACATTTTTTTTCAGTTTAACTACGATTTCGAACGCATTTACTAGACTCGTTGCTTACTCGATCGCTTGAACTGTTCGTCGTCAGACACATTGAGATGGCCACGCTCAAATAATGACAGGTGGCTACATCGGGGATTGAACCTGGGATTATGCGAACGATAGTCGCTTGTACTAACCATTTAACCGCTAATTCTAACTGTAGCTAATAATTTGTACCAAAAATAAAACCATAATTCATATAGAGATACGTTTTATAGTAAGAATTTTTTTCATTTATTATTCGACTGGATTAGGAAGATCAGCTTTTTACGAGGAATGTGTTTCGGAGGCTTATACCAACTTATAATTATTATAAACAATTGCGAGAACATTTTATTCCCTTTGAAATTACGTGAAATTCAAAGTTTATTTAATTAGAAAAAGATGTCACTTGAAATGCTTCAACGCGTCATCTCAGAATGAACGATACTAGAAGTTGTGGTTTTCCCGGTGATAGGTAATACAAAAAAATGCTCTTTTTTTATCTTTATTAGATGGTTCTTTAATTTGAGTTTTAAGACTGCTTACATTATTCACAATGTTTGAGTTTTAAGATTTGAATTTTATAACTGATTACATTATTCACAATCGCATATATTTATATCATCAAAAATGCTTACTAAAGAAAATTGCTCTTTGCAAGAATTCTAATTAATTCGCTTGGGTGACATCCGGAACTTCATCAGCAACTAGTTATTGCTACAGCTGGTGTCAATGTGCTGTAATTGGAGTTCTCGTAAACAATTTTCTTTCTACAACATTTGCATTTTTCGTGGCTTAAAAAAAGGTAGAAGTAGATCAAATAACCGAGCCAACAAAATTATATTATACTTTTGTTGGGTGGCAATACTATGGATGATGTCGTAACAGCTAGACACAGTTACGGCCAATATTTGAAAGAAATATTCTATATATTTCTATTCTTGAAAAAATAACTTATAAGGGAATCATATATTTTCATATAAGTATAGTTAAGGTTTGTTAGTTTGTTTGTATGGATGAAATTTGAAAATTTGAAATGTTTTGTCAAAATTACCAGTTTTGTTAATGAGTTTCGAAAAAGTTTCGATTATATAATAAGTTTTGATTGATAAATCGAGAAAAATCTAAAGATCTTGAGACATCCTTCATCACAGATTTTCTAGTGTAGTCACTGCGGCGTTGATTCGCTATGTTTAAAGTAATTAAGAGTTAATTAAGAGAGAGTATATACATATAGATCGCACAACATTTTCTACCCTGCTTAGTGTGCTCTGAGTTCTAATTCGGGAAATTATAAGAAAAGTACGAAACCTCAAAACTAGGGTGAGTCGGACCAAAATCTAGCCTGATTTATAAAAGTTAACGATTTTCTTGGTAATGCTGACGTAGTAAGGAGGAGAATAGCACAATATTGGGTAGTTAATAAAGAAAGTTAGGAATTTAGTTTTAATTATGATTTTAGTTCTTAATCCAGATCAAGATCGTTTTTCCATAAGCAATTTTTTATTATTGTTATTAGAAAATAATTCAAAAACTTACAAAGTTGAATACATTGACACAGTTGGCTGGACGGATAGCTATTTCGGTATTCGTCAAAATACCATATTCAACTCCCTTAGCTGTTTGCGCTTTTTCGAACCCTACTTAAGGGCTTATAACCTCGCAAAACAATTGAGAAGTTTTGTCCATCGGTGCGATAAAAGTGCTCAACGAAGAGCACAACTCAAACATAACTCAATTATCGCAATTATCTTGTTCTTGTCCATCGGACACTATTGCATAGAAGTTGTTGTTTAATTTCAATTTTAATGTATTTTACTCCTTACATATCATACACTGCGCTCTTCCATAATTACTACTTTCAAATCCTCTGCAAATCTTTTGCCACAGATTTTATCACATTACTTCACATTCATGTAACATTTTACAGCGAGATATTTACATGTACATTAAAAAACTATCGAACAATTATATAGCTATATCTTGGTAGTAATTATACGTAGAACCCTCTGCAGAACTTCCCAAGCAGCTCACGGCTTCCGACTTTGGCCAAGTATTCCCTGGTATTGACATTAGACATCATCATGGTTGCTAAAGTGAGAAGGCGACTAGTTGAGAAACCAAAATGGCATGCAAACATTGATTCATCTTAGGCCAGTAGGTAACAACTGGTACTCGGCTGAAACTCAATTCATACCAGCCTATTGGTCGTTGGTAACTCCAACACTAGAAACGGATGCACTAGCCTGTTAAGTCCCTCAGATTAAACAAAATTATCATGGAAACACAAAAGCAAATAGTATGATCGAACCCGTAGATGTTGAAGACCCCCGCAAGCGCTATAAGGACCATGATTTATGCACCTAGAATGTCCGCACTCTTTACAAGGAAGGTGCCTCTATCCGACTGACTGATGTAGTTGATAAATATAAAGTTGACATTACCGCCAGTCAAGAAACGCGATGGACAGGAGAATGATGCACTCGGCAAAAAACTGTGATTTGTTGTGGAAAAAGACTTAGACATCTTGTCTAGTGGTTTAGGACCTTAAGTCCACACAGCAACATCTCGATCCAAGTGTGTGTGTAAAAATATCGCTTATAAAGTTCTGTCGGGTATGGCATGTGAAAGACCAAAGCCGATTCTAGCTAATATGATTGGGGCTCATCCGCATGGCTTTAAACCCGGCAAATCAACAACGGTAAATTCTGAAGAAGCCCCAAGAAAAGCACATCGACACGTATCATCTTTTTGTCGATTATAAAGCTGTCTTCGACAATCCGATGCGTCAAAAACTATATACTATAAGTTAGAAATTTCCGCGAAGCTTATACGTTCTTGTAGGATAACGCTGACTGATACGAAGTCATCAGTAAAGATAGGCAAACATCTTAGGCAGCCTTTTTACACCTAAGGAGGATTCAGATAGAGCGACAGCCTATCGTGCGACCTCTTCAGCATTCTGTTGGAGATGATTATTAGAACAGCTGCAGTTAACATGAGTGGTGCCATCTACAACAAAAGTTATATGTTACTTGCGTATGCGGGCGATATAGACATACTGTGAACACCTGTGAAATATTACTGCAGCCTTTTCAAGCATTGACAAGGTGTCAGCAAAAATGGGTTCGGCGGTAAACGAGGACAAGACAAGGTTATTTGTTTCAAGGAACAAAGAGTCTGCTGGTTTAGGATGGTGTGTGAACGTTGACAACTACAATTTTGGAGTGGTGCATGAATTCATCTATTTCGGATTCGCTGTAAACAAAACATATGATGCCAGCATGGAGATAAAGAGGAATGTTTTGCTTGCTAACAGGTGTTAAGCGACTTAATGATAAAGCCCTGTCTCAACAAATAAAAATCCAATTGTACTCATACTAGACGTTGGTTTTACCTATCTTATTGTAAAGCACAGAATTCTGGGTTATAACACAAACGGATGAATCAATGCTGGGAGTCTTCGAGTGGAAAATATATGAACCCACCATCGTTAACGAAGATTATCAGCGCCACAATGAATTATATGCTGACATCGACATGGGGCATCAATATACGGCGATTGCGATTGATTATTATAGATGTGATCTATGTTTTACCTTCCGGAAATTATTAGAATGAGTTGCGTTGCAATATTTCAATACATTTTATTTTAAAGGAAAATAATTAAATATAAATAGATTGTGTGAAATGCCGAAGGAAAATACCAAATAATGCAAGAACATTTTGAAATTTTTAAACAACGATCGTTTTGTCATCCTCTGAAGGGGGGATTCATCACAAATCAACAACATGTAAACACAACAATATGAAACACGTTTTTAACCAACTCAAAGTAATCAAATCAAAAGTCATTTTGAAAGTAATTTTTCTGCCAAGTTTTGTAATTTGTAAAAGTTTTAGGTATGCATTTATGTCATTAGCCAATAACTGCATATGTATAAATAGTAATCCGTTGATCTCCTACGTCACACTAGTCATACAACATAAAATTCGTAGTAATATTTCTCATACAAAGAAATAAACATATCTTATAACCGACGTCAAAAACCTAAAAAACACCATCAAAACAATCTTGAAACTGGAACAAGTACGATATATAAATATTAATTAAAGTTATTGTGAATTTTGTAATTTTCAATTAGAAATTAGTTAATGTTATGTTATTCGATAATAAGCTGAGATTGTAATTTTACAGTAATCCTATGTGGTTCCTATTAGAGTACATTTTCTGAAAAAAAAAATCGTGGGCATCAAATGATTTTGCATGCCTTTATAGTTATGTAAACGATATGGGCTGGTAATTTTACAACCATTTCAATGATTCGGAATCGTTATTGTTTTAAGACTGGGTTTTTATTTCTTCTATGGAAATATTTTCAGTATTTTACTATAATTTGTTGGTTGGTTTACGCGTATATGATGCAAGATATTATGGGATTAAATTCCTTCTTTGGGCGGAAGTAATTTCGATAACTGCTGGCAACATTATAAATCGCTGATTCCATTAAGTAAATTAAAAAGTATGCAGATGCTTCTAGAATCACTGCATTGACATTAATTTTTTCCTAACTGATAGGAATTTTGTAATTAAAAAAAAAAACTGAATAGATCACAACGATATGAACGTACTGTTAAAGCTTAAAAGTATTAAAAAAGTACAAGAATATCAACTATATAAACACTGCCTTCAACAGAATATTCAAAATCTAAACTGAAGTTAAAATACAACGAAGGCGAGAACATGAAATACTAGTTATTCATAAAAGGATGAATGTCTTATTGAAGGTAAAAAAAGAAATAGGCACATTTTCCAGTTTTCCTTCAATAATGGAGAAAATGCTTTCAGCAGGCCTACACAGCGTTTATGTTTCATCGATTCCGTTCTGGTAATTTGGATGCTAAAGATGCACTACGCAAGTCAGACTGTCATCAAGTCAAGCACTGTTTTGATTGTCCGGGAGCTGAACATTGCACAAAAAAATGTTTGGGACCTTGTGGACCGAATTTTCATCTACGAATAGCTGCTGAATACCAACAAAATTGACCATTTCTGAAGCAGTAGCTGGTAATGAAGAGTCACTTACGATAACGTAAAGCGAAGACGGTTGTGGTGAAATCGCAATGACGGTAGGATTGGCTGGGAATCATCTATTATGAGCTGCTCTCGTATGGTCAAACTTTTTATTCGGACCTATACTGTCATAAATTGAACTATCTGAACGAAGCAGTCGCCTAGATGAGGCCAGCTATGGCCAATAGGAGAGGAATAGTATTCTCTGTACTTTATATATTGACAGTGTCTCGCCAAAAGCTCCAGGAACTTGGCTGGGAGATTATTTTGCTTCCAGGTTTTAGTCCGGACCTGGCACCAAGTTATTACCACCTGTTCCTGTCTATGGCGATTGATTTTGCTGGTGAAAAATTCGCTTTAAGATAAACTTATGAAAATCTACTGTTCCAGTTTTTGTTCAATGCCAATGGCGACGAGGGTATCATAATGGAATTACCTCAAAAATAGTAGCAAGTTATGGAACAAAGAGGTGCATATTTTACACAAATTCCGACTAAGAAAAATAATGGCTTCAATGTCGTTCAAAATGTTAGATTTCCTTTTACTATACCTTATATTTGAATTGGATGAAAGTGAACATTATAAATATTTAGTTTCCTTCATTAAATTCATTTTTTTGTACTCACAAAATGTCCGACCATGATACTAAAAATATGTTAAATATATTTGGTGGTTACAAAAATTAGCTCAAAATACAAATAAGTGTGTAATGATGTGTTGCTCAATAATACGTTCAACGGTTAATTTAAAGCTAAATATGACACACATTTTGTTGTACGAATTCTAGATAGATTTCCAAAAGCGATATACGATTTATTTAAAGTCAGTTCAGATCTATCAATCCTTATCTTGAACTTAGGATTCCTCGCGGAATTCTGGTTAAGCAATATTTGTATGTTAATTGAAAGAATTTAGTATCGTACTTACAAGATCTGTTCCCCGGCCAGATTGTGACGAGTTTGTGTTGTAATTGAAATTTGATTCTTGTGACGATCCGAATGGTGTTCTAGAAAGATGAAAATTGAAAGCGTTAGTTAACATAAGTGGTAGTGCGAAGAGAATTCAATGCCTGAAATAAAAGTACCAAGATGATGCGATTAAGATTGCAATGATCTATGGATAACAGCAAGAATAATCAAAACCGATGAAACTGTCATCATAACTTTTTTTTTTTTGTCCGTCCTTCGTTTAAACCACCACTTAAAAATTTTTGGAGATGCGTTAACAATGGCTAGTATTTTAGTATATTAAACCTTTGAAAAATAACCAAAATATGATTCTGATCCAATCGAAATAACAAATTTGTTGATCACAGACTTTAGACAACATAACGCAACAAAATATTACATTTGAGCATCCGGAAAATTTTAAATATTTGTTCTTACAGAAATTTTATATTGGGTCGGTATTATGAAACATACCCTGTGAAAACTTCGAAAAATTACTGATTTCCATATATTTGAACAAGCTTAACATTGGTTCGCTCATAAGCGATAATAAATACGGAGCTATTAAACGCTGAAAAATAATTAATACAATATAAGCTTTGATTTGAGAAAGTTATAAGTGACTTTAGATTGTATTTTAAGAGCTTTATATTCTAAAACAAACTTTTCAGAAAAAGGCACTTCTAAGACTCCTCAAAAACAAATATTTTTTGTACAATGTCTACATAAACCTCTCTACGAGGTGTGTTCAAAAAATAACGTGAATTTTCAAATTTCGCGGGCTACGTACATTCGGCTTTCGATTATTATTTTTTGTATGTTGGTACACTCGTCTCGAAGATATGTTGACGGTTTTATTCATATAGCATGTTTAGTTTGTTTGTAAGAGGCATAAATAACACAAGTGTTTTGCGTGTTCGGCGATTCGGTTCTTATTTCCCCAATAGTCGCAAAACGCCGTCCTTTCATGAGTCTCTTCAATCTTGGGATTGAAGTCGCAGGGGGCCGAATCTGGTGAATACGGTGGCTGAGGTGCGATAACGGTGTTGTTTTTGGCCAAATAATCTCTCACAAGCAAAGATGATCGAGCAGGTGCATTATTATGATGTATGATGATGTATGATGTATTTTTCACAATTCTGGGGTTTTTTTCGTATTGCTTCACGCAAACGGCGCATAACTTCAAGTTAATGCTCCTTATTTGCCGTACGATCTTGCGGTAAGAACACCTGATGCACTACGCCATCGTAATCGAAGAAAACAGTGAGCAAAACCTTGACATTTGATCGAACTTGGCGTGCCTTTTTTGGTCTTGGTTCTCCTGAACTCTTCCATTGGGACGATTGGGCTTTGGTTTCGATGTCATAACCATATACCCATGATTCGTCACCAGTTATGACCCTTTTAAGCAAATATGGATTATGGTTGACGTCATTCAACAATTCCTAAGCGATGCTCAAGCGACGTTGTTTTTGGTCAAAATTCAGCAATTTGGAACGAACTTCGCTGCCGCATGCTTCATGCCCAAAGTTTCCGAAAAGATTGCATGGCATGAGCCAACCGACATACCGACGTCCTCAGCAACTTCTCTAATTGTGATTCGACGATTTTCCATAACAATTTTCTTTACTTTCTCTACATTTTCATCGGTTGTTGATGTGCTGGGGCGTCCAGAGCGACCGTCGTCATTCACATTTTCTCGGCCTTCTGTGAAAAGCTTGTACCACTTGTAAACATTTTTTTGACTCAGAGTACTCTCGCCGTATGCCACTGTCAACATTTTAAGTGTTTTTGAGCACTTAATTCCATTTTCTCCACAAAATTTGATGCAACTTTTTTGATCTATTTTTTTCGATAGCAGAAAATCGCCGAACACGCAAAACACTTGTTTTTTGCTTCCCACAAACAAACTAACATGCTATATATATAAAACGGTCAACATATCTTCGAGACGACAACATAAAAAAATAAATAATAATCGAAAGTCGAATGTATGCAGCCCGTGAAATTTGAAAATTCGTCTCATTTTTTGAACACACCTCGTATATGGTACTAACACAACAAAACTAAAGTCAGTTCCAAAATCTGTCTATTTTCCAAATTTCGTTGAAATATGCCAGGAACAACCTATATAACAAACTGCGAAAATTACTCTTTTTGTTACAAAATTGCAATTGTTATTGATTTTTAACATTTACCGATGGCTGGACCAAGTTCGAAGCTCTGTTGTTGATTCACCCAGTGACCGAATATGAATACCAATAACAGAAACGAGCACCAAGTGTAATCGGATTGATAAGGAAATACCGTTTGCTGAGATCAAGGACATTATTATGAACTCGTGAAAACCATTTATGCGCTGTGTACATTTTATGTCGCACTATCGAAGATTAGAAATTCCACACGCACCGTCCGATAAGTATTGCATCCCTTTTAACTATTCTTCTACTCCCCTGCAGCACTGAGGTATTTTATGGTGATTATGTCAATGTACTATATTTTACAAAAAGCCAAGCAAGAAGTGCATAATTAGGTCGTGGCTTCAACAAATTATGCTTTTACACTTGCCTGACAAAACTTAGTGAACCGAAAGGAGAACAAACACTTTCTCATAAACTCTCTGTTGACTGTATGATGATGTATCTCAAATATTTCGTTATTGAGTATCGATCATTCGCCGTTATGTTCTCGAAGTGATATGACATTTGCGGATCGTGCATTATTATTATTACCTATTACCTATCACCTAGTACCTATTATATTACATTAAACAAACAAACTAAAATAAAAATAACAAAAACAATAACAGTAAATGCAGAAACAAGACTCTCCAAGTAGAGAGAGGAGACTCAGTGTAAACAATAGAAGTGCATACATAGTGATAAATACAGAAAACGGTGAACAACAAAACTACAAAAATTCCATGTTGAATAAACATTATTTGTCTGCAAATTCAATAAACACAAGTTTAAGTGCAAGTGCTCCCGAGCTCAATGAGTTTTTGTTCACTGAAAAAACAAATCAAATTGCTTCACCGTTGATACGTAAAACAACAACAACAACGACAAGTGAAAGAGGTGCTACACCAAAAACTACAGCAGCACCAAGTAAATCTTGTGAAAAGGTATTAACCGGTATAGATCGTTACATAACGGTCACTAAACGTAAGTCTAGCCCTCGGTCGACTAAATTTAAGCCAAATCCCAAACAGACTAAAAATTTTGTTGGAACTCAAAATCGGTTCGCATTACTTTAAAATGCTGAAAATGCAGGAACAACAGCTGTGTCCGTAATTAAATCCAAACCACCTCCATTGTACGTACTTAAGAGAGGCTACAACCAACGAGCTTGTGAACAAGTTGGTGCAGATAGTTGGTAAAGACAATTTTTACGTTATACCATTGAAAAAAGGCAGAGACTTAGAAACTAAAATCCAAGTAAATAACGAAACAAATTATAGAAAGCTTATCGATAGTCTCAATTTTGAGAAGAAGAGCTACTACACGTACCAACTAAAAAGTGCCAAAGGTTTAGTGATTGTCATCAAAGGGATTGATAGTTCGGTGCCAGTAACGGAGTTACAAGACTCCCTGGAGAAAGAAGGATATAAGTGTATAAGTATAAGATATAAGTGAAGGCAATTCATAACATTTTAAATAAAAATAAAATTCCTCAACCAATGTTTCGAGTTGAAACTATGTTTAATTCTTCGCAAATCAAACCAAAGGGTGAACCGCACCCAATTTATGGCCTAACGTATCTCCTCAACCGTAGAGTTGTAGTGGAGGAGCCAATCAAACGTAAAGGTCCACCACAGTGTCAAAACTGTCAAGAATTTGGCCACACAAAAAGTTTTTGCAAACTGCCATCAGTCTGTGTCAGATGTGGAGACATTCACAAGAGTTTGGATTGCCCCCATTCTAGAAACGACGCCAAAGTTCTCAAATGCAGTAATTGGGGAGGAAACCACACAGCAAACTATCGCGGTTGTATCAAAAAATCAAAGAAAAAACTAGTAAAAAACTTGTATATGCTCTGTATACAAACACAGTTTTCCCAAATCTGTCTTCACAAGCACAAAAACAGAACAATGATGAAACAACCGCAAACCAGCCACAATTGTCACATGCACAAACCTTAAAAAAAGGTCGTTGACTTCGCGGTTTTAAAAAACATAAAACGTGAGAATTAACTCCCTCTCTGGACCTTTCTTCGGACCATTCTCCAACATTTTTAACATTATCCAATAGCCAGCAAAACTTAGAACAACACGATTTTTAGTTTACAAATAAAAAAACAAAATACAAAATGTATATAAGCACACACCTGCCGCAAAATATTTCACTAAAAACCGAAAATGAAATTGATTTGGCTGCAAATCATCTAACAACTATACTGACAGATGCTGCCAGATTATCAACACCTATGGCACCACTGCGGGCAAAAAGACCTAGTATGGTAGCAAGAAATACTCAATTTCTCTTAAGAGGAAAAAGAAATTCACGGCGTCAATAAATGGCTCAGACTTAGAAAAAGTTTTCGCACCAAACCAAACTGACTCTAGTATAACGCCAACTGTTGTTCATGAATTCGTTTTAGACCCAATAAAAATTCGTTTACCTGCGCTAAGAGCAGTTATAAGTGATCTGAACCCAAAAAAGGCTCCCGGTTGTGACAAAATCACCAACACTATGCTAATCAACCTTCCAAATTTGGCACTGAGAACTATTATGTTTGTTTTTAATTCTATGCTAAGGATTGGTTACTTCCTATCATCATGGAAGAAATCTGAAATAGTTATGATCCCCAAGCCCGGTAAAGATGTTACGCAGGTATCATCGTATCGTCTGATCAGCTTATTGCCCGTTCTGTCAAAAGTATTTGAAAGATTGATTTTGCGGTCGTTAGAGGCATTTATTGACTCAACAAACCTAATTCCAAACCACCAATTTGGGTTTAGAAAACAACACAGCACCACCGAACAAGTTCATAGAATCACAAACTCAATTCGCGCAACTTTTGAAAGTAAGCAATACTGTTCTGCACTATTCATCGACATATCGCAGGCGTTCGACAAAGTCTGGCACAATGGACTATTATATAAAATTTCAATACTACTTCCCACTAACGTACACAAATTGCTGAAGTCATATTTAGAAAATAGGTCTTTTGTAGTGAGATCAGAGTACTTACTCCTCAATGAAACGAATTTTAGCTGGTGTCCCACAAGAGAGTATACTCGGACCATTTCATTTCATTTCATTTTATTGAAAGCCTTTTGGCCAATACAAAGCAAATTACAAAATGCATAAAATAAATACTACTTGAATTGAAAAAAAAAAAAAAAAAAAATATAACTTAGAATATAATTATCATCAAATTAACTAGGAACTATAGCTATAACCTATGACGCTCAAGGTAAAGTGCAAAAGAAAAAAATTGATCATATAAAATCATATATTTAATATCACTCGTAAATGTAAGCATTAAGATGTAAAAGAATATTCACCTACGTCAACTGCATATGTGATATAAGTCTATTACGAAATATTGTGTATGATACATTTAAGTTTCTAAGCTCATTTGGCAATGCATTATAGCTACGAGCTACTCTTACATTAAAAGATCGTGTTGTAAGATGGCAAATGTTTGGGGATAAACAATTGCCTTCTACGAACGGAATGACAAAATTTAAAAGTCTCATATAGGAAACGCGGACATTGGTTAGAATATAATCTGTGAAAACATAACAACAATCGTACATCGATAAATGCAGGAAATGAACATCTCAGAAATTTAATCACAAAAGGTGTTATATGTACACGTCTCTTGAGGGAAAAGATGTAGCGAACAGCTCTGTTCAAAGATAATTGAAGGAGTTTCATATATTTTTGATTAGTAGCAGAGTATATCTCTAAGCAGTACATAATACTTGGCATAACTAGGGCATGAACCAGTTGCTTTTTCACATACAGCGGGAGCGACAAATTAGTTGTGTATAATTGCCTCAATGCATAGTTAACACTTAAAACAACGTGATTAATGTGCTTCTCAAAGCGCAGCTTATCATCTAACAAGACTCCCAAACATTTCATGTCATGCACAAACTGTAAATTAGAACCATTATAAACTACTCGCAAACCCACTTCAGTTTGGTTCGAATAAAGCATAGCTTGGACTTAGAAGAATTGACACAAAGTCTGTTCTCTGACATCCAATCACGTAACCTATCAAGCACATAATTAATTTTCTCCTGAAGAACGTCTAGAAACTGGTAATCCCCTGTAAATAGCAACTGAATATCATCAGCAAAGACATACGGTTTACACAGAGTATCAAATTTTGGAAAAAGACCGTTGATGTAAAGAGTGAAGAGAATCGGGCCCAAGACTGACCCTTGCGGCACCCCACTCTTTACGCTGAACACATTACTATATCTACTATATCCTTCCTGAAAGGTAGGAGTAAATTAAACTACAAGCATTGTTCGCAAATCCGTAAAAATTATATAACTTATAAATCAAAAATGTATGATCCACTCGATCAAACGCTTTTTCCAGATCCAATGACACCAATATACATAATTTGCTCCCATTGAAATTTTCCCGAATACTATCAGTCGGACCTAGTAGCAAAAAAGTAGTGCTTCTATCCTTTCTGAATCCACATTGACAATCATTCAAAAAAGACCTAACCTTAAGATATTTGGTTAATTGGATATTCAAAATATGCTCCACTATCTTTCACAAAATTGGCAAAATTGAAATTGGCCTATAACTGGCCACGGACAGTGTTGAGTCCTTTTTTACCACTGGGACTATTTTTGCTAATTTCCATGCTGATGGATACTCAGATGTAGTCAATATGTTGTTCACAATATATAGGAAACTAGCCGACACGGCAAAAGTTGCTTTGCCTTCAAATTTTATTTTTATTGGAAATGTTTCATGCCAATCGGTCTATTATAATAAGAAATGCCTACATTTGCAGAAGAACTTAAAATATGTTCACTCAACCGAAATACAAAATTCTGTTTAAATACCGTTAGCAGGAGCAGAAATAATTGCTTTTTAATTTGTGGTTTGTATAGGAGGTACCACTCCCCATTGTCCAATCCCGCCCATATTTGCAGTAGTACTTAAGATATGTACACCAAACCTACGCACCAAATTTTGTTCAAATACCGTAAGCAGGAGCAGAAATAATAGATTTTTAATTTTTTGTTTGTATGGGAGGTACCACGCCCCTTTGTCCAATTGGACCGAATTGTAAATCTAAACCATCCCGGGCACCACTCAGACGCATATACAAAAATTTATGCAAAGCGGTCCAGCCGTTTAAGAGGCTGGGTTGAAATGTAGGGGAGTACTAATTTTAAAAATTTCAAAGAAAATCCGTCACAGCCGGCTGCATTAGACTTAATCATTTGAAACGCTTTCTCCAAATCCCATAGCTCAACACATTGAAACGAAAAACCACCGTTGCGGGAAATTCATAACATTATCACCATATGAATCCAATTGATAGCTTACAAACGCCTCATTGAGTTCATTAACATTCACGTCACTCGGAAAAGATTTGTCTGAAGAAAACCCATTAGTTCTTAATAAATTCCACAATCCCTTCGTTGATTTACACTTAAGTGCACTGGAATGTGCATTAATCTTTCCCTTTCTGATCACAGATTTAGCTTTATTCCTTGCCCTGCAAAATATTTTCCAATTAACTTCTGTTTTATCTTTCAAACATGCTTTATAAGCCAGATCGCGAATTGACGCACAATACGTTAAATTTGGAGAGTTAATCCAGTTATCCTTAAAAGCAGGAACTAATTTTCTTTTAAGTGGGAAAATAGTATGTATCGATGAAAGGCACAAAATAAAAACATTAAGTTGCATGTCGACATTGTTTGTAGTGTATAATTGTGAAAAATCTATGGAACTTATGAAATCGCGCAAGGTATCCGAATTCACAGCTTTGTAGTCAATAAATTCATAAAAATATTCCTTGTTTCTAACAGCTATATCAATAGAAATAAAAATACAAACATGGTTAGAAATGCTTGGGCAAATGAATTGACCAGAATCAGCTATAATATCTGGTGACGAAATAAGGAAAAAATCGATTAGCGAAGTAGATTTATGAGATACATTAAAATGTGTAAGCAAATAATTATGTCTAACCACCATATTCATTCTCCTGCTTGCTTCTCTAACACCATGCGACTTCACAACATCTAACAAGTTACAATTAAAATCACCCATTATAATAACATCTGAGTACTGAACCAGCAAGTCGGAAATATAGTTCTCAAATAGTTCAAAATCACCATGCGGTAGATAAACAACTCCAACTAATACTTTTCTTCTACCAAGCAACAATTCCACAAACAAGCATTCAAGTACACCATAGTTGTCGCTCCTTAAAACTACTTTATATTTAACGGAGTTTGAAACATACAATGCAACTCCACCACCTCTTTGGCTGGGACGATCATACCGACAACAAGTATATCCAGAGATAGATATTTTGCTAGATGGTACAGACGGTTTTAACCAAGTCTCACTAACACCAATGACATCAAGCGAGCATTCTTCAAAGATATTTTTAACTTCCGAAAGTTTAGTGGATCTTTCGCAAAATTTAAAACTTTGGCAATTGAAGTGACCTATATTTAAATTGCTTACGAGTGCACTAAGTTTTGAGCGTAGATACGAATTATCATGAACAATATTTCCTAATACACAATTATTCATATTAAAAAATCTGAATAACCTGACATAAATACCAAAGAAAATTAATTAAAATAAATATACAATAAAATAAATATACAAAAATGTTACAACACAAAAGTTATTCTAACAATCAGGAAGTAATTCTTCCACAGCAGGTGGATCTTGACACTCGTCAGCAGGCAACCTCACACATTGGCTAGCATCCAATACTTTCGTCAACCCATTGACCAACGTAATTCGTGCCTTTGGTATGTCGCCATTAATTAAAATATACTTTCTTACTTTGCCACACCCCCGTAGCCTTTTGCAAACATGGTCTAATTTCAAAGCAGTAGATGTAAGGTTATCATTCAAATATATCCGGGACTGAACATTACCGCCTACAACATCCTTTAACCGGACGGGATTCGAATTAAAAAAAGCTCGCCATAATGGAATCCCTTGTATGGACAGAATTAAGCTTAATCAAAACCGTTTTTCCGCCATTAATGTAGCAGCAGTGGTGAATTTGGGCAGAATTTAGGGGAACATTACAAATCTCTGCTATTCTAATTATGGGTTTCCTTAGATCATGAATTCCGCGCGGCAAACCATTTATGCGTATATCTGATCTACTTAAACGTCTTTGCAGTACGCAGTTTTGTGTCATTTCTTTACTTATTGTACACTGCTGATTTGCCTACAAGCCCGTTTACACACACATCCACTTTTGCGGATGATACAGCATTATGTATATTTGAACATAAAGACCCAGAAGTAGCATCACAACAACTTCAATCCCACGTTATTGACGTATAAAATTGGCTGCATAAGTGGAAAATAAATGTTAATGCTGCAAAGAGCGTTCACATAACCTTTACGCAGAGACAGAAAAATTGTCCACCCATTACAATAAATGGAACAACAATCCCAGAGCAGAGCCAAGTAAGGTACTTGGGAATTCATCTTGACCGACGTCTCACGTGGGTTCACCATATTGCAGCTAAAGTCACACAGTTGAAAATTAAAACCACTCAGCTTAACTGGTTCATTGGGCCACACTCCTCGTTAGATTTAGAACTGAAAGTACTTATATAGGGTGGGCCATAAGGGTGTTGGCGGTTTAAATATTCAATTAAAAAAAAACTACGAAACATAAAAAAAATATATTTGTATTTTTAAAAAGTAGAAGCATGGGAATTTTTAAGACTTAAAAATAATGTTGTCCAAATGGCTTCCCTCGGCTGCTTGACACTCTTGGAACCGAAGTCGCAAATTTTGGAAAACTCGTTGAAAAGTTGTTCTCGGTATTTTGTTACTTTCCTGAATAATGTTCCTCTTCAACTGCTCTAAATTGGTCGGATTATTCTCGTAGACTACCGATTTGAGGTAGCCCCATAGAAAATAATCGCATGGAGCGAGATCGGGGCTACGTAGGGGCCATTCAATATCCCCCCTTTTCGAAATGAGTTTTCCAGGAAAACCATTTTTCAGCAGCTCTATGGATAACCTAGCCGTATGACATGTGGCCCCATCCTATTGAAACCACATACTCGAGGTATTGCCTTGAAGTTCTTGCAAAGCTGGCACCAAAAAGTCTGCTAGCATGTTGCAGTAATTGTTTGCTCTAACCGTCAACGCATGCGCTCTTTCGTCCTCAAAAAAGTATGGTCCAATAATACCGGTTGACGTTATCCCAGCTCACACGACAAGCTTAGGGCTGTGAAGTGGACGTTCATGCAAGCGTCGGGGATTAGTCTCAGACCAGAACCGACAACTTTGCTTGTTCACATGGCCATTAAGGTGAAAATTGGCCTCATCACTAAAAATCACGTTGTTGAAATTGTTGAACCGCTCTAGCATCAAATTGACAAAGTTAAGTCGGTTATTGGCGTCATCGGGTTTTAATTCTTGGACTATCTGAATCTTATAAGCCTTCAAATGCAAATCACGTTTCAAAATTCGTCGTAAAGTTGTTCTTTTGACATCCAAAGACTGACTTCTCTTACGTGTTGACTGTTGCGGATTTCGCTGAACTGAAACACGAACACGCTCAACAATGTCGGCTGATCTTGCAGAAACTGGGCGACCACGAACCGTAATTGGTACTGTTGATCGATCCAGTTGTTTCGAACATTCTGATCCATTTTCGTATCACATTGGCGCTTGGAACTTCACTTAAATCGTGTAAACCGTGTTCATGCCGATACAAACGTCGTGCACTAATCACTGATTTATTGTTTTCGCAATACGCTCGGACACAAAATGCATGCTGCACTCCCGTGTACGGCTCCATGGCGATTAAATTTCCAGGAAGCGGCGCAGCGAACAACATATCCCCCCGCCACCCCGCGCCGCGCGTTACCGAGAAATTGAAGAATTAAATCGCCAACACTCATATGGCCCACCCTGTATGTAAAGCAGTTTTGAAACCAATGTGGTCGTGTATGGGATTCAACTATGGGGGTCCGCTTCTGCATCCAATATTGGAAAGTTACAAAGAAGACAGTCAAAAGTTTTAAGAATGATCACGTGCGCCCTGGTATATAAAAAGTAATAACATCCACAAAGACATCAACATTCCCACCATCCGAGAAAAGATAAGAAAATCATGTATAAACTACATTGATAAAATTATTGATCATCCCAATCCATATGCGAGAAACCTGCTTTTGTTTGATGGTCATAAGCGTCTCAAAAGATTGCAAACTCTAGATTTGGCTATATGAGTGTTTTTCGAACTAAAAGCTGAGTATTGCAGTGGCAGTACCGACATTAATATCTTTAGTTTAAGATTTGAATACTTATTGTGAATGTCGAAAAGACAGATTTAATAATAAAACTAATATTAAAAAAAAGTATCGATAACAGGAATGTAATTTTTACATAACTTTGTTGTACAAAGTTGCCTGATATAACACTTAGCCTGTGGAAACAGAACACAATGGATTATTTTTCTACCACCCGATATCAATCACTGCCAAGAAATTTCAGAAGCTCAAATATTTGCTGTATGTGTAAGAATAGACATAATTTTATTTGCGTCGTAAAAATAATTCAATGGACCCGATTATTTAAGTGGACATAATGTTAACTCGAATTTTGGTTGTTTACAAACTTCTCAAAATTCTATTGATACTCCAACCACTTTTTCAGCAGTCCATTCATTGCAGTCATTCCACATCTAAATTCATGCCGATTCATCATCACAGCACAACAGTACGACGACCTGTGAATTACCACCGAATGGTACAAAAGGTTCCATTAGTTAAAAGTTTCAACAAGTTAGTTCTATACCAACATATACTGTTTCAGAAGCATAGAAAACCAGTTGGATTGCCACTAGAAGAGGTTATAATACATACCTCACGATGTCGCTACGCAGTTTCAACTGCGAATCAGGAAGTTCTCATCCCTCCTCCGTTTCGACGAAATCGCGATTTTTAAATACCAACAGCCGTGTAGTCTGCTATTATTCTTTCTCAAGCTATACGAAATTAATCTTGTTTCGTAACACACCCAGAGTGTATGGCACAACATGACACCGCGGTCTGACAGTATGACTAAGAGAGGTTAGTGCATTTAACTTTACGACGCAAAGGCAACGAAAACTTCTTACTTAGTTAACTTGAACCCCAATCTCCCGATGATTTTAAACTTTAAAAATGGCTAGCTAATATGCCGTAAAAAAACGCCAGCCAACACATTACATATTAAAACTTTTAGATGCTAGTACTACAAAGACTCTAGGTCTGTGTTAGAATGCTGCTGTTGACTGTCAGAAATCGTTAAAGTTTTTGACTCAGAAGTTTGGTTTTCTATAAAGGCCGCTAGAATAATGATGCAACAAATTTAGAAAGAAAATTTATCAGGAAAATTGTAATACCCAGTTGATATTAAATTATAAATCTGAACATGATATTGGTATTGGATATTGGAATTACCCTACTCCGCTGCAAAACTCGCAAGCCAATGATTTCGCCATAAAATGATAATTTTTATTAATCTTCTTATCTCTCGTTATCTTCCATTTTTTAACCCATTTCAGAAGAGTAAAATGGCATATATGATGCTGCAATCACCCCAGCAAACAATAACAATTTTAAGGAGAAAAATATTTGTACTACAGATTATTCCTGTAGAGGGCAATTTGTTTTCATCTTTCGTTTCATTTGTGTTCGTGCATTCGAGGTTATTTCTATCCATAATAGCAAAATATTTAGTTCTGAGTCCTGAGTAGCTGAGTCCAGATTTAATTTAATATTTATTTTCCGCACATTTTTCCAGATTCCTTTTTTCTTTGCTTTTCTCTACTTATCCAGGTGTCCTTTAGAGTTTCATCGTCGCGGCCTTGGCCGATAAAACAATGAATGAAAGACGGCTAAATCGATCGCAGTCACCTCAACCTTTACCTTGGTCTCATCGCCATCATCAAAGCTACAACCCTCAATAGCACCTACAGTTTAACGACGATTCCGAACGTCACAGTTTGGAAACCATTTACTAGACTTGTCGATTACTCGACTACTCGAAGTGTGCATCATACACATCGATGTGCCGCTCAAATAATTATAGATGGCTATATCGTCGTTTTTTTCGATTAAGGTGCAAAAATTGCCGATTTTCTAAAACCTATTCATCATGTTTTGAAATGAAATTAATTTTCATTGATTAACATTTGTGTGCAAGTTTTTCCAAGTGAGTATAAGTTATTTGCTGTTTTGTTATTGCCAGGACTAAGGTACATGTGACAGCTTTGCATTTTTCTTCTCAATTTTATTTATTTTCGAAATTACTCTGTACGAAAAATTACTCTGAAATTAAGGAATCAATGAAAAAAAGAAATAAAGAAAATGTCTAAAATATGACAATAGTTGATTCAGAAATCATTGTTTAGCTCTTTAAGTTATATAAAATCCAAGTTAACTGAACCTCACTCCAGACACTAAACGTAATTAATAAATCAAATTCATCGTCTCTGTCACCGAAAATGGACAAACAATATGCCGAGCCAGTCTATTTCTTTCGAAAGTTATATTATCACTAGCAGATGTATCATTGATGAAATATTTAAAGGCATTATTAACTGCATAACTTATAAGTGCATATAAAAAGTGCTTGCTGGTAAACAGTCGAGAAATACTTACTGATCTGTGCTTTGAATCATTAAAAATCCGGTATTTGATCCAGTTTCATTGTCTCTTGATACATTTAGCATGTCATAATCGCATTCATCTTCGTACCAATTTGGCGATTCTAGCAATAGTGAAATATCGAACTCTTGCACTTCCCTGGGGTTTGCTACAGCAATCATGCTGGACGAACTGTTATTTAGACAGAAAGCAAGTATTGATTCGTGGTCTTTGTGAATAACACGAATGGGTTCATTTTCTTTAGCAGAATTGCTAGCACCTATAAAAAACAAGACGATAATTTAATATTTAAGAGAAGTAAGACATAATATAAGCTAGCAAATGTTACCGCTGTCCACTCCATCCGAGTGCTGCATTGAATTTTTCAATGCGGAATCCAATTTCTTTCCAAATATAGCTTTTATGAAGACATCTTGCGCTTCATCTTGACGTACAAGGAAGTTCCAAAGTCTGCGTATGGGACCAGCAGCTGAGCTCGTTGGGAATGGTGTGTTGTCTTTGCTTAACAGTGATCTGTGTTTGTGAATAGAAAGGCCGGGAACACCACTATTTATGAAACAGCCTGAAAAGGGTACGTATATTTTTGACTATGGTTAGAAAGTGATATGTATTCCAAAAGATTGGGGAAACAAACTAAAAAATAAAGTAACACCAATAAAGAACGGAAATGAATGTCATTTATTTATTATCGGTCATTAAACTAGCTTTGTTCTACGTTGCCTTGTATTTAAAATTCTTTCTGTATGCCGTGCAACATTTACACCGACGAACACTAGAGCGTTTGATGGTTTGCTATAGATAACCCCTAGTTCATATTGCAGGACAAAATTACGTGTTTGAAGATTTTGTCACTTCTACCATATGTTTCGTACAAATAATAGCTATTTTGTTGAAAGACAATCGAGCAATATAAATGATGTTATCTCTATTATCGAAATGTAACAGGTTTGATCTTCTGTATAAAGAAAATGACGTGAAATATTTAGAAGTTTAATGTTCGCCCCGCTTTAAAGGTAAAAGTGTCTAAAATTACCATATTAAAAGATTATACCTACTCAATCTTTTAACATGATAACAGATATTTTCGGTTTTAGTTACAGGATATAGATTCAAAATGTAGATTCAACAAAGTGTTACTATCGATCCATTTTTCGGTTTCAAAAGTAAAGTTAAATAAAACACATAAAACTACGATTTCGATGAAACTTTTATTTCATTATAATGCTTGGATTTTGCCATTATGAAATTGAAAGTCATTTAAATGACCGCCTCTGGATTGGTTCCAGAAGTGGATCCTTTTGGGGGAGTTTTCGACCACTTTTTCGCACATTTCGGAGCAGTATCCCGACGATAACTCGACGAATGTTGGTTTTCAAATGCTCCAACGTTTGGGGATTATCCGCGTAAACACATTCTTTGACGTAGCTCAAATCGCATGATCTTGGTGGTCAATTTACGCCACTAAATCGTGAAATTCTCCTCTCTGGAAACTTCTCATGCAATAAAGCCAAAATCGGTCGTGTTGAATCACGTATGAATCACCACTTTTGTAGTGAGTTTTAACTATTTTCACGCATTCTTCGGTTGTTAAACGAACCCTATTCGTAAATTGCAACAAACCTGACAGCCTTGACAGACCAACAAACTTAATACCACTAAATGTCTTTTAGAGCCTATGAATTCAAAATTACAGACGATAAAGTAATTTTGATCATCATCCAGTTGTAGTCCTAAACTAGAATGTGGAAAAATTACAGCGCGCTTTGTAAAGGAAGCACCAGGAGAGGCGTTTTTGATCTATCCAGTTATAGTCCTTAAATAGAGTGTGGAAAGAATTAGAGTGTGCAAAGTTTCAGCGTATTTAAGCATGCTCCTCAATGTTTACAATAAAAACAGTATTTTAGGATTTAAGGTAAGCAAATTCAACCGATAACTTGAGGAAATATTAACATATGTTATTATTATGACCCGTTATCAGCCACCCAAACAGACGGACTGAAGATACTTAGTGTTCTTCTTCAACGCGTTTCATTTTTTTGTGATTGTTTGACTCAGCACTGTTTGGGAGAGCGTCAACATTTTTACAGCTTTTCTTTCTTACATAAAAGCGAAAAAGCACATCGGGCAGCTTGTTATGTACGGTCCTCATACTGTAATAGCAAATAACGTGCAATTTTTCTTTAATTGATTCCGTTACGATAAAATAATGGAGAAGAAGCCTTACCCACGGTGTGCGACACACTGGACACATTACAATGCGATTGCCAAGTAAAACTTGGCTATCTAGGAAAAGGGGCTGACAATTTTGGTACTACCGCAATTGTCAACCCTTTCTTCGTAGCTAGGAGATACCAAATTGATTATGCTAGCATGGAACACACCCCCATTGGCGGAGGTGAGGCCTATCTTACCACCTCTGTTGCTCTATGGGTCTGTAGCACCCGGTTGCAATACAACTCCACATTCGAGCACAAAGTCTCTACCAGCGATTTTGGTATCAACTACAACCGTCGTGATTCTCCCAATAGGGGTCCTACACCAAATGATCAGGTGAGAACTCAGTCCCGGGGCCTCCTGATCCCCACGCTACCGGCCAAACTCACCGGTTAGAGCTACGTAGCAGAGAAAATAGCAAAGCTACTTCCAAATTGTGATTTATATACCATATTTCACGGGATTGGTCGTCCTGTGGCAAAAGAGTACGTGCCTGCAGGCACGGAGACCCCAGGCAGACGGGGAAAACTCCAAACCTCTTCCGTTCGGCGGCGGTGAACGGCAACCATGACATATAGACATAGGAAAACCCATGCCTGTCCGTACCCACCGAGAGATCAAAAAGATACAGATAACAGGGCACGAAACCGAGACCTGCCCGTGTGTATTCCTATCACCCCCGGTACCAAACAAAGCCTCTGGTCAAACTCTGTAGCTAACCTACTCCCAGTTTCAACACCTTGCGGCACACAGTTTGCCGACTGTCAAGCTAATCGGGATAGTGGGATCAGCATGATCCCAACAGTATCGCAGCCCATAAGCTCCCAGGTCAGACTGCCTTGAAAAGGTCAGCAGACCCACTTTCCACAACTAGGTCGTAGTAGCCCTACGCCTAGCAAACGCTCAGGAAGCAAACACCGTTGCTCTAGCCAAAACACCCTAAGTAGAGTGCATATTGCTGACTATCCAGTCATCCCCTGACCTTGTTATCGCTAATCCCTGGAGGTCCCTTATATCTGCATATAAGGGACATTCGCACAAAACATGCCGCCAGTCTTCAACTGTTGCACCACAATTGCACGACTCGCGATCGGACATGGCTCTCTTATGCAGGAAGGCATTGAGTGACCCATGTCCCGTCAGCAAGAAACCAAGACAGAGACCAAAACCAAAGTCAGGGTTTCTTCCAACGAACCTAATATCTGGCAAGAACCTGAATGTAGCACGTCCGTTCTGACTCTCTTCCCAACGTGTTTGCCATCTCGACAAGACACATTCTTCCAAGAGCCCCCTATACTCAGCCATATTCATGCTCTCTACCCCATCAATAGCACAGTAAGTTGCCGCTAGTGCATACCCCTCCCTGGCCTTGAATTCCGTCGCACGACGGCACAGTAACACCACTCGGATCTTGCGGTATCTGAAAGCATACTTTACCGATTCGTACCACACAGGAGACGAGTAAGGAGACGATACGAACAGCTCGTCTGCTAAGCCCCCAGTCACTCCTAAGCACTCGTCTAAGCTGGATAACAACGCTGACCAGCTTATTTCTCAGCCTACCCAAATGAGGCAAATAGTTCATTCGCTCTCCCATGGCAACGCGCACGTACTTCATCTCGGTGACGCACCTGAGCACAGACCCATCAGTCTAACGAATGAGTGGCTTACGGGATAATCTACCCCGCAAGAACATCATGTTGGTCTTATCGATAGCAACATCATGTTCTGAACATGTTCTGAATATTGCCTAACTATCGTCACCATGACCAGGACCCTCTGTTCCACCTGAGAACGAGAGGGACCCTCAACTATGATGAGTAGGTCATCAGCATATGTACAAACATTGCATTGTTCACTTAGCTCCATAAGCTCCATATAAATGGACAGCACTATTTGCCCCAACTACTCTAGCTGTTCTGCCGCTGAAGTAACTACGCCAAAGGCGCAACTCCTGGCACCCAACCTCCTGAAAGCTTCCCAAAACCGTCACCTACAACAGGTAATCGAAAGCGCCCTTGAAGTCTACGAATACACCGAGAACATACTTCTCAGTGGATGCGCTCACGCATTTCTGAGCGTGGATTCAGGTATCCCCAACACTACGGCCCCTCGTGAAGCCGTATTGAAAAGAGCACATGCCGCCAATGACTCTCTCACTAAGTCTCTGCACCACTATTCTTCTCAGTACTTTTCCAAGCACTCGAAACAGGCTAATACCCCTGTAAGACAAAGAATTGCTCCTGACCTTGTCGGGCGATTTAAGGAGAGCAACGACATTAGCTGTTTTCCACTGACGTGGAAAATAGCCAACATGCGCACAATGTCTGTACAAAGCCTCCAGGTAGTCCGGCCTTCCAGATGCTTTAACACATCTCTCCGGTTATTCCGTCCATACCAGGTGACTTGCGTGACCTGACAAGTGTCATACTTTCCACGACCTCCGGTCTTTCCAATTTTAGCGCACCGGGTGCCTCTTCCGAAGGTTAACGGTCTCAACAATCGTTGATACCTGTTGATCCACCGTCATCCGATTAAAGGCAGCCGCAGCTGCGATGTGTGACCCATATGCATCCCAGTTAATGTTCCTGGTGATGCCTACGCTGCTCCCTTCATCCCGTTCATAAGTGAGCACAACTTTAATAAATTTATGGTCACTCACGGACGGACTGGCCTGCCATCTAGTCTGAAACCTAGATGTGGCTGCGCTATTCGCAATCGTCATATCAATATCACTAACCCCATGTCCACTTTCAAAAGTATACAGTTCATTCGGTTCGTTCACTATGTGAAGTCCCTTAGAGAACATCCACTCACTTAGCACCTCGTCCTGAGATTGATTCTGATAGCCGGACGTAGCGCCGGTTACCTTGCTGAACCACATCGGGTAAGATGGATTCGAGTTCAAACCGAAGATTACAGGGTTACCACTTGAAAGTGATAACACTGTATCCATATACGTCAGACATGGCTCCAAAGGCTAAACTTGCAGTACAAGCAAGCAAGTCCGCTGGCCACAGCGGAAGCAGACATCTTCCTTAGCCCGACACTCCTTCCTGAAGTGGTTGAAGGACAGGCACTTGAAGCAGCAAGGCACGATGTCCATTACACGCACACGGAACGAAAACCAGCCGATATAGCAGCGCTGTGCCACCAGCAGAGATTCCACGGCCGAAGCTAGGCCCTCCAGGGTCATTTTGCCCTTGAGGTTTTTCTCGTACAGATCACCCATAAACAAGTCGGGGGTGATCTTCGAGTCAACCCCTAGACGATGACCCGCGGGCCCAACTTCCCATTCTCGGCTATCTTAACACGTTCCGCCATAGTTGGAGTCCATAAAACAACCCCAGCGACACGGATCGTATTGATCTCATAGACCCGCTCCTTCAAAGTGGGTCCGACCTCGCTCACGAGCCTGCTCACCACTTCCTTGGCGGTCTGATCCCCACGGCCACGAACCACCAAGGACCAAGTCTCGACGGGCTTGGCAGTTGGTGCAGCGATTGATGTCCGCACAACCGGAGCCTTCGCTACGGGGGCAATCGCCACCGAAGCTTGAGCCAGCGGAGGCGCCATCTGGCCGGTACCCGCGGATCAGACGGCATTCAAATTGCTGCTTGCCGCTGCACCCATCCGCAGCACATCGATATGACCCTTAAGGCGCTCGTTCTCCTCAACGAGCTCCATAATGAGGTCCAGGAACTCCGCAGAGTAGGAGTTCATTAAGCAGTACTCTGTCGACGCTCTCCCTGTCCGTGATCGCGGCCGCCATCCGTCCGGAGATCCGTCCCTGCCTATTGCAGCCAAAGCGCCCACTGCCTCAGCCTTGCAGGTCTTCTTCCCTGTCAAGATTCGCCAGATCTTCCAAAGAGGAAGAAATAGGAACCTTGGCCGACTTGCCTGCTCCTCCTCTACTCACTCCTAGTGACTTCACCCTTGGCGAAGGCACCGTAGCGGACGCCCCATCACCTGCCGCTGCCTCCTCGTTGCTGCCCTTCGTTGTCGCCTCATGCTGACCACAGCAGATACGGACAACGCCTTTGCCTACGATGCCGCATATACGACAAGGGCCATCCCCCATGACCGGCGCAGCCTTCTTACGCCTGCCAACCATTGGTCGACAAGCACAAATTCACTACACTGCACTAAAAATTTCGCGGGCTACGTACATTCGACTTTCTATTATTTTTTTTTTATGTTGGTACACTTGTCTCGAAGTTATGTTGACGGTTTTATCCATATACCATGTTTAGTTTGTTTGTGAGAATCATAAACAAGACAAGTGTTTTGCGTGATTGGCGATTCGGTTTTTATCTCCTCAATAGTCGCAAAACAGTGATAGTGATGTTGTTTTTGGCCAAATACAATTTTGTTTTTGAATTTCCGAAATTTGTTTGAATTTTTTAAATCCAACGGAAATAGGTCAACAGCATTTGAGCTGATTTCACTCATTTAGATGTCGGTAATTGTTTTTTAGGTCCATTTATTGTGCCTTTCCTTCCCTGTTTCGAATATTTTAGCCCCTTTACTTCCTTTTTGTATAATTATCATGGACAACCTTATAGGCCTGCTTAGATGTGCATATCAATTTGATTTGGAGCAATTTTTGGTCTCCGTACCGGCAGATGAACATGCGATTCATTCTCTTAATGTCTATAGGTTGGAATTCAACAGATTTTGTGAGGCTTTCCGCTGGTGTTATTAAATAATTTATGATGATGAGGACCAAAGGAGGTATCTATGGTCATTATTATGCCAAAGTTCATGTCGGGCTTTCAGACGCACAAAAAATTGTTTTTGGCTGGTCTGACAATGTTTCCCAACCCGAACTCCAACATTTCCATAAGGCGAGAAAATTGTCGTTCTCAGGATTCTTCTAGATTCCGAAATCCAGTCAATCCTCTTTTAAATATAAAAACTAGGTGAAACATTTTGCGAGGTCTGTTCCGCGATTGACTGAATGCAAACTCCCCATACCCTTGCTATAATTTGACCTCTGCTCATTTTTGGTATTTTTGTTCGATTCCCAGTACCATAACTCATGGGGTTTTATGTGGAATGGTTTGAAAGTATTGCTTTTAATATATTTCCGCCCCATAATGTGCATTACAAACAGGTATGTTCCAGAATCTACTTTGAAGTAAAAGTAGTTTGTAATCACTTCAATTTGACACTTGGGTGTTCTGAATTTTACTTTTTACTTTTCAATTCTGTTTTGTTTTCGAACATCAAATCGTAGTGAATTGCATTGTTCTAGAAACTACTTTTAGGCAAAAAGAAGTGATTTAAAAATACTTTGAAATTTTATTGTGAAACAAAAATTTTTGCAAGTAAACATGTAAGTATAATAAATAAAAGTGGTCAGATTCCTTTGGTTGGATAAAAATTTTCCTTGTTTGAAGGAGAAAACACAAGAATAGAACGCAGGATGCAATAATGCTACGTTTTATGCAAAACAATCCAGACCTGGAAAAAGGGGACCATGTAAAATTGGAAGAATTGTGGAATCTTTTTGCGGTTTAGTAATTTCCACGTAAGTTCCATCAATGCATCCTACTACACCGGCAATACCAAATTTTTGCATGAAGTGGCGCTTAGACAAATTTTGTTCATCAACTGTCATTTTCAATTTAATCCGCCTAGGACATATATATTTTTCTAGAACAATAAGCACTCGATTTAAAATTTTGCAGGTGGTGCTCCGTGCTAAGGCCACATTAGTGTCTTTTCCGACTTCTCGTTGAAATCCTCCTTCTGCTAAAAATCTTAATGTGGCAGCAAGCTGCAGTTCTGCCGGAATGGATGACTTGGGCAGTCTCAATTTTATGCAATGTAAAATGTTACGAAATGCATCTTTGTTGATGCGATAATTTTATAAAAACGTAATAGTTTTTATTAAAAATATATTGAATGTACTTAAGTACATACATGTGTGTACTTACGTAGTGTCGCTCATATCCAGAGGATTGGAGTGATCCCGCAAAATTCGCCTTTGTAATTTTGCTTGCGTATTCATTGGTTTGGTATACAATGGACACTATCACCGCATTCATTATTTATTTATCCTTTATTTATTTATTCGTCCTTATTATTTATTTATCCTTTAATTTTATGCACAAAAAATCACAAATAGTAGTTTTAATAACTACATTTTATTTTCAAGTCAATATCAGCTGTTTACAACTTCTGTTTTCAAACTTCATTTCATATGAGAAAATGAAACAACAAACCACTTCAATTTGCAGAACATCCAAAACGAAACGTTAACTTTTCAAATCGTATTTTACATTAATTCCACTACTCTTTTGGAACATACCTGAAAATGTTCCGTTTCGCCAGAGGTTACCCCCACATGATTATTTCCTGTTAAACATAATAAAATAAATAAAAACCTCCACTCTAAAAATCAGGTGGCACGTTTTGTTGGATTTATGGGTCTATTACGGAAGGCAACCAAACTTCAGTTGCGTTGCCAGTTGCCAAATTTGCATTACGGTTGGCAACTGATGGCAACCTCAGTTACCTTAACATGTGTTTTGCGGCAACTAGTTAGTTGTGGTTGCTGCTGTGTGGTGTAGAGAACAAATTTGGTATATAAAAAAGGTAAATACATTTTTTAAATTAATTAGTGATAATATCAACATAAATGTGTGTTTTTGTGTAATTGTAGGCTTCCATGATGGTTAAAATTACAAGCAAACAACAATTTGAAATGTTAATTGCTCAAATGGAAGCTAACCCAAATTTAGCACGAGGAATCCGGCTGTTTGGGGAAACTAAAAGCACCACCGAAGAATTATGGAAGGGCATCGCAGAGCAACTCAACAGCAATGGCCCACCAACCCGTACTCCCGATGAATGGCAGAGAGTGTGGATCCACTTTAAAGCCAAATTAAAGAAGAAAATGGCAGCAAACGAGCGTAACCTGTACGCCATAGGTGGTGGGCCATCGCAGCATGTGTCCTTGTCACCACTAGAACAAGCAGCAGCGGATATAATAAGTATTTTTTGAAACCAGGTTTTAATGTTTCTACTAAGTATTCAACGGCATCTTTTGGAAGCCGAAAATATGCCTTAAAACTAAGAAAATCAGTTGATTACTGAGAATTATTTTAAACACAAAAAAACCTCTACTTACAGTGCATTTGGCAATTCTAATGGATTCGAATGGTCTCTCAAACGTCTTCTAATTGATGCCACGTCCTGAACATCGTTTTCTTGGTCAAGAAAAAAGTTCAACAGAGCTAATCATCGTACATAATTGTATGCACTTTTTGTTTGTTTACAATATTTTCAGTTGCCGAAATGGCAAAACACTATTATCGACGGCAACTACCAACAGTTGCCATACATAATACCAATTATTATTTTGGTGGCGTTGCCAGCTGACAACGCAACTGAAGTTTGGTTGCCTTCCGTAATAGACCCATTAATCTAATGGCAGTAGATAATAGGATTCCTAACAGCGTTATTTTTAATGAGCACTTGCCCCCATTCTGCGTCCACTAAATGCTCGTTCTGCAAATAATACCTTATGCCAACTAAGGATTAAACCTTACGCTTTAACATCTATATTGAATCCAGCTGCTTTTATAATGTATTATATTAATATATCATATTATATATTATATAGATTACAGTCGGTTTGGTACTGATGTTCGTTTGTCACTTCAGAAACCCCTGTCGATTCTCATGTATGTATCTCACGTATTTAATAATCGTATTCTTATTTTTTATATTTGCCCTGCCTGACTATGCGATATGAAGATGAAAATATCCTTTCAAATACATATTCTATAATGTACAGGGTGCCCGTCGGGAAGGTATACTACATTGTTATGCCGCCATTTTGGTAAACATTAGTCTTGACAATTCATATTTGTCAGTCGTGAAGTAGAGACGTGGCAAATTTATTATGGAAAAATTTTTGATAAATCAACGTGTTTTAATCGTTAAAACATTTTATCAAAATCAATCATCGATTACTGAGAAACCACGTGCCAACAAGACGCACTATTTATCGTGAAGTGAATGATTTCGAAGAAAGAGGGTCTGTAGCTGATAGGGTCAAGCATGGACCACAACGTACTGCAAGATCGGCTGAAAACATTACTGCTGTTCAAGAAAGTGTTCAAAACAACCCATCAACCTCAATTCGTTGCCGTGCTCTGGAGCTTGGTCTTCAAAGAACAACTGTGGCCACAATTTTGCACAAGGATTTGCACTTGTTTCCATTTAAGGTTCAGTTGACACAAGAGCTTCTTCCACAAGACCATTTACGCCGCCTTACATATGCAAATAGGATGTTATAGCTCGCCCATGACAACCCCGATTTTCAAATTATTCACCAGTCACCTTTGCATCCATTAAAAGTGGGAGTCTGGTGTGCAATTTGGTCAGGAGGAATCATTGGACCTCACTTCTCTGAAACTGAAAACAGCGTAACGGTAACTGTCAATGGAGGGCGATGTCGTGATATGATTGAAAACTTTTTAACGCCACAAATGCATGCTTTGGGCTTGATTAACATGTGATATCAACAAGACAATGGAATTACTGGGAGACCTCTTTCCACAAGTTATTTCAAGAAATTGTGGTGTTGATTGGCCTCCACGGTCGTCTGATTTGACTGCTCCAGACTTCTTTTTGTGAGGATATCTGAAAAGCAAGGTTTATGCAAGTAAACCAGAAACGCTTGAGAAACTCAAACAAAATATTCGTGGTGAAATTAATGAAATACCGCGTGAAATGTGTGAGAATGTAATGAAAAATGTGCTCAAAAGGGCTCGTATTTGTGAGGCTAACAGAGACGGGCATTTATCTGATATTGCATTCCATACCTAATTGCCGACATTAAATAAAATATCAATTCTCTTTCATTTAATCAAAAATTATAAACAAACGAAGTAGTATACCTTCCTGACGGACATGCTGTACTTGTGTTAGTCATTTTATATTGAATAGTACGATCGAATATTCGTTCACCGGTATATGAACAACAACTGACTGGCAGATACCGCATATCCTCAAATCATAACTCTAATATCATTTGCGAGGGTAATCAGCATTTATGACCCCCTTTTCCTTTTTCTTTTGAGTTCCGAATAATTTTTGAGATAAACTAAGAAGCCGTGGTCAGTGTTAGGTCATAGGCATAAGTAAATTCTTACAAAATCTGGTCAAATTCGGACTAGAAAGCATGTAATTTAGAGTAGCTTCTAAATAATAAAACTTATGTTTTAGTTAACAGCAAAACTTAAAAGAAACTTCATTGGTTTCAAACCCTGTTCCATTACAAGATCTATGAACGAAATTCTTTGAATAATAATCTCCAAATACAATTTTGCTACTTTTTTTAAGGTAGTATTAATCAACTCTCGCTTATTTTAGAACAAGTAAATTTAATCGTATTAATTTGTTGCTAAATGCAGGGTTTCTACTTGTAGCAGAGATTGTGGATTATTTTTCAATAGAATCTCCTTTTAGCTCGATACACTTTTTTCAGTGATATTCAATAAACTCTATACCTTGTTTACAGTAAGAACTGTCAAACAGACTCCACCTCTTCTTTTTTGGTAAATCTTTTGCCACTAGCCATTTTTTTTGGAAATAGTCCGAGGGATCTAAATCTGGCGAATAACGTGTGTGATGAAGCAATTCGAAATTTAATTCATTAATTAATTAATTTTGACAATCGCAATAGTGGATGTGTGAACTGTAGTATTGTTTTGATGAAACAAGCACTTTCTTTTTCGTAAAAATGCGGTTTTTATAATAATTTCATCACCTAAACGCTGCAACTAAATTAGCATAATATTCGCCTTTGATGGTTTTTCCTTTCTGAAGATAATCAATAAAAATAGTCCCATGCGCATCCCAAAAAACAAACGCCATGACCTTGCTTGCAGGTGGAGCCGTCTTCAACTTCGTTCTTCGACGCAAAAATTCGGCTTTATTGCGGTGAAACATCGCCAAATACTCTACAGAAACATCTTCACGACGCTGTTTTCCTCTATTGAAAGCAAGCGCGACAACTATTTTGCGCACAGCTTTTTCATCTTTAAATCTTTGGTCAATATACGATGTATAACACTTTTTGAAATCATTTCAGCTAGCTCACGCACCTTCAGCCGACAATCATCAATACCATTTTGTAGGTTTTCTTAACAGAGTCTGGCGCGGGAAATTCAATTGGTCGACTACCACGGTGTTAGTCTTGGCAATTCGTATGGACTCGTTTAAGCTCTGGTACCTAGCTTGGGCTTAATATTGGTTGGAAATATTGTATTACATAACTGTGACCAATTTTTTTAATGTTTACAATCCACTGAGATCGTTTACTTTTAATGGCTTAAATTAAAATACTAAACATCGTAGGTTGCCACTTTTTCAAACTAATGCCACCATACATATATATACATCAGGTCGGCTAGTTTGGGAACTGGCCTGATATCGTTACGATATTACGACGAATATTGTTTCAAATTTCATATTTTATATTTTAGTCTGTCAAAATTGCCGTAAGTAAGTGATTATCCTTTACGATAATATATACTAAGGCGATGATATCAGTCCGCAATAGCGCAATGGGTATAAACTAAAAAGTTGGAGAGCTTATTCTCGGAGATTCAGGACTCCAGATTTAACCAAAGCGGCACAGTACCATCACTCTTTCGCCGATTGCGCCGATTGTATTACTGTGGAAGCCAAAACATATTCCTTGATGTTACAATAGCGACCACACTTTGTTTCAAATATATGACATTTTTGAACAGAAAATCAACTGGTCTAAAATATTTTTAAACGCACAAGTCCTTTTTAGATTATTTAAATGCAGTTTTATTACTGAATTTATTTAAAGAAATGTGTCCAATTTTGGCCACCAGTTATGTATAAACAAATAGTTTGTCGAAAATCCTAATTTTGATCGTTTTTGGTGTTTGTTTGGGAATTGTGTGATTATTTTGAGCAATATTTAAACATGTTTTATTGTTTTCTTTTTAACACGTATTTTTATATGATTTCAATGAACCGTTTTTCTAAATTTCGTATTCTGCGTATTCACTGAAATTACGAATTTTAAGCAGATTCAGGTATTTTTTTATGTTTATTGTTGAAAGCATATTATTCTTAAAGTTATTTGTATAAAAATGTAAATTAAAATTGTGATTTGTAAAATATTCTTAAAGTTGTTTGTATACATAGTGGCGCACCAATTGTGCTACAATAGGAAGTTCAAACAACTTTTTTTTTTAAATCAATGTATTTTATTTATTTTTTTTTTGTATTGTTCCGTTTTGTACACCTTTTGCTTGACACAACTCCATAAAAAAGTCTGGTGCAGTCAGGTCTGGTGACCTTGAGGGCCAGCGAAAAGTGGAGTTCTGGATATTAATTTGTTTAGAAATTTTCGTTAGAGCTGGGTAAAAAAAACTCCTTCATTGACAATTACTGTGACGGGGATGTTACCCCTTATGTAAGGTAAATTGGGTTTTAGTGTCGAGTGTCAAATTCCTAAAGAATAACCATTTCTTCCTTATACTTGAGAGAGCAGGGTCAGAGGATAGTACTAAGAAACTAAATATATGTTAATTTTATAATTTCATATAACATTTCATTTCAGGAATAAAGTTATAAGTCTCCTGAGATTAACTGCAAATTACCAGGTGATTGTTTGACTTTCAAACGGAGTAGTCATACCTGAGATATCAAGATAAAGCGAATCGCAACATCATTTGTGCACTGGCCTGGTATCGACAATTAAAACGTGGTGAAAAGTTGTAATGACTGTACTAGATTCGCAAGCGAACCATCGAAATTTATATAACACCATTGGCAATATCCTAATGGACCGTGGAAGCGCATTCATGTGGGTCACGCTAGGCCATTTTTAGGATTGATGCTTCTGATTGATCTTCAAGCACTTCGGCTGTCACTATCAAGATCTTGGACGAGTTGTTTGCAAACTACCGAGTTCCAATTATGCTTGTTCCGACAAAGGAATATGATTTTCTTCGGTTGAATTTAAAGATCTCCTTACGTTGAGAGCAGATAGGAGCATTTTCAGAAACACTTGAATTAATTTCTTCGGCAATATCGAATATCACTTCATGCCACAACAAAGAAATTACTTTCGCTCCTATTTTTTTGGATATTTTTCCGTATTTATTTAGATTTCCTCCTTCCACGATATTTGACGAAAAGAATGACCAATAAGCAATACCTACCATTTAATTCATGCAGAATGTGTTTTTCCTTTCGAAGAATTCACGATAGGACAAATGATTTCCTGGAATCATTATAAACCGACTTGGAGTTGCACCACAAAATTTTGTGTAAGAAGACACTTTGACCAGACTTATCACCATATAGAGTCGAGGAGAGATACCGCAGAGGCAACTAAAAGAGGTCGATTGCATAATGAACAAGATAAACCGTATACCACGAGAACGTTCTACACCAAAGTAATTTCCAATATCTATGCTTAGATGTTATTCAATACCAGCATTGGATCCAACCACTTCGAATACAGCAGGTGATGAGTTCTGTGTCCCTCAATCTGATCTTAAGGGATCGAGGATAATGAAGTTGGAGATTCAACGGAAGCAGAAATTCAGTGCAATGAAGGTACCGCGAATGCTGAAGCCAACCTTCCGGTGTAAATACGACAGACCACCATCTAGAGAATCATACCGCTCAACGTAGATCAACCAGAATGAGGGGGCGCGCAATACAGTTTTCACCAGGAGGAACATAGGCGAGGGAAGAAATGTTATGTATGAATCTAGCAACCATTATTTGTACCCACTACGTATGCATTAATCTGGTAACTCTATATTTTATATTTGATTGCGACATTTTACTTGAATTAAAATATCAGAATGTTGCAACGACTGATGTGCCAATAAACATTTATTTAATATAAATAAATTCGGAATAAATTTTTTTAATACAAAAGACGTGGCAGATATTTTGGGTTAAAGATGATTTTTTGTTCAAAAATATCACATATTTGAAACAATCTGTGGTCGCCATTGTAACATGTTTTCCGAAATAATTTGGACTTATCTTTGCTTTACGATTTGCAAAAATCGCGTATCCTCCAAGCTATAAGAGATAACCGGGACATATAAAGATGTTCTTTTGCAAGGTTTTTTTTATGACTAACTTGTCGTAATCGAATCAGAAGCCTGCTTTTGGCGACATAACAAAAAATTTGTAAAAATATTCAAACCTGAGGTGCCGCATTTTGCACTGTGCGGCTCTGAATATACCTGGAGCTCTGAACGTGAGCTCTCCAAAACTTCTAAAACATCGGTCAAACCGTTAACGAGCGCAATAATACATGCCGTTTTTTTAGAATTTAGAATAGTAGTAAATAAAGTATTATCAAGAAAACATACTTTTTTAAAAGTAAATTTATTTCAATATTATCTCTAAGCATTTTATGGGGCGAAAAAGTAAAAAGTAAAGCAAATTGGCATCGAGTTGATTCGAAATAAAAAACCGTACAAAAAAAGTACAACGCATACAAATTTGTACTTTTGCGTGCTGTTTAGCATATTTTTGATAACTAAAAGTGAGATGGGAAAATAGCTTCCAATTTAAAGTGTGTGTGTAAAGTGAAAATACAATTTCCATTTAAATGGGAGCGATATGAAGCACGACTATTATTCTGCAATTGAAAAATCATCATATCAGTATGTCCAACTTCTATTGTGCTGAACTAATTCTTTGTGATGTCCATAAAATTGAAACAAGATCTAAAATATGTAGTCGTACTGAAAGTGGCGACTACCACCGCGGTCGTAAATAGCAATTAGATAAACCTTCAGTCAAGAGCGCCTGAAACAGGTTCTCTCCTGAATCAATATATTTTTATGACAGGGAAGTGAAAACTTCTCACATCCTGTATGGTTTCACCATTCATTTCACAGGATCTTTTTATAGACGATTTCAAACGTTAGTTTGAGATAACGCTGTAGTTGTTTTGCTATTCAAGACAGAACAGTTGCGTGGGTTTTTTGCTCCAACTCGAAGTTTTACGTAGAAGTAATGTGCATTTTGTAAAAGTGTGCATTTTATTAAAGTGAAACTTTAAGGATCCTCATTTTAAAACCTTTAAAATACAAAACATTATTATAGGCGCAAAAAAAAAAAATAATAATATTTAATGTAATTGGAAAATTTTAAAAATTCATTTTTCTCTATGACATCTAAAATGTAAAAAATCGTCACAGCTTTTTTAAACATTGTGCAAAAATGTTGCCTCATTAGGATATCCTAAAACTATCCTAAAATATTTATAATATTTCTCGAAAAACTAAAAATTATAATTTTTATTCGTTAGCTGACATTTTTTCATATTAGCAACATTTTGTACAGCATTCCAATTTTTTTTAAACTTTATAATATTTCTCGAAAAAGTAAAAATTATAATTTTTAGTCGTTAGCTGACATTTTTTCATATTAGCAACATTTTGTACAGCATTCCAATTTTTTTAAAACTTATTCTGAAACACGAAGTGCAAATATTTATTTCGTCATATCTAAATTAACTTTAAAGTGAAGAATTCAATGTAAATAATTTTACTTTTGGTGACATCGGAAGTTTCGATATATCTAACGACAAAATGTTGTAAATTAAGAAAAGTAAGTCACATTTTGCCATTTAAACAAATTACCTGGAATATAATCCTCAGTCGGCGGCCCTTTCGAAATTAATACTTCACAAGCAATATCTTGCCATCTGTTCAATGTTCTTAGGACTTCGTGCGACAATGGGCTCAAAACTGGTAGATCTGTTGAAAAATCTAATATTTAAACTTTGACAGCATAAATATGAACAGCTTCTCTTACCTTGGAGCTCAATTCCAGATGTACTAACGAAGTCTTGTACTTTTTTTATAAACGTTTTCATAAGTGCTAGTCGCAGTATGCACCAGGAATATGACATATGATCTAGATGTTCTTTATTGTCCTTATTGAATTTGTTGCCTTTTGTTGCTGTTGTGATTACCTCATCTTCTTCTTCATTTTCTGACTCGTAAGGATCGTCAGTATCGTAGTCATCGAAATCTGAAAATATACGTTCGCAATTAATTACAAATTCGTAGTTCCAAAGCTAAGATATTCTCAACAAAGGAAAACCGCAAAAAAAAATACATCACAATCATGTATCATTCGAAACCTATTAATTTACCTAAATATTCTCTACAAAGGAAAAACACAAAAAGAATAAACCACAATCATGTATCATTCGAAACCCATTAAATGTAGTAGATACCTTTTAGATTATACGATGTCTTTAGTATTTTAGTATAAAAACGAAATATTTGACTAAATGTCGAATGTAAGTTTAAGTTGCAAATAATGCACGTATTTGATACTGTTTACAATTTGGTATTAATTCATATTTATAAAATATATTGCATTGCTATTTATTTTCTTCGTCTGGCTTCTGAGATATCGTTCAGTTTTTCCGTTGACATAAGATCAACATTTTAAGTTACCTCTAACAACTTCTTTAGGTCGATAGTAATTCCTGATATCGAAAGTATAACTGGTGCTTAAGAAACAAAATATTTGAATCTGGCAAATCGCACTTCCTGTTCTGAAAGAGTTTTTCAAAAAAATTAAACTGAAATATGCCCAAGCGATATATAAATTGTAGCAGTTTTATTTTCTATCGGCTTTAGTGGATTAAATGTGAATAAAAATTTCAGTGAATATATTCTTTATTCGCTTAAAATACCAATACAATAGAAACGTTTATCAATTATATGTTGCACGTAGAAAATAATTTCGACAGCCGTACCGAACTTTTTTTTTTTTTTTTTTTTTTTTTTTT